>JASFXZ010000002.1:39838293-40438293 GCA_032209605.1 Mactromeris polynyma | reverse complement strand
GGGCTCATCATTCTACTAGGCGGTGACATCGGACGTGTTTGTATTTGCTCTGGTCGACTTGATACCATGGTATATGGTGTTATGTTCAGACCATTTAAGTCTTTCATTTTGTTGTTGGAATTTGGATTTTTAGAACTGTCATTATAAACACATTCAGAGTTTGTCATACTTACACTAGATTTACTTTCATCACTCACAGAATCTTCTGGAAGACTATCGACTGGAGGTAGAGACGTTTTTACCACACCATGATGTTGATTTGAAGTTGATTCAACCATTTTATAATTTCTTGCCCAAGATCCTACAATACCCTTGTTAGCTGCAGCATGAAACTGTGCATTCGCGTGGAAAGTTCTATTTGTATAGGGATCAGACATTTCACTGCTCACTGATCCACTATCAAAGCCACTATCTCTTTGGGATGGAGGTCGACGGATTAGTTTATTTCTGAACGGATTCATTGTTTTTGATCCTGTTTCAATATCGGTCATGTGACCATCTGTTTCATAATGATCACTTTCTGCCTGAGATGAAAGGGATGAAAGTTCACCGCTCGTTAAAGAAACATCTGCTGGTCTTGATCTTACAATTGACCCTATACTACTAGCACTTTCGTTGCTACTAAAACTTGAGTATCTTTTCACATCCCTCACTCCCTTAGGAGTGTAACTTTTAACAGAAAAACTTTCACTAGTGGGCACTGTTACAGTCAGTATTTCACTGTCATTTTCCATGTTTTCGTTCTCCTTATTTTCAGAACATGGGGCAGACATCTTCTTGATTGTCGCGTATTTCACAGCAATATTCTCGGTTGATTTGTTCAAACCTGGACCTCGATCAGGAGTGGTAACAGTAAACTGTTGTGTTTTATTTGTTAACGCCTTCTTTAAGTTTGCTCTAGCCTTGTTTCTTTTAGCCACTGTCACTGAACGATTGTCCTGGAATGCTGGATTCACTTCCGGTTTTTGAACTGATGGCTTATGCATAGGGGTTCTCGGTCTCTTTAGCGGTGCCGACCGCGCACGGTCTAATCTTGGATCTCGCTGTTGATCCAGAAATTGATTTCTTTGTGGTGATGTGTGAGTTTGGGATTTTCGAAAACTGACTATTTTCACTTTTTGATTATTGTTTGTACTGGCACCAGTCGGGCTCATATTGTTATCATACATCTCATCACTACGAATCACATTTTTTTCAACAATTCCTGTCTTTTTCATTTTATCCTCTCGTTTTAACTCAACAACATTCAACAACATTTCACGTTTATCTTTTGGAACGTCATCGATAGTTATTTGTTTCGCCTTAAGCAGTTCATAATAATCAATAAGTTCAAATTTCGACTTGTTAAAGTCTGAAAATCTGAATTTCTTCTTCAATTCTTCCCTTTGAACAGCATTTTCTCGTTCTGCAATAATATCACTAACCGTTATTTCCGGTTTTCGAAACTCCGCTGGCTCGGTCATGCCAGGCAAACATTCCAAAATATCATCGAGATCATCGTCATCCAAGTCCTCTGGTGTTGATATAAATGACCATAGACTGGACCTAGATTCACCCGAAATTGTCTTTTTCAAATTCTTCAAAGCCTTTTTATTAACTTGATTATAATATTGTTCATCAATGATATCCCAAACTTCAGCTTTACCTGGTTTGGCTTCTTTGACCTTAACTTGCCTGGTTTTTGGGAATGAAGATTGACTATTTCCGATGTCTTCTTCTTCTATGGCGTCCAAATGGGACTCTTCATCATTTGGTTTCGCTTTAAACACAGATACTGTAGTATCGTTGCTTGTTATTGATTTGAGAATAGAAGATGGTTTGGAGATCCATTTACCATCTTTGCGTTTATCTTGTTCAGCACCACTCTTAACAAATGCTTCCATTTTCCCCTTCGATTGAATATTTTCATCACTTCGCTTTTTATTGAAAGAAAACTTTCTGTCTTTCTTAGTAATCTTTCTGTTTCCAGACTTTGTTTCGTTTCGAAGTTCTTGCAGTTTTTCATCCTGCATTGGGTCTGGAGACAGACAACGAGTACGTTCAAGCTTATCACCACTGATTCCTGAAGACAGTGTTTTATTTTGTTCACTTAACACTTTCCTGTCTCTAGACCTGACCATATCTTTTCTGCTCTTCCGAGAATTTTGAACTAATTTAGATTCACTCTTTCCATTGTCAAGGTTACGCCTGTTTGAATCATTATCCTTCACGAAATCAGAATCATTTCCTAGACATACACTTGCAGGAAATTCATAAGTAGGAGTTTTATGTTTCCTTACGTTTTCCCTTCCATTGTCAGAATCCTCAGAATCGTACATTGTTTCAGGAGTATTTGATTGTCTACCATGACATTGTGGAGACAATGGTCTGGTTTGGTCTATACGGTTGTCAAGGGAACCAGAACGCCTACGTCTGGTTCCAAATTCTTCGTCTTCATCGTCACTTTCAAAAGCTGCATTATGATTGCTATGCAAAGAGTCAAACATTCGATGTGTATCTTCAATATCATAACAATACTGAGCCTCAAATTCGTCGTCTTCATCAGAAATTACATTGGTCAAGTTTAATTGCATAGGAACTTGACCCGAGCTATAGTTGGTGTAACGATTTTGAAATTTCTTCTCACTCATTGTGCTTACAATTTCTAGCGCGATGAGAGCGAATGATCGAATGTCTGGCAGGAAGAAATATCGTTTATCCTTTATGGAAGCATCCAGACTTTGTTGTAAAGTACCATAAATTTGGGCTTCTTCAAAATCGCCCACAGCAGCGCGCAACACCATACTCTATAAAATATAAATGTATAAGTGTTTAATGAATTAATGTGATATGGATGTCTACAATGATAATATAAAATCATAACAATATGCATGTACAATACATATAAAACATAAGGACAAGTTGAGATAACATGGAAAGTTATTAACATTATTTTCAATGAAATAAATGTCCCCTTGAGAAAGTTATAACTGCATGTAGTATACGACTTGAAGTAATATCTTTCAACTCAAGTTTTTATGACAGATTTCACATTTTTCTACGATAACGATTGTAAATGGTTTCCATACACTGTCGAGAGGCAATAGGTCAAGATAGTTTGCTAAACACTCATATCGACAATTTTAATTGCAGAGTTGACTTTTAACCGCATAAAAGGCATGTTTTAATTTAACAGTTCGATAAACGTTTTGAGAATAAAATAAATGGAAACTGTAGAGCAAACATAATGGGTCAGAACAACATGTGCTCTGGTACGTGACAAGGTCAGACTTTGGTGGCATAAACACATAATAAAGGTGCAGTGTTGTAGAATTTCGAACATGTCGTTTCATAAATTAAGGTTATATTATAAGATAAATCAGGCCGAGTCACGTGCCGAGCACCTGTCGCCAGAATTTCGTCATCTGGCAGTATATTGCATATTATTCATAAAAATTGATATAATTTATTTACATGTAAACTTGGAATTAAACAAAAAAATGAGATTTCTTTCCAGATGATTGTTTACACTGTAATCGTATGTACAAACCATTTTTTTTAAGAAAACAAACATCTAAATTCAGCATTGAATATTTCATTAAAGGTATAGTTAATGAGAAAACCTTTCTCAATATTGATAGAGACAGAAATATAGTGCAGTTTATATCAGGATACCTGTATGATATGAGAATAATGAATACTTTTATCAATCTTATATATAAACTTGTTGTTATATTCGTGATTGTCCCAATATTGAACACTTATTGTTTTGTTAGATCAAGAACAGCACATGCAAACATTCCGTTGTAAAATTTTAAAAATGAATGATCTGTACAATAGGAGAGCTGTGTTTTTTTCGTCAATATAAATCAACATACGCGTTATGTATTGGAGTTTGAGTATTTACTTGGTATCAACACTTGAAAGAAATGTGCCGGTACAAAATGAGTAAGTTCCATTACGAGATGTAGGTAAAAGCCCATATTGCGTACACCGTGATTAGAAAGTAATCCCCCAATTCATTAAGCATGCACGACAAATATATCAGTAAGTTTATGAACGCAAACCTCTGTGTGTGTATAAATGTTACATACAATATTGTCACACTTGGATAATTCAAACATGTTATTGAGTTACATTGTAATAGTAGAAGATATGTGAGAAAAATAGATATACATGTTTAAATACAGCACAGCATATTCTTTATATTATTTTGTTAAAATGTTGTATTGAGGGGTGAAACCTAGAATAGCCTATCTGCACATACATAAAGAAGCAGATAGACTTGTCTGACATCACCCTCGACACGTACATGTATATAACAGAAGCAGATACTGATGATAATAGCTATACAACTGTGTGTGTTGAGTGTATTGTTTCAATGCTTCCTTAAGAAAATATGTTCAAGTCTAACAGAAGGTCATGGTTGGTACGCAAGCCTGGCGGTTCTATCACATGACTGTTATCTGGAGGACACGGGCTATATCCCTCTCGACACTGGGAAGTTCAGAAATTCTCTTTTCCCCACCTATTCAGTACTCAAACAGCTAATAGTCTTTTAGAAGAGACTCAAAATCGAGCTAAGTCACGAGTCAGTGATTTATACTGAACATGTCAACGAGCAAGGAATGTTTCTAAATTGTATATCACCCTCTTTATATTGCACTACCCTCAACAAACTAAAACAATTGACATTTTTCTGGAGTCGCCCATGTGGGTCTCCTCGGGCTAACGATAAAAAACGTACAAAACAAAAGCAGAGTCGTCTGCTTACATACTTCAATATTTTGTCGCAACTTTATAAAACAAATGTTCTGTTAAATCCTCTAAATCTTTTCAAACATTGTCAGCATATGATGTTATTTTTTACATTGAGTAAATGTTTATTGAACACTCAACTTTCTTTAATAAGCTAAAGTGTGAAATTGCTTGTAAACACTCAGTGAGCCTTTTCCCGTGCAATAAAAACTTACTTCCGGTCTATTCTGGTAAGCGCGTGTCTGCAAATAAGTCAAATCTCACTTTATTCATTTATTTATAATTTTATACGAATTGACAAAATTGAACGCGGAAACACTGACATTAATATAATTTCCCATGACGTCAACAAATATGCAGAAACTTCTATATTCGTTTAGGGATAAGACCTAAATCAACATTGAGATCATCTGTGTCATTCTACATCATTTTGTTTCTATTTATAGATACACTTATCGAACGATCGATAAAAAATAATAATAAAATAATTAAAAAATAAAATTTAATGAAACCAGACTTAATTTGTCATTTTACAGGGAATAGAAAAGGGTTTGGTGTAGTAGGGTGTACCTAGGTTAACACGTGAAATAAATGCGCCAGATATCTTAGGATTTGCAATCTTGACCTTTTAACGATAAAAGGATGAACGAATTTAAGCAGATGGATTTTGAAAATTATTAATCGCCTTAATTGACTATCAGCATTAATATGTTAACACGCATGTTTAGGTAGAATCAAGACAAGAAGCTTACGCGTTATCATTAATCATTGCTCTTGCCAACTTGCCTTATTTGAACACTCGAAATGTTTGATATATAAATATTACCTGCAATGAGCCTTTAAGGTATATACATGAGGAATTTAGGTTGTTATGAAGAACATTTTCGTGATGAAGATAGAACAATCCTTCCGCTACATCGTGGATAATCATTCGTTGATATTGTTCCGGAAGCGGAAGTTCAACTTTTTGCAGAAATTCCTGAAGCGTTCCACCATTGGTCAATTCTAAACAAATTATTCTGCAAAGAAGCAAATTATTCATACAGTAATGCTCTCATGATCATTCAAGAGACGTTTTGCATCGGGTAGGAAATGATTGTCAATTCATCTCTGACTTAATAATTATGTGTGATTCGATTATTTTTGTTTAGACATATTTTATGGCATATACTATACATGCGACAATACATAAACTGATACAGCAATATAGTCAGGCTTCACGTTATGTTAACATCTGTTAACAGTCCTCAAATTAAAAATAAATGAAGTTAACACATAAAGTATAAAATATAATTGAAAGAACACAAACCAATTCAATGAAATATAAGGTCGATCGAAAATGTTTTTGTTTCTGGATCGTGATTCCGTCATGGCTCAACGACTGCTGCCGATGTTTTATATCACAGAATCGATCTCCTATCTTTACATATGACTTCGTCTCAGTTTACAGGGCAGATCCAGGATTTTGTATTAGGATGTCTTAGGTGGGGGGCGTAACTTTTTAAATACAACGCATTAGCAGCGGCGGAGCTATATTCTCGTATTTATACTCAGACAAACATGCAAGGTTGGGGAATTTTAGGAGCGGGGCGCACCCTGGATCCGCTAGTAGTTTATAACCGTTGTAGATCAACTTTATCCCAGAGGTTTTCGTACATTTCGATAGTTATAATGGTTCGTCATAAAGAAGTATCTACTAAAATACTACTACGTATCTAAAACTAACAATACACAGTCTATTTCGTCAAGTCTTTCCGGTAGGCCTACATATCAAATTATTTAAATCGGAGAGGAAATTTGCATCTACTAATGAATGGTATTACCTGGAGTCACTTGTTATAATCTCTCCTGAGATCAAAGTCATTGTTTCATAGTACGGATTTGAACTGTTTGTCCAGAGACATTGTATCAAGCTAGGGTGCTGTGTCTTCCTCAGCATACCCAACATGACAATCTCCTGTGCCCAGGACTTGAGATGGTTCACACCATATACCTTCATCAGTCCTCGTTTTGTTGCGTGTTTCCCTACCGTCCATGTTGCTTTCATGCGAAGCTTACCTCGCGCCTGGAAATATAGAGACGATTAGAGTAACCGCCATGAGTCGCTGAATGTACACAGTAACACATCAATAATAAGACTATCCCTGGGACCTTTGAACACTGGTCTTCTTATTGGGGGGTCTTAAAATTGAGGTTGAATAAAGAGCAATATACAAATGTTATGAAAATGGACTTGAAAATTGTGTTCTTAATTTCGAGGTGGTCTTATTATTCAGGTGGTCTTAAGTGGAGTTTACTGTATAATGAAACAGACAGATTCAGTTTGATTTCGTAATTTGGATTGAGTAAAATTAATATGGTACAGCTTTGTTGAAATAAAGTCAAGTTTTCTATTTTTGATTCACGGTTGCAAAACGAAGGCAATATTATAATGCCAAGCTGCAATACGTTTTCATACTAAGCTGGTCTGTATGAAATGCACTTGCTTACAAATAACTCAGTCAATCCAATACAATATATGATATACGCTAAGCACTTTGTTTACAAAGTACGAAAAAAAACACAACTCGAAGATTAATGCATGGAGAAATTCATACAATATATTCATACAAAAATGGTACATAAGGTTTCTATAAGCTAGGTTCGGTTCATACATAGGTACATTCTCGTATAAGACAATAATTCACTGTTTCATACTGATAGGCCATATATCAACGATCTTCTGTTGAAATACTCTTATTGAAATCAATGCTATAAATTCAATATTTGTCGTGAACATCTTTGGATCAGCAAAAGTGTGAATCACATCCACTGTTCACTGAGAGAAGTCATATTTGCATAGATGAAAGCAGATTGTTGTAGATTTTATTTTAAATCAGTTATTGTTGTGTTTTGTATTACAAAGACGATCATTTCTACTTCAATTTCAAGTTTGTTACATTGTTGTACAGAAACGCTGTCGGAAACAAACGGAATTTGAAGTGTCGGCAGCATTTTTTTTCTCTAAATACCGACGTCGCTCCATGCAACTTGGATTAAAAGATTACGCGGTTTGATAGTTGAAATTCTTTAAAAACAAGTTTATAAGATAAGATGTGAGAGGAACCCGACAATTTTGAATGGCTTGAGAGAATATTATGATAAACACTCACAGCAAAGTGCTTAAGTCTCCGCAATTAATCGAGTGATATCGGCATGCTTGTTATTTACCTTAAGATATTTATCGAACAATTTGGTTTCAACTGTTTGGTTAATTTATTAATTGTCGATAAGTTTCTGGCACATTTTCCGAATCGCCTTTGTGTGCACCGGTTTCTTATATTATTGTAAAGCCTATACAAACATGTATAAAAACCAGACTACTGTCAAAATACCGTACCCATTGAAAATGTCAATATTGAATTAAATATTAAACCTTCAAAGATATTACTCGGCTTCTGTGTTACAAGATAAGATAAACAGCTGGTATTATATCTACCTTTTGATGAAATTTGTTCCAAATTTAAATCGTACATTCGCTGTGTCATACTATTAACAGTAGTGATATTGAGTGGGTAATGTTAAATCTATTTGAGTCAACATCTTAACCTACTCAATATATATAAAGACATTTATTATTAACGCGAATCGATTTGCCCCCGTTTTATTGTGAAAGCAACTATTTTTTGCTTAAATGTTCAAAACGACCCAGTCATGTATTATGAATTGTTATTGCAACAAACAATCTTAAGTGAAACATATTCAATGGCACCAGAATTCACATATGTAAATTCACATGAGAATTCGGGTACATTAATACAAGTAGAGCTACATATCGTTCAATAGGTAGCTCAAGAATATATTTGGCATCAGTTTGAAAAACGGACGTACGACTCCATATACGATAATCGTAAACCTGTTTCACGAGCAAATTATAATTATTCTGGCATGCACGTTTTTAGCAGTGTTCCTCACAACAGCAGGATTGAATCCCGACCGGGATGTAGAATTAGTGAGGAGGCTATCCAGATAACACATGGAAGGTCGGTGGTTCAACCCAAGTGTCCGCCTGGGGTCTTCATTCTATTTGCTGGAAAAATCATTACTTGATCATGGCTGTTTACCACACACACAAAAGCCGAGCTCATTCACAAGTGGTGTTTAAAACTTATACAGGTTATATTCCAAAGGCACTTCCCAAATACATGTAGTCAAATACGACAATGGAGGCTCTTTAAAAATGAAAACAGGCATTGTACGTATGTAAGACTAGACTATATCATCACTGAACAAGCAGTCAAGCCAGTATACATGGCCACATATCGATGAAAAAAATGCATGGATTAGTCAAACAATAGAAAAAAATAGTTTTTTGGAGAAATAGCTTAACTTGCAAATTATTTATAAACCATACAATGTAATAAAGCAGATTTAATTAGTAACTAATAAATAAGGAGCACATATTTCGGTGAAGATGTCTGTCATTGTCTACTGCGCACACAAACCACAGGACATTCGAGATCGTATATTCACGTCAATAATTGACTACTAATTAGCAAACAAATTGTTAATCGTATATATTTTTGACAAAAGGAAACGGTAATTGGATACTCATTTTTGTCTAGTCAATACAAAAACTGCATAATTACTGCGCAATTAACTGGACCTAAGATTGTTGGAGATTTAAGGCAAACATAAGAAAAATGAATCAAATTTCAAGATCTAGTCGTATAATCGTGATATAAGATTTTGTTTGATGAGTACGCATGATTATATCGTTTATTTACTCAAGTTATTTATGATTCTATTGATATGTCGCTTACATAAACATACATATATATTAATCTGTAATTTTATAGCAATTAATTGTCACAATATGTACGCTTGATATGGGAAAATCAATTTATACATAGTACATTCGACTTTGGTCGACTTAATGACTTTTTTGCAATGTTAAATCATTGATTGTGCTGAGTCTGAAATAAACATTTTTTTGATTTATTCAAACTGTGTTTATTATAAACGAATTTTACTGAATAAACTATTTACTGGAATGACTTTTCTTTCCTCAAAACGACTGACTTCTATGCCATGTCCTTAAAGACCCAGTGTGTCGTTACGGACGCGACGGTTGTGTCATATTGGAGTTTTATGATTATATTCGGGATATTAATTTGCCTAGTTATTTTTTGGGGGGGGGGGGGGGTTCACTCACTTATTTTATTCACATTTTTTAAAGATAAAAACACATCTGAGACATATTTGTACTTACTCGTTCCATACTACATAAATAAATAAAAAACAGGTTCAAACGAAAATGTTGAATAACACACCGAGTTTTTTGCCCACACCGATGAATTGAACCAAATTATATTTAATGGGAGTGTGTGAAAACTACATCAAAACATTATGAACAATTTACGGGAGTGTTATTTTCACTAAATGTGTTTGACATTTTAACATGACAGGGTAGGTACACAAATCAAGAGGAATATAAGTATTTAATCGAAAAAATCTCGACGTTAGATCGAATATCTGTTCAATGACGAGCATTGAATTACATTCTATGCTCTCCAAATTTCATATTTATCGTTGGTTTTAATCTGATCGTAATTGGTGGCGCGGTGGCATTGAGATTCTTTTGACATAATGTGGTATTTTGACTCATTGAAGCATATTCGTTCGATGATAATCACCTTAACTTTTAACTGCCTATGTTCGATTCGGCTATACACAGTTCACTTTTTTTCTAATTACAATCTTAATAGTTTTTTTAGAAACGCGCATAAGCTTTAAGCCAAACTAGCCACTATTTCGTTCGATTTTTTCAGACGAGAAATACAAACTTCAAGTTCCATATAGGAAGTGGTTGGATGTTAAGTATCTGCTCTATTCATCTACTTCAGACCAGACTTCAGACACTTACACTTACATACAAAGTATGTGTCCCGAGTGGGATTCGGACTCGCAGTGGTGAGGGGCAAGTGATTTGAAGTCAGCGATCATAACCACTTGACCACGAAAAACAACTTACAACAAGTATTAGTTATTTCGAGACAATCAAGAATCTGAAACAACGACAGATATTTCACTGTAAAACATTAAAACTGATTAGTAAAGTCGTCTTTTTGTAAAAGCAACGGTGGTTGGATCATATGTCGTGTTTGTTGTATTGAAAAGGAGCTTCGACTAGACGAGTTACCACGTACATTACAGTGTACCAAGTTCTGGTCCTTCTCTACAGAACCACACAGACACACATACACTACAGTGTACCAAGGTCTGGTCCTTCTCTACAGAACCACACAGACACACACACATTACAGTGTACCAAGGTCTGGTCCTTCTCTACAGAACCACACAGACACACATACACTACAGTGTACCAAGGTCTGGTCCTTCTCTACAGAACCACACAGACACACATACACTACAGTGTACCAAGGTCTGGTCCTTCTCTACAGAACCACACAGACACACATACACTACAGTGTACCAAGGTCTGGTCCTTCTCTACAGAACCACACAGACACACACACATTACAGTGTACCAAGTTCTGGTCCTTCTCTACAGAACCACACAGACACACATACACTACAGTGTACCAAGTTCTGGTCCTTCTCTACAGAACCACACAGACACACATACACTACAGTGTACCAAGTTCTGGTCCTTCTCTACAGAACCTCACAGACACACATACATTACAGTGTACCAAGTTCTGGTCCTTCTCTACAGAACCACACAGACACACATACACTACAGTGTACCAAGTTCTGGTCCTTCTCTACAGAACCTCACAGACACACATACATTACAGTGTACCAAGTTCTGGTCCTTCTCTACAGAACCACACAGACACACATACATTACAGTGTACCAAGTTCTGGTCCTTCTCTACAGAACCACACAGACACACATACATTACAGTGTACCAAGTTCTGGTCCTTCTCTACAGAACCACACAGACACAAATACATTACAGTGTACCAAGTCGTGAAGCTCTGGTCCTTCTCTACAGAACCACACAGACACACATACATTACAGTGTACCAAGTTCTGGTCCTTCTCTACAGAACCACACAGACACACATACATTACAGTGTACCAAGTTCTGGTCCTTCTCTACAGAACCACACAGACACACATACATTACAGTGTACCAAGTTCTGGTCCTTCTCTACAGAACCACACAGACACACATACATTACAGTGTACCAAGTTCTGGTCCTTCTCTACAGAACCACACAGACACACATACATTACAGTGTACCAAGTTCTGGTCCTTCTCTACAGAACCACACAGACACACACACATTACAGTGTACCAAGTTCTGGTCCTTCTCTACAGAACCACACGACACACATACATTACAGTGTACCAAGTTCTGGTCCTTCTCTACAGAACCACACGACACACATACATTACAGTGTACCAAGTTCTGGTCCTTCTCTACAGAACCACACAGACACACATACATTACAGTGTACCAAGTTCTGGTCCTTCTCTACAGAACCACACAGACACACACACATTACAGTGTACCAAGTTCTGGTCCTTCTCTACAGAACCACACAGACACACACACATTACAGTGTACCAAGTTCTGGTCCTTCTCTACAGAACCACACAGACACACACACATTACAGTGTACCAAGTTCTGGTCCTTCTCTACAGAACCACACAGACACACACACATTACAGTGTACCAAGTTCTGGTCCTTCTCTACAGAACCACACAGACACACATACAATACAGTGTACCAAGTTCTGGTCCTTCTCTACAGAACCACACAGACACACATACATTACAGTGTACCAAGTTCTGGTCCTTCTCTACAGAACCACACAGACACACATACATTACAGTGTACCAAGTTCTGGTCCTTTACTACAGAACCACACAGACACACATACATTACAGTGTACCAAGTTCTGGTCCTTCTCTACAGAACCACACAGACACACATACACTACAGTGTACCAAGTTCTGGTCCTTCTCTACAGAACCACACAGACACACATACATTACAGTGTACCAAGTTCTGGTCCTTCTCTACAGAACCACACAGACACACACACATTACAGTGTACCAAGTTCTGGTCCTTCTCTACAGAACCACACAGACACACACACATTACAGTGTACCAAGTTCTGGTCCTTCTCTACAGAACCACACAGACACACATACATTACAGTGTACCAAGTTCTGGTCCTTCTCTACAGAACCACACAGACACACATACATTACAGTGTACCAAGTTCTGGTCCTTCTCTACAGAACCACACAGACACACACACATTACAGTGTACCAAGTCGTGAAGCTCTGGTCCTTTACTACAGAACCACACAGACACAAATACATTACAGTGTACCAAGTCGTGAAGCTCTGGTCCTTTACTACAGAACCACACAGACACACATACATTACAGTGTATCAGGTCGTGAAGCTCTGGTCCTTTACTACAGAACCACACAGACACACATACATTACAGTGTATCAGGTCGTGAAGCTCTGGTCCTTTACTACAGAACCACACAGACACACATACATTACAGTGTACCAAGTCGTGAAGCTCTGGTCCTTTACTACTGAACCACACAGACACACATACATTACAGTGTACCAAGTCGTGAAGCTCTGGTCCTTTACTACAGAACCACACAGACACACATACATTACAGTGTATCAGGTCGTGAAGCTCTGGTCCTTTACTACAGAACCACACAGACACACATACATTACAGTGTACCAAGTCGTGAAGCTCTGGTCCTTTACTACAGAACCACACAGACACACATACATTACAGTGTACCAGGTCGTGAAGCTCTGGTCCTTTACTACAGAACCACACAGACACACATACATTACAGTTACCAAGTTCTGGTCCTTCTCTACAGAACCACACAGACACACATACACTACAGTGTATCAGGTCGTGAAGCTTTGGTCCTTTACTACAGAACAACACAGACACACATACACTACAGTGTACCAGGTCGTAATGCTCTAGTCCAGGCTATGTTCATTCTATATTGGCTAAACACGATACACCAAGGTTTTTACGCAACACCAAATAAATATATTTCTGTTTTTGGTAAAACTTCCTATAAGTTTGCACCAAACGTTTGAATAACATGTATTTTGAGTCATAAACTGATCATACAATGAGGTACTGGACACTTATCCAGATTTCAGTCACATGATTTGTTCACATATATCCCAGATTGCAAGTTCAGGGTCAGATGCAGGTCTGGTTCATGGCTCCTTTCCTATTGTACAGAACATTTGACTTAGGAGATACCTGCAGATAGGACAGTGTTAGTATGTTTCAACATTTGAAAGTGTCATGTAACACATACAATCGTCCATTATATTACTGCTTTTTTTTCAGCCAACTTGTCGAATCATTTAATTAAATAACGAGTATTTTTAAATGAATTTATACAATATATATATACAAATGAACACCATTGAATATTGAACACTTTCATTTCATTATCTACTTATTCGGTCATGTTTGTTGATTGATGATATAACACTAATTCTTACATTTGTCAGATCACCTGTTTAAATTGTATATACCCATCGTGACAAGAACCACGTGTAACTGTCCGTACCCTAGCGTTTATGCAGCGTCAACAAACAACTTCTCCTTCAAAGTCTATGTCAAGGTGTTTGAGGATATTCACATATACACAAGACCCACGCTTGTACAAATATAATTTCATTCCAGATAAAGAGCATGTTGTTGTCATGTTAACCAACGTTCAATCATAAATCGGAGGATTATATAAATACACGGGGGTAAAGATATGGTTTGCCTTACTGTTGCGATGTCATCAGAAAGTATTACTGTGGCACGAACAAAGAATCATATCCGCACATTTACATGTTTGACTTTAATACCGTCAGGATATGGAAGTGTCACCGGCAACAGAGTGACAAAAGAATTCCAACCGAATTCATCCACACTACCATGAACCAACCTATGATGATTTTTTCACTAAGTACACATACGTGGACTTTTCTTATAACTTTTGAATGCGTTGTATGTGGAAACTTATATTTAATATACTCAATATTGTATCTTATTTCTACGATATTATGTACTTGTGTCTGATTATACACACAAATAACGATTTTACAGTCAGTCGAAAATGTATACTAACGCTTCCGCGGAGCACGTCAGGCAAACGTACATTTGAGTAAACCAATGCATTATATTTCCATGTATTAGCAATGATTTGTGTTCATTCAATTTATCGTGATAAATTATTATGCTGTCAAAGATATGTATGCTACAAGAATAAACGAACAACATCGGAATACCTGTTAAATACTATGTACAGCTTGATATTTAGCATATTTGTCCAATTAATAAGCTATCTATTACCTGAAAATGATTATCTATGCCTATAAATGACTGAACACCATGTCGTAAAGTTACCCGATGTAGCATTAGATACAGGATGCTTTTTCAATACGGGGTTAAGGTTAGGGGTATTCATTCCACGCCGCAGGAATGTTGCTATTTCAGTACAATATTCCACAACGAATCATAGGAGACATTAAATTGATACCATTTCAATACGTTTTTGAAATACAATAGAGTTGCAAATCAATTTGTCTCAAAGAATATAATGATTATTTTATGTCTGAACATTAAGCATATTGAATTGTAATTCAATGTTTGTTTCAAACTGAGAATTAATCTGTAACGGAAGATGGTTTGTAAATACATTCGTCTGCTTTCATATCATACCTCTATTTTTAGAAGTTCCAACTTCTTCAGCTTCCGGTGAGGTTCCTTCACGGTGCTGTTGTCTTGGCAACAACATGTAGTCCACATTATGTCTCCTATATTAGAGAGTATTCCATGAACAAACGCCAAAATGGCGAGTGAAATCGTAACAACCCATGTTGCAGAGTTCTTCAAAATGTCCGGTCCCAAATATACGGATAAAGTTGCTGCCAAAAGGACACAGAATATTACTAAATGTTCAAAAACTAGAAATTTAACTAAAGATTTTCCTTGAACGATTAGCTGGGTCTGCCAGACGTTATTGTGTGCTGTACTTATGCGATTGTTGTATTTCCAGAGTTTCAAAACGATAATGACGTCACAGATTACAATTGCAATCAATACTAGCCACAATAGAACAAAAAGTAGCGTTCCATAAGCAGCCCCTTGTTTCCCGTGGTCCCTTACTGGGAAACATTCAACGTCGTATTCAATGGCTTTGTCAAAAATCCCATTTGACACGAAAGGTAGAAAGGATAAAACTCCGCCAAGAATAATTTCCGGAACAACAATAACGATACAAATATTCCGATGAAAGTACGAGATCGATGATGGTTTTCCTGGATTTTGAATTGAAAGTAAAATAATTCCTGTAGTTAAATGCGAAAAAAGTCCCTGAATGATTCCAAACAGTATGAAGAATCCTGACGCCGAGCAGACGACTTTGTGACTAATTTGTATATTCACACAAAAGAGGAGAAGTCCAATCGCCAAACAAACGCTTGCAAGATTCTGGTACAGCAATGAATATTTCCAGAGTTTAGGATGTGCGAATTCTTTACACAATTTTACACAAACTGACACAAAATTACTCAACACTGCTACGACGGAAGACGAAAACAAAACAGATGTAAACGAATCATTGTACTCGGCCATTATAGCCCACACCCCATCGTATTAATTTGAGACCCATTTATATAGTATTCCGATCACGTATCTTTCATAATATATATTCCACTATAGAATTTCAATATTAATCACAAATCAGTAATCGCTTGATCAAATCCGCGAAAAGGCCAGTATCTTTGTAGCTCCCAAGCCTTTAAATCATCCAGAGTCTTTTGTCGTCTGCCTGAAAATAAGGAAATATAATCTGAATACAGTAAATGGGTCACCCGACCATAGAACAGATCGTTGTCATTTTTGACAATATTACCCATTAGCAGACAATGATACGGATTTATATACCATTAATACGCAATTGGCTATCAACTGTTTAATCGATATATCATCTATTGATTTCAATTTAATTATAGAAATGTGATTGTAAAACCCATACGAGATCATACAAAGAAAAGTTTTCCGTTTCAAGTCTGACGATACGTTGCAGGAGTTAGCTGGTATTGTTCATATTGACATTTTTCGAAGGTGAAATAAATAAAACGAGAATTTAAAACCCTCTTAATTTGCACACCTAAATCTAATTTCAATCGATCTTAAAACTGATTATGGGAAGGTATAACTTATTGACCTATCAAGTTCCCTAGAAAACAAGCTGTGCTCAATTCAATGGATACGCACTCACTAAATGCGATACTTTAAATTCACCACTGAAAGTAAACTACAGATTAACATCATGTCCTTCAGCCGCCTGATATTATCCTTAAAATGCATCACTGATAAACTGTTGCAAGTCTGCACACGTGAGTTGTGTGTATAAACTAAGATATTGATCGTAATGGAAATGTTTCTCAATGTATTAAACCGCACATACTCTCACTGGACTGGGAACACTCGAACATAATACAGGAATGCAGGCAATATGAGCTGTAGTGCTCGTGGTTCTAAGTAATTTAAATTGAATAGAAATTCAATTCCTGATTAAGTAGAATATTAAAACCTAATTAATTCGCGCTTTGGCAAAGAATGTGAATATCGAAAACGGACAATGACAATGATTTGTGGGCGTATGAATTATGTAACATAACTGCAAATTATTTCCTGCAGATTCTATACAATGCGTTATGTTTAAGTAGCATTGACAAATCCATTTGAGTTCTCTCATTACACATTTTTTATGAAATCAAATATAGTGCCAGGGAGTCGCATTATGGCAATATGACAACTAATAAATATTAGCTTAACCAATTCAAATGTATACATGCATTTAAAACATTCTGGTCAAAAGTGATACCCGACTTTTTGTACTTTTAGAACGGTTCACTACATAATGGCATTTTGTGATTAAAAACGATAAACGTGATTTTGACAGGTTTTCATCTATTTTTTTTATTTTTTTCATACTTCAATTTATTTGAATCGTATAAATACGTTATAGCTCACTTCGATTACAATCTACAGAAAATGTGTCCAGAAGCATTGTAGAAATGTATGTGAAGTAGTGCAACCAGGTTAGTACTTTTGACGAGTATACTCTTAACACAAGTGCTAAGTACTCCGCTGATATATTCAGTATATTGCAATTAAATATGTATATATCAAATAGAAATTTTACACCCAGAAAGTTCTATATGTCTGTAATACTTCTACTAAATTTCCGCCGTTAGTCTCGGTAACGTTTGTCAGTGATAATCTTCCCACATCGTGTGTATAGAAGAGTTAATCCTGCCCAGAACAGCACCCAGAAGATGGGCTAATATTCCCCAGAAATGTAATCGTAATTTCTATTTAATATATTCATATTTAATTTCAATATACTAACTAATATGTCATCGGAGTACTTCAGCACTTTTGTTTAGGGTATAAACGTATGCCGTAAGAAAAGAAAAGGTACAAGAGAACAAATGTTGCCCACTTATACAGATATCGATAGATACGGTACATAATACAGGAAAACCTCACTTAAAGACCACCTCAACATTAAGACCACCTCAATATCAAGAACACTCTTTTCAAGCCCATTTTCACTGCTTTGACACTTCATTCAACCTCAATATTAAGACCACCTCAATTAGAAGACAAGTTTTCAAGGGTCCGAAGGGTTGTCTTATTATTGAGGTCAGTCTACTGTATCATTTTGCACATACAATAATAGTATTTCCTTGTTTCTTTTAAGGCAATTTCTTCATTCAATGGGCTTGTATTGTGAATATCTGCGTATAGACCAAGAGCGCGTATATACAGTGTATGTGCATTACCGACGGTGTGCAAACGTGCGCATGATAATGATCTGATATTGTAGCGAAATGTCGTACCGGTATTATGCAGAAACTTTAACTTCTGACAATGATTTTCATGCATAATTAATTGTGAAATAATTGATTTTTACAATTCTATATATATACACAACATAAGTAATAAAGATTCGTTATTGTTGTCGATAATATTGAACCGTGATCTGCACTCACGTGTTCATGTTCGGTCACCTAGGCTAAATCTAGATAAAAAGTAATATTTATACCTGTCAAAATAAACTTAATGGTTTTATTAAATTGAGCAGCACCGACGTGTCATGTTTTAGCGCTTGAAGTGGCGCGTAACCTCGTATACTTGAATACAGAATGATTGATCATATTACATGTCGGTGAGTTTTAGATCGTGAAATACTCGAGTCGTCATTTTCTGATAAGGTTGCTAGAAGTTCTTAAAGTTGAAGTAAAACATGGTATAGAAAACTTTTAAGTTGTAAACCATGCCAATTTATAAAAATCGACAATCTTGCTTATAGCAGAACGTTATCTTTTATCTTTCACGGTTAAAATACTGTGCCAAAGTTTACTTATTTGACGAAAATTCAGTATGATTATAACATTGACAAACTTTGTTGACACATTTCGATAATATATAAAAGTGTTTTGAAGTATTGATATGAAGGTTATTTAATAATATTGTAATGTTTGTCTCACGTTTTGTTCAAGTCAAGTTTACAAGCTTTACAAAGTTTATTACTTTAAGTCAGTCTATTTAAGACACATTGTGCATTGTTAACTATAAAAGATAAGTGCACAAAGGAACATAATTCACTCAGACTTTTGTACCGTTCCCCAAAGCATATTTGCATGTATTTGTACTTTGTCATGTTGTTAGAATATGGAAAGATTTGATTTGTTAAAGTTGAATGATAAAAGAATCTTCATAATCATTGAAACTTACACATGTACACATTATGGCCCCATTACAAAACCTTGGAAACAACACTTCCCCGGAGATATGGTAGCTGATGTATGCGCGGTCACCACACAAGGTTAAGGGGACAAATTAAGGACCACAGTCCCATTTCGAAACAACGAACGGCCTCATTTGAATACGAGAATATATCAGAAAATTTCAACTCTTATTCAAAATTCTTAAATGGCGGGGCAAATTTTATAATTTAGTGGCATACAATCTGCGACGATTTAATTAAATAATAACAAATAAGGTTGATAAGTGAATACAAGCCTATGTTCCATGAGGACAATTAAGCATTTTGTGTCAAGACAAGCGAAACTTAAACTAAATTAAACGTTTAGAGAAGAAGATTTTGAAGTTGTATCTTCTATAATTATATGAATTTAATTTGTAGATGGCGTAAATTTACATGTGAAAGTGTGTGACACGTACGCAGCTTTCCGTGCCTTTTAGCTGGTTTATCGCAGTGGATTGTCTCCCTTGAAAATGACCCGAAGATCGATATCGAGTTTCCAGCTCTACCAGTTTTGATCAATAGATTATATAGGGAAATTATTTTCATACGTAACTTTAAACACTTTATCTTTATACTAGAATATTTTAGCAGTTATGACAATATTCTTCAATTTCCCCTCTTTCATTTAGTGTAAAAATATTTATTCTAACTAAACAATTTTTTAAAAAATCACCATTTATTACATAGAACTTTATAAGTTTATAAGTCTTGATCGTGTAACTATTAGACTGGTACTTGGTGATAATATGGCTATCTTCAAACAAACCAGTCCACTAATCTCTATAACTTCTAAGCAACACAATCTCGTAAAATACCGTATATGGAAGCTCTTTTTAATCAAGCTAATAAATTCTGAATCATTGGGTGATTACTTACGTTCACAATACCTGGCTAAATGCCGTCCACAATGTTATATCGGTACGGTGCGAATTGCTCAATAAGCTCTTGTATAAGTGCAAAATTTAACAGCTCAAAAGAATTTGTAAATTATCATGTTTGTAAATAGATTTTAATTTTGAATTTCTTTAATTACGCTCTAAAGATCAGTTAAATTGATTATTCTCCCCCCTGATATTATCGTTTCAACGCTGTTCTATATGGTATGGTGAAAGGCGAATAGTTTTGTGATAAAATATAATTACTTTGTTGTACATAGCAATACAATAATAAAAGCACAATAGCAGGCATCAATACACGCAGATTACAGTAAAACAGGACAATTATGTCAATCATTAGTAAAAACTATTCGGCACCAAGTTGGTTATTTATTCTCGATCTTTCTTTGTACATTGTGTGTCAGATCAGTAAAACTCAGGCGAATGACAAAATCTACCATTAATTATGAATAGGAATATAAAGCACTTAGCAGACAATTGAAGACTTTACTTATATTTTGACACAGAGTCGTTCTCACGTTATACTCATGCTTACTCACCGTCGTTCCTAGTTACAGACTGGTTATGAAGAGTTGAAAAATGATACAATGCAACCCAGTCTACAAGAGCAACGTCTTTTTTGAGAAGCCAATTGCGATTATTGTTTAGAGTTTGTTGCTCTAGAAAGTTCAAATTGATAGTAAAAACTTACTTCAAGACAAGTTGATGAAGAGAGGTTGTCGCTCAAGAGAGGAAAAGTCAGTTGAGATTGCATTGTATATATAAATACAATCATTAAATCAATAGTAATATCTCCGTATCATGGCATATCACTCACGTATTAGAAATTCAAGTATTTTATGTTCCTAAAACAATAATTATATACTCAACTCCATGAAAAACGCAATTAAAAAGTGTCCGCTTCAACACGGTGACGTTATAAAGAAATAATTATATTCTAATTCTCAAACATAATTTCATAAACTTAATCAATTATGGAATATCAGTGCTAGGGCAATAGTTTGAGTTATTGCTGATGAATGATTTACACATTTGTAACAATAAAGTGCGTTAAACACTGGATACAAAGTGAAGGCTAAGTGAAATAGTTGTGTTTTAATGACGTTAAGTAATAGATCCATCTTGTACAAATGTTCGAAAAGCTATAATTGTTATTTCGAGGCTTCAGCGCAAGACTATACTCATTCATATGTATCTATATAGGAGTTAGTATAGCCTTGCACTGAACCCTCGATTTATACATTAACAAACGGTACAATTTCATAAATTATTTATTACATCTTATGCAACATACACGGAGCTTACAAGCTACAATTAAATTTTGCGCTTTTGAAAATTTTAAAATTTGGTTCATCGGGTCAAATTATTTCTGTATAGATAATACAATGGATACTAGTAAACGAATATTCAGATATTTATTCAGCGGCTGAAAATGCTAACAGGGACGGTACGTAGATATCGTATTTTTTTCTGAGAATTACATCGAAAATGATCAATTTGATGATATTGCGAAGGACGAGTCGGGTTACATATTGACTATACACTGAAGATCGATTCTTGTAATGAAACTTGACAAACATTGAAGACAATAGACAATAGAGACATATGTCCGAGAAGTCAATTGATCGGAAATCATTGATCGCACGTTATTATAACTTTACAGTGAGTTTTAATTGTTTTTTAAGTATTCAACAAGCAAATGAATCAAAATGTTGTATAGACTTCGAATACAAAATGCAGTTAAAAGTTCAAGTATAATATTTGTATTTATTCTTTTCTATTGTTGCAATATGCTTTGTTTGAGTGACACGTTTTCACTTTTAAAGATAAAGTGTTTTTTTTTCAAAGGAATGTGTAAATGTTCATAAATATAGTCAGTGTGTGGGCAAGAGTAGCATGGGGGGAGGAAAGGTGTACACATTCTCGATATAGAAAACAATGAAATGAATAAACTGATTACGATAAAATGAAAATCAGCCGACAACAGGGAAATTGGTATTCTTTCATTTTTTATGTGGAAGTCGTTCAAGGACAGGAAATATGACGACAATTCAAAACAAAAACGGTTGTACAACAGAATTGAAACCTAACATTAAAGCGAGTACACTATGTACTACTTCTTCAAGATGTCTGCAATTCGAATAGCAGATATGTATTATTCGAATTGTTGATATCTAGTATTCGTATCGCAGTTATCTATAGTATTTGGAGTAAGGACATGTTTGTATAATTCCCCACGTGATATGTCACAAAAGTCTTTCAGAAATTACCGCCGTCTTTTTCCTGTTCCATAAAAGGCGAAAGCTTGGGATTCTGAAACCGCTCCTTAATTAGACACGCTCCGATATTTTAACTTATTTAACATATATAACTGTATCCTCATATTTTCATGTTATACTTGACTTGAAATAAATAAAAGGTTGTTGTAGTAGTTGTTGTTGCTGTAATTAAAACTGGAAGAAAACGTTTCTCAAGTTATCATTTTGGTTAAATATTATAACTAAGGTTCAGCTGGTAATCTATTTTGTTCAACGGATACTTAGTATTTTATCACTGGTGCAATAAATCAGACATACTCAAATATTTGTACGCGCTTATGAAAACGCTTTTAAAAGTGTTGATATATGGCGTTGTAGATAATTAGCGAAATAAATTGCTGAGTATTTTTTATTCACACCAAAATGCTCAGCAATTTAAAACAGGCAGTTAATCATTTATTACCCGTATAAAATGACAAATTGAAAAAAATTGTATGTTTCGGAAGTCCAAAAATGTCATATGGTTTTAATGTTTGTGTTGAAAACACATCTGATTACAAACAACATGTAATACAGACCAACCGTAAACTATTTGCAGAAAATAACATTCATAAACATTCATTTATAAACATTCATAAACGTTCATAAACATTGTATATATTTTTTATAAACATATTTTCGTATTTATAGAGCATGCACTGAAAAATAATTCGTTGAAAACTTTATTAGATGAGTCTAATTTTAATACCACCTCGTTTCTTTCTGATTATTTTTTAAAACAAAAAACAATCAACTGTAAAACATATTTAAAACTGAAATTTACTTTAAAGACGACACATTATACTAACTTAAACCAACCATCAATTACCCGACGAGAAATCCACATCAATTACCCGACGAGAAATCCACATCAATTCTCACTTAGTCCACATCTGATTAAAATATAAATTTAATAAAAGACGAAACAATATTCCCTCACTTTTTTCACACCTCCGAGTTACGTGATCCTAGTGGAAAATCTGGACCGTCAGTAAATATCTAAACCACTAGTCGTTATCTTTTTACACCAAATCTATCCTAGACACTTTTCATTTCAACCTTATTTACCAAGCCACTGGTGAGATATCAATTTTTCAGACAACCGGATATTATAACATTGATCTTGACTACTGATTTCAACCTCTAATCAAGTTGTAAATATTGATATATCGTGTTTATGTATACCTCTCAAGTAGTTTTCAAACAAAATTCTTCACAAGGGCCTCGCCAACAAAATCAAACCACTCCGTATTTTAATTTCATTGTTGTAAGTAATTATAGGCAACACACACAGCTCAATATCAATAGTGACTTATCATTATTTTTAACAAGCGGTGATGATTAAGATATGAAAACTCCAACATGATTGATCACGTCCATTGTATTTTTAATATTATAATTTCAAAAGAGATCACAGCTCTCATACAAAAGTGTTGATTCTTTCAATATTTTCACAAACTGTTCACAAAGTTTTAGATAAATAGTCATAAAGACGCTTCACTTTTCACATACAGATATATTCATTAATAAAAAAAGTGTTATATTCAAGCAAAAATCGATATCACCTCCCCAAAGGGAACGTTCCATTCAAGATTGGTTGATATTTGATATATCGGTGTTATATGACGATTTGGTAACTCGATATTTCGCCATAAAGTTAAATATCCAAAAGTATAGAGTTAATTTGCATATCAGTGATAAAGAGCTAAACGTTATTTTCGCTCGATTGGGCGTCCTTAATAACGGATCTAGCATTCTGAGATACGCGGTCTCGTAAAAATATTCTAAATACAAAAATAAATAAAGGCAAAGGAACTGTATAGGGTGAGATTAGAAGTTATTGGTGTATTTATTGATATTATATTTGTGTATTGGGGAAATAAGTTGATTATATACGTGGGAAGTGACATGATGTGTAACAAAACTAAACTGTTGAAGTCTATAGACAGCTTACAGATGATTATAAACATGTCGTGCATTCATACCAATGTGTACATCAAACTTTCTACAGTGCAACCTCTCCAGTCAATCACCCTTTGGGGCAGGGCTCTAGAATTTATTTTCAAAGACACTTGTCCCGGACTAAGGGAAACGTAAAATTTGACTTGTCCGACATAGGAAGCTAATTGTCCGAGAATATCGGTCTATTTAGTAACAAATAAACATACACAATGATATAGGTCCGTGGCAATGATAGCTCCACAATCTAAATTTAATAATCACATTTATGTGTTTATGGGATTCCATGGTTTGACTTACAACTGAACAATTGCTGATGTTGGTTAGCTTTAAAAACAGGCTTGTCCAGGACTTAACTTCAACTCAACTCTCAAATCAATAGATTAAATTGTAGTAAAGCCACAGGCTTGGATGGTATTGGAGCCAAAATTCTTAAATACTGTGGAGACCATATTGTATAATTCAAGGCATATACCCCAACACCCTTAAAGACGCTTACGTTCTTCCGATTTATAAAAAATCAGACAAACACAATCCAAATAACTATAGACCTATATCGATTCTTCCAACCATATCAAAAATATTCGAAAACACATTGCAAAACAACTCACAAAGTACTTTTCTGAAACAAATATCATCCACAAATATCAATCTGGTTTCAGAGAAAAACATTCCTGTCAGTCAGCTCTAATACGTCTGGTAGAAAACTGGTTACAAGAAATTGATGAAGGTCACGTGATTGGATCAGTATCACTCGATGTAAGAAAGGAATTTGATATGGTCGATTACACGACCCTTCTTCATAAACTTAAACTTTATCATTTCTCCAAACATTCACTAAACTTTTTCAATTCGTATCTTTCAAACCGAACATAGGTAGTAAAAACTGGGATAAACTAAGATGGTTACTAAGAATGGAGTACCCCAGGGATCTATACTATGACCTTTATTGTTCCTTTTATATATAAATGACATCACTTCAAATATTAACAATTCTAAGATAGATCTATATGCAGACGACTCGACACTTTACGCTAGTGGCAAAACAAAAAACGAAATTGAACGGAAACTTCAAATTGACCTAAACATTGTAACAAAATGGTGTAAATTAAATAATATGGCTATAAATCCTCAGAAAACGACATGCATGCTGATTGGTTCAAAACAAAGAGTTAACCATATGGAAGATTTGTTTCTAAACATTAATGATTTGCCAATTCAAAATGTTCCTTATCAAAAGTTACTGGGTGTTTTAATAGATCGAAATTTAAGCTGGGATAAACAAATACTAAACGTAACAAAGAAAATAAACTCAAAACTTTCGCTTTTGAAGCGTATTTGATACTTTATAACTGATGATATGAAATTATTATTCTATAACTCGTATATAATACCTACTTTAGATTATTGTTGTATAGTATGGGGCAAGAGTAAACAATCAAATATCACTAAACTTACAATTCTTCAAAAAAGAGCTGCCAAAATAATTTTATGTAAACCAAAACGAACACCGTCTGCATATCTCTTTGATACCCTCCAATGCAATTATACCGTTATGTAATAATCGCTCATACAGCTTAAGATCTGTCACGAAAAATGACATTGCCTATGTAGTTTTTAAAACTGATTTAGTTAAATTAAATTCTTTTTCATATTTTGGCATGACTGTATGGTATGACATCACCGAAGATATTCGTTCAATGCAATCTTTGACACAATTTAAAAAAAGATATTATACATACCTTTTAAAATTTCAATAACAAAAAGCAATTGGATTGTTTCTTCACTTTTTATCAATTTTGTGTGTCCGTCGTATATTATTTTTAATTTTGTTTCTTCAAGTGAAGATATTTAACAGATTTTGTCAAAATTGTAAATATTATTTCTACATGTACATAACATTTATAAGTTTTAATGGAAGGCCACATGAAAATAAGACGTGCTTTGTATTTGTAATTATTATGTTTTTATAATTTATGTACCAATGTAAAGTTTACTGTATTTTGTGTTTTTACCTTCTGAAAATAAAGCTATTATTATTATTAAATGTTGTTAGCCCGATTCAGCAACAGACTAGTCCGGGACGTCGGGCTAGTGGATTTCTAGAACCCTGGGGTACGCAAACTGTGGTAGTTGTTGTTCAAGACAGGTTAAACTGGCAGTATGTTCACAACGGGAATATTGAACATGTTGTTAGAGGATGTTGTTCAAGACAGGTTAAACTGGTAGTATGTTCACAACGGGAATATTGAAAATGTTGTTAGAGGATGTTGTTCAAGACAGGTTAAACTGGTAGTATGTTCACAACGGGAATATTGAAAATGTTGTTAGAGGATGTTGTTCAAGACAGGTTAAACTGGTAGTATGTTCACAACGGGAATATTGAAAATGTTGTTAGAGGATGTTGTTCAAGACAGGTTAAACTGGTAGTATGTTCACAACGGGAATATTGAAAATGTTGTTAGAGGATGTTGTTCAAGACAGGTTAAACTGGTAGTATGTTCACAACGGGAATATTGAAAATGTTGTTAGAGGATGTTGTTCAAGACAGGTTAAACTGGTAGTATGTTCACAACGGGAATATTGAAAATGTTGTTAGAGGATGTTGTTCAAGACAGGTTAAACTGGTAGTATGTTCACAACGGGAATATTGAAAATGTTGTTAGAGGATGTTGTTCAAGACAGGTTAAACTGGTAGTATGTTCACAACGGGAATATTGAAAATGTTGTTAGAGGATGTTGATCAAGACAGGTTAAACTGGTAGTATGTTCACAACGGGAATATTGAAAATGTTGTTAGAGGATGTTGATCAAGAGAGGACAACTCTGTAGACATTGCACTGTATATAAAAAGGTCAGAATGGCGTTCCTGTTAGTCTGATAATTACGTCAATTGAGAAAATATACAAGTGAAAGAGACTCGCTTAACATAAGATTAAAACACAGATAATAATAATTAAGTTGTAAACCGAGAGTACGTACTTCTGTCTGACTTTGATAACATAACGGTAATTTGACAAGAGCACAAAGCAATACAATGGGGTGGCCATGCATGTACACGTATATCAATCTCGCAAGGTAGCCTACTTCTTTTCACGAGAGGTCTCATACATATTGAGTTTTCTCTACTAAGAAACGAATATTTCATTTTTATTGTAAACTATACGGTGTTAATATGTCACTTTAGTGCAAGCATTAATATATCAGATTTCTAAAAGCCCACCGATTTTTTGACTACATAACATAAGGGATCAATCTCATAGTTGATCTCAAAATAATGTGTTATTTTAAAGGGATAGTAGCCGAGACATGAGTTGGCATTTCAGAAACCTGCTCGATGTTAAGATTATTGAGCTCACGTTACACGGACTCACCGAACCTATACTTCCTGAACAGGGCTTTTTGACAAAGGGCAAAAATTGTCATGTTGACCAGGATTCGCTTTATGTAGACTATGATATGGGCCAGTATCTTCTATGCTGCACAGGGGTTTTGGTACTGTAGCGTAATTAAATATCAGCTGGTAATGCTATCTGTGTATGCTTAGAGATCATTCATCTGTAAGAATCAAACAATAAAAGGAAGAGTCCGGCAAGCATAGTCATCAATCTTACTTAAACTTACGCCTTTTTTAACACACTACTCACTAACAACTTAGGGGTTGATATCCATCATATCAGTTGACGTTGTCATGGAAACTAGGTTTTTGTGATTTTTACCAAATTTGCCCCTCTTCATTTTCCTACATCAAAATGTCATAGACTTAGAGTCAGATGATACATAAAGTAGCATCACTAACCAAGAGTCCTAATTCATCATATAGAACTAAATGCGCTTGGTATTACTGTACGAGTTGCTTCCCTTGTTCAAATTACGGACACCCACGTTAAAACCGAACGTTTGTACTATTAGTTAACAGCTTACGAAACGTTGTTTAAGACCATTATGAATGTCAATAAGTAATTTCCAGTTTGCTGGACTCTGGTTCAAAGAGCGTGACACATAAGTTTCAGACATTTGATAGTTATCTACTAAATATTTCAAAATATACACAGACAGAAATGAATACAGTTGGACAAAGCAAAGACCTAAATACCATAATTTAGGTATTTTGACAAAGTAATGTAGAGGGAATTCTTAACATTTGGTAAAACCTGGTAAAACACAACACAGATATTTTAAAACTTTAATGCAATATGAAACTTAGAAACATAACACAAACATGAAAATCCGAAACAACCATAAAACATGTGTAGGCCTAGAATGCAAATTATATAATATAAGTGAATAGAATACGAAATGAAATGTATTTGAAATACACAGTTAAATAATATCATGTCATTGGCATTATTTATAAAAGCACAATGCACCAAACTGCATCTCTTTCCATACTCATAATAAATTCAGAGCATTGGTAAAAAGCTTCTATGACAACTAAATTAAAATTTAATCTATCACTCCAGCTTGTGCAAAAGAGTTTACACTAAAATGTATGAAAAAAAATTATGACACAAAAATTAAAGCTTGATGACCAACTATGAGATTTGATAGCACAAGTGTTTGAGTTATGGTGGTCTGATTGGCAGTATAAAAGCATGAATAGCATACAGTTATAATTCACAAACATCTTAGTGTCCCTACTTCGTGATGTAATATCAGAGTCCCACAATATCATTATGAGCAAGTCTCCCTAGGTGAGAACAAATACTAATCAGTTCATTCAATAATGCTTTTGAATATTAATATGTACCTTAATATAACCAACTGATAATGTGTGTAAGGATTGTACAAGTGTGATACACTTTCATTCGGTATTCAGTTAACCGACTACATCACCATGCAGAAATATTTTCAAAATGATACAGTTATATAATGTTCATGCTCCTATTATATTTTGCACTACACAGAGGCAGCTAGCAGACCGCAAGGATTTAGAAAAACTGCATAAGTTGTTGTCTCAACCTGCAACAGGTTGTTTTGTCAATATCCCAAGGGTCTGAGATCATCCACAATCTTAAGTCCCCCATATGCCTGCCCCGCCCCTGTGGCAAAATGTTAATCAGTGAATCATCATATGAAGAATGTAAGGTTATTGTCGAAAGTCACTGTTGATATTTCTATTTGGACATTCCCAAATGCATCATCTTTCTGTACACTTTTGGTCCACTCCAATGTCCTCTGAAATTCAAAAGAAACATATTTCATGGAATATTTGTTTTACAGAAATTGAATGAAAAAGGTCTTTTTCTAAAATTGCTTTGTAAAAAAGACAGAAATCAATGGGAGAAAGCCAGTCTATCTGCTTCCTTGTCTTTGTAGCAAAAAAGAGTTCAGCCCTTGAAATACAGAATACTTCAAATATAATGTTGGCAATTATTCAACATACAGTACACCCTTGCATGTGTCAGAGAAATACTTTGAATACAATGTATGGTCCAGCTGTTGTAATTGCTAAGCACACACATACATGCAGTAATCAAAATATACCTTTAGTTTTCTTTGTTAAATTAGATATCAAAATCTGCCAACTGTTAGCTTACTGATAAGAAGGCATCCATGGTAAAAAAACAATTTTCATTCTCAACCTATTTTTGGAAAAAAGATTTTCCCTCTGTTACATACATTTTTATTAGAGTATTCTGATTTATTATGTCGCATGCAAGATACTTAAGTACTGTATGATCAATTTAACAATCTTACCACTATAAACTGAAGACAGTTACACATACAAGATTATAATTTCAAGTTTTATACTCTATAGACCTGTCTAAATGTTCATGGAGTTAAGGTTATACTGAGATGTTACGTTTAACCACCCAATATGACTCACTTCAACAACATTCTCCAGTAAATTTCAGGCATTACATCTTTCTTCATATGGTACATAGTTCTTCTCTCAACACCTTGATCTATTGGGAATGTCTCCAATGGCTGACCATTGAAATCGAACTCAGCAAGAATACAAGTGCTGTAACCAGTGACCAAAGGACATGAAGTATAGCCATCATACTGAAAGACAAACATACAATAATATAGCGTGAGTGATGTGATATTCAAATCAATACAAAATCATCTTTGTTTTAAAAACGGAATTTTGGAAGGCGTGGTGGAGGAGAATAGTGCCCTACCCCCGATCTGAAGGACGTGAGTTTAAGGTCCACTTTGAGCCAGTCTTAATCGCAAAGTTCTCACAATCCCAGAATTTGTCATGAGTACTAGTTAATAACTCAGGAGTCAGTCATCAATAGTTGTTTCACAATCACATTTTAAAACAGAATTTTATTTACTGGAAAAAAAATTCAAGTTCAGGATTTTTATCTATCATTTAGAGATGTATCTGACTCATCTGAACCTAAATTATTTTAATGGGCATCATCCAGTATTGTTGTTACACAGTCTATGCAATCATTAATAAGAACCATTGCCATGTAAAAACCGATTAAAACAATCTTGTTTAATCCACTAACAGACAAAACTAGTAAAAAACACCTGCTTGTTACAAAACTGGAAGTTATTTTAATTTTATGATAATACAAACGTCTTTTTTCGACTAATACAGAGACAAACATTCTAACTGTATTCTTTGATAATGCATATTTATTGAAATTATAACTAGATAAAGTATATTTTTCATGTTTGTTTAAATAAACAAATGAACAAATAAATGAGCATAACATATCTTTAACTTTCTCTCAGATAGCAACTGATAACTTTACCATAAAAGCTAAAGAGTACTTGAGAGGTATATAATGTATTACACTCAATAAAATCCACACTGATGCCTGCTACACACATCCTAGGAGACTAAATTCATGACTTTAAGTCATGAGATCCTCTTGTTGAATTAATTGGACAATAACTAGAATTTACTGTCTTAATGTATTGATTATTATTATTGTTCAAATTTATTGCAATGTACTGGTGATAAAAGCTTCTCTTTTAAACCATAAGCTAATGTGAATGAATTGGTATCATGCTTGCTTACAAGTAGTTCATTCCAATGTATAAAACAAACAGATAAGAACAGAACAACAACAAAATTACCACAATACAATTTGACCCAACAAACGATACTAACTTTTCCGTCTGGTTGCTGGCCTGCAATAACCTGCTGAAGACTGTTAAACAAAATTTTGTTCTGTCCAGCTGAAATGATAAATAAAAGCCATTTTTATTCAGTAATATTAAATCCGGACTATTGTGAGAAAAAAATCAGTGAAAATTTAATGTATAATACAAAGTCATGTTGTGAGGTTTATATGTATATAATTTCATATAAGCATTCTTGCACAAATTCATCAATTTACATCAAGGGGGTCCGGCTCCTGGTAAAGCAAAGGATCTAAGTCAGCCTTTGGAGTCCCTAGATTTTTGCAATGCAATGCCTGTTCCTGTAATGTAATATGCTAATTTTGAACAAAAACAGGAGGCCCTTGAATTTGAGACCCCCTCTTGATCTATGATTAGATATGGATAGTGATGTGTTGCCAAAATGGGGGTCTTGACCCTTTTTCCTCCTTCATTTTGATGGACATACAATGTTTGGTTTAATCTTGTTTCTGGTGCTGGTGCCTTATGAGATGTGGTCGTGACTTTTGTGGGAGTCCAACCCAAAACCTCCAGGTTGAAGAGTCAAAACCTTATGGGAGGTTATTAATGATGATCATGTAGAATATCAATAATGATGTGCAAGCATATTGTTCGATGATAGCAAATATCCTTCACCATAAAATACAATGACAACAATTATGTAAGATCGACAGTTACACCAGAAAATAGAAGGCAAAACAATGTCCACTTACCAATTGCTGCGGCTGTCTTGGCTGTGGGTATATTTGTGCAATCACCGAGACCAAATATGTTTGGGTATGTTTTATGTTGTAGTGTCTCTTTATTCACATCTAAAAATCCAGCAGCATCAACAATAGGTGACGTTGAATTTTTCATTACATCAGGAGCTGACATGGGGGGGGATACATGCAGAAAATCATACTGAAATACAATGAAATATTCACAAAATGAGCCATTTGAAAATACTGAATATTTCAGATCCTGCATGAAATAAAATATTGTCATGTTTGAAAACAATCATCAATCTGAGTCTTTAAAACATCTATGGTGTACATACAGTTCAACATGTGTTAGTGGTCACATGAATTAAGAAGGCAACTGTTTTAAACTGCCATTAGTTATGAATTCCAGCTATCCCTCTTTAAATTAAATACACCTGTATTAAGTGTCACCCACTTCAAACAGGTTTGACTGTGTATTAGTAGAATAGTTTTAAAGATTAGTAAGGTCATGCATGATAACACCAAATAGCAGTACCTAATTCTATCAACATACTGCACTGTTATTTTTAATGCTAGAGATCACTGAAGGGGCCATAGTTGAAAAAAGAGTCATTATCTTTAAGTCCCCACCAGTAAAATTCTACAAATCCTGTAATTTCGATCCATTCTGCAGGTTAAATTTAGGTTTTGAAGGAAAAGTTTCATGTGGTCTTGCTAAGTTTTATGTTTACCTGCCAAACTGACTAGCATGTTTTATATAAAGCCATGTGAACTTTTCAAAAAAGAGGTAACTTCAGCAATTGAGGAATAATTACTAGCATACATAGAGCCTCAAAAGAACTTACGTTGTATTTCTCTGTTTCTCCTTTATCACTGTCAAGTAATTGAAAAGTTGCTGTTTTTGTAGCTGGATCAACAGATATCAAGTTCCTCTTGAAATTAAGTTTAATACCCCTGAAAACAGGCCAACAATAATATGTACAGTGAGTAATTGAGAATGTTTGACAATTCATATCACTTTATGCCTAGATACATTTTAACGCTTTTTGCACTTTGTTTTTTTAGCTGAACAAGAACTGCAGCCAGTTTAACATTACAGGTTTTATATATTTCTACACTCTATGGATATATTGTTACAAATTGTCAATTGTAATTCCATTGCTTTCCTTCTAGGCTATTGTCATAATAAACAACCTGACACAAGCCCTTTATGTAATGATGAAATATGATGAGTTTTGCATGACTTTAAAACTATTTTTTTCAATATTGATTAAATTTATAAACAAATTTTAAACAAATTTATTTTTAGTAAACTGCTTATTGTTTAGCATTGTGATAAGGCATGTTATGGCAACACAAACTTGTGGGTGATAACCTTTTTTTAAAGGCATACTGGGCCTGAGTCAACGACATGTTAAAAAGATATTTGAGAAAACACGAAGAGCCAATCACAGTGTCCGCTGACTTCACTTACATATAACATACAAGCGCACCTAACCATTTAATAATTTACACAGTTTTACTTCAAATTTCTACTTAGATAAAAAATGTACTAGGATGCATTGTTGCAAACACTACTTTACATAAACCAACATACTTCCTGTCAACCACTTGAAGCAGACGTTCAGCGTATTTCTTCACTCCAAATATTACTCCAAGTGATGTATTATATAATATGTGAGTTTTATCACCAACTCCATGCTGAAAAGATAGTACAGAAAATGAGAGATAATAATGAAAACCATTACATGGTGTCAGAATCAATTAAAGTATATTCATAAGTGAAGAAGTTCACATTCAGACATTGGTGTCACAGGGTATGTCATGAGTTCTCTCCCTTCATCCCTTCTAGAGGAAGAGAACTTTAGAACGGACAAAGGGAGAGAACTTGTGACAATCTCTTGTGATTGATGTGTACCTTATGCAATATGGTTACAGTAAATGTAAAGTGTGAAACATAATTTTAACTGATTGGTTTGATGAAAATTCTCCATTCTGACAACAGTGAACTAAATAAGGTAAAGTTCGCAACACGAAATTGTTTGCTATCATTTTTTCTCTTTCACAGAAGTACCAGTATGTTTAATACATACTTTACAATAAAATGTAATGCATGCAAAACATCTGAAATCACCAATTCGCTTACATTTTGACTCACAGAATATCCTCTGTTACTGTATACTCTTGTCTGTGTTGAGACATGATAAATGTTCCAAATATAAAGTATTTTCAAAAGAATATGATCTTAGATAAAAGTCCATCATAGGGACAAATAATATGCACTCTTGTTTTATTTCTTTATTAATATTTCGCTCAGAAAGGCTTAATCAAAATTATGAAACTTTAATAACTTTTATGAAATATTAATAAAGAGTGTATTTAAAAGAAGTCAAATTAAAATGGTAACCTATATTTCCTTCAGTTTTGCCCTAGTCATCTTAACAACATCATAGTTGCTGATAACTGAAAATTTGTGCCATTTCTACTAGATGGGTATAATAAAATAAATGTTACAGGTAACATTCATTGACATTATAAGGAAACAAGGCAAATCATTTTGAATCCTATAATGGAGGTAAAAAAGGTGCACGACTAAGCTTACTTTTCTCCAATACTCTTCAGCAAGATACATAATCTTCTGTGGGGCACCTGCACATTTAATTGGTGTGTTAGGGAATGTGAAAATTGCTTGTCCTCCTCTAAAGTTCTGTATAGCAGGGTAAGTCTTTGTCACATACTCTCGTTTATAGTTTGTACATACAGTGGGATCATTGTTCAGAGCATCAACAAGACCTTCAACCTGCAGTATAGAGAACAGAAATCAATATTCCGGTATATACTTCATACTATAGTAAACGTTTCAAGGGTTGAAAGTGAAACTGGTCTATCTGCATTTGAATTAAGAAGCAGGTAGACCTGTTTTGCTTTCTACCCAAGATTTGTACAGAAACATTTATTATCCATCCTATTCATTACATTAGTGTGTACATAGTATTAAAATAAGCAATCACATTATATCATATGCAAGCTTTTGCAAGCTTTCAACAATTACATGTTATTCATTCAAGTGATTTGAATACAGTATCCACAGGAGGTAGTATCCACAGGAGATTGTCATGAATTATTTCCCTTTATCTCTCCTGCAGTTATCTCCCTTTATCCCTACTATAGTATACACACATACATGTGTATATATATAATATTTTTATATACATATATTATAGAAGGGATATAGGAGAACAAGTCATGACAATCTCCTGTGACAGTATTGAGGAATGAATACAGGTGAAAATACAAGCAGACAAACAGACATTATCAACTTTTAATGGCTAAAAGAAGGAATATCACTAAAGGATTTTAGATGATCTTCTCCAGCAGAAATATGAACCATGTGCCATAAATACCAGTTCATTCAACAATAACTAGAACTATACTGGAGCAGAAGCTGACTGTTGTCTACATGGCTAGTTTCTGTATGTAACTAACTCTTACATGACATTTAGAGTCAGGATAAACTGATGACAATTTGATATTGTGTTTCAATCACAGGAGATTGCCATGAGTTCTCTATCTTTATCCTTTCTAGCTTTCTCTCCCTTTATTCTTTCTAGAGTATATGTGTTCTATATATACACATATAGAAGGGATAAAGGGAGAGAACTATGGAAGGGATCAAGGGAGAGAACTTGTGAAATCTCCAGTGATTTCAATGCAGAAATTATCAGCTGATTATAGGATTAACGAATATAACCTTGACATGCCAAATATATCAACAATTTACCAACCTTATCTAAGTTGATCTGTATACCAAGTCCAACCACCAAGTAATCATAACTTAGCTAAAAATAGACATTGATACAAGTACATAGTTATATTCAAAATATACTTTAAGTACAGTATATACTGCTATTAAGGTTTAGTCACAGGTTAAAATGAAAACTATTCAAATGCCAAACTTAAATTCATACTAAATAATAATAAATTATTACTCCGAGAGCTTTAATTGATATTTAATCAGAAGACATGGCATCAATAATACTACAACAGGCATTTCTAACTAATACTAAAATATTACCTTTTGGCCATTTGCCAGTGAGACTGTATTCTTGTCTGGATCAAATTCTGATATTTTTGTTTTGTGATGATCACATGACTTTGGAAGAACTTGTTCCATTGGCATTGCTGACTGATCCACAGATTTTATGCCAGCTCCAACCAAGGTCCACATAGGCTGATAGTAATGATACTGGAAGGATCATGTCATACGTATCATATTCATTGTTTCATCATTCTTATATAACAATTCATTTACGAGCAATCACAATGAAAGCATTCTCAAGTTTGGAGAAAGACCAAACAAAATCCCATTGTCACCACCATCAATGGAAGTGGACAAGGATGGGACACATTTTGCAAAGACAAGCACTGGACTGGAATCCACTAGGCCGCTGAAGACGGTTATGACCTGGAGAAGGACCCTGGAAGCAGACTTGCGAGCCTACCAGTTGTTGTGGGGAGAAACAAAGAGGGTAACCCATGACAGAGTCTGATGACGGACAGTAGTGAAGGCCCTATGCCTAACGAGGATGAATAAGGGGGGTATCTTATGAGGTGTGATGGTCATGACCCTAGCAAAGTTTGAACCCACAATCTCTACGTGATGTAGCCAACAACTGGTGCACTATTCTACCACTCCCATAGATATTTCGTCAGCATCATGAATGCAATAGTATTGCACATATCAGTGGACATACATTAGAATGAGCCCGAGGGGATTTACCCCATTGTCCACAAACACACGTCATCTAACGTTATGCCAGCAAGATAATACCTATCAACACACAAGTTTCAAGAGTTCAAGAGACAGGCATGTAAAAATATGTGAGTGTGAATACATGTAGTATCCATGTATGTTTGTCTTATGAAGGGAAACAAGCGGTGGCTTTGTACTACTTAGATAAGTTAACCATTTCAATTTACAGGTGAAACCAAGTAATTAAGCTGACAAATAAAACAGCAGATAGCCTAGTTCTGATTTCACTGCTGCTACTTAGCCATGCCAGTTTTTTTGTTAAGAAAAATGTACCTATCACTATCAAACCTAACATATGTGTTATTATTCCTAGATACTAAGATATTTCAACCTTGAACAGTTTATATCACATCTGTGTAGGCTTACTTTTTTACTCCAATGTAGCAACATTTAATGGACAACTCTTGTAGAACCTCACGCCCAATACAGTAAAACCTCACTTAAAGACCACCTCAATAAGACCCTCTCAAAATAAAGAACACAATGTTCAAGTCCATTTTCACTGTTTGACTCTTTTCAACCTCAATACTAAGACCACCTCAATATGAAGATCAGTTTTCAAGGGTTCCAAGGGTGCTCTAATTATTAAGGTTTACTGTACTAGTAATTCTATTTCAAAATTCCATTTAGAGTTCATATTTACTGCACCAAAACATATTGTTTCTAATGGATTTACCCAACAGATGATCTTTACTAGATAGTATCTGTCAGGCAGATACATCTGGAAACGTCTGGAAATGTTTTAAAGGAGAAAGTGTTGCCATTAGCTACTGTCAGATTTACATTCTCAAGGGAATGAACTGTAAGTACTTTAATATGAAACCTGTTTTTTCAATCTTAATTATGGTCATACAAAAGCATTAATTCCACAACATTTTCCATTTGTTAAGCTTCCATTTATAACTTAATAGGGTTCCATTTCCCCCCAAATCATCATGAATGGGTAGCACCGTTTATGACACTGAGTATAGCAATACATATTTTACATGAGAATTATTGGTTGAGTTCCATACAGTATAACCTCAGTAATAAAGCCATCTTTGAGTCTGGTGGAAGTAGGACATAGTTTTGAGGTGGTCTGATTATAGAGTGTTAACATGAAGAAGAAACACTGAAACATGTTTATTGTGAATATGATCTTACTAATGAAATGGTCTTATTTTCAAGGTGGTCTAAAGCGAAGTTTTGCTGTATATTATAAGTATAATTGTGTTAAATCGAAATTTTGGCCACTAAGGGTATTATAACACTTGGTCTCCCCACCAGCTCCGACCCTGAACTGAATAGATAAAAAGTAACCCATCTTAACCGGGTCACTTGTTGATATTATGTACGCAGGTCAGATTATGGATCACGACTTAAATGTACTACAAACAAGTATAAGACAAATAATGTCATTTCATAAAATATGCAAATTATATGAAAACGAATAGACATGTTTTTGTGAAACGACACATGTGTCTAGTAAATGTGATTCAAACAAATATTCAATATTAACGATTTAATAACTTAACTTCAAACGAGCATAACTCAAAGTAAAGTTTACGCAAAGTTTAAGATACCAAGAGAAAATTGGTTTAATTCATATCGCATCATTTAACAGTAAATTTAACATGCTAAATAAACGAAAGTAGCTCTATCCATCTATTAGTTAATGAAGCAGTAAACAGATAACACTCATAATTATGTGATAATTAAACGAATATTTACGTCTGCTGGTTCAATAATGGCGACATTTCCTTTTCCAAATGTCGTGCATGCCCTTGCAGCCACTGAACATCCCCCAGTCCCTCCTCCAGCCACAACAACTTTGTAATGTTTCACATCCTTGGAAGAATTGCTGTAATTGCGCGTGAAGTGCACGAGTACTCGGCGAGTTGCACGAGAGCTCATTTTCTTCTGTCTAATTGAATCAAGTGTTTCCGATGTTAGAATATCCTTCACAACTTATCAAAACGTTGTCTGTTGCGAAACTGCAATGTAGGACGCTATGTGTATCTAAATACTCTACGCGATCACGTCTGCCGTAAGTTCAAGGTCGCACGGTATGATATAGTCACGCTCGTAGCTGTTCAACTCACGTAAACACAACGGATTTAACCCGAAGTCTTGGAGTAATTATTACTTCATATACCGAATAAGTGGGAAGTTTATAGAAGGATAATGCTTTACTAGATTTATTTCATTCATAAGCTACAATTTTATTTGCAGTTTTAGAGTTTTCAAGCTAGACCTATCTATGATTCTGATTTAAATCTGTATAATAGATCTGGCAATAATTATTTTCTTAATAATGTCTAGACTTAGATATATACATTTGTACAATGTATTGTGAAAACACGTGGGATAATTTAGAATATACACTGTAGTCGTTAATTGTTATAATGATTCGAGTTTATCAAGTTATAGAATCTAGAACATTACATAGATCTACTTATTCGGAATGATTTCCCGAGTCACCAGATTTTCTTCAATCAGCGAAGCTAGTAAGCTAGTTGTTGGTGGCAATAATTATATAATGATAGCAACAAACAATTAAAGACATCTTATATTCAAATCAATTGAAGAGATCGTCAAATATTTGAGTTTATGTAGATCTGGCGTTCCATAGACGAGTTGATTCTAATGTTGTAGATTTCACAGTTGCGTTATTTTCCTGGAACGCACCGTTTATTTTTAGAAATAAATTCGTCTGTAAAAAGATTGTGCTATATAAAAATGTGATTTGATAGTCATTATGAGTCAGAAAAACATTTCAAGGGAGTCAGTCATCAAACAGAGCATAGATTGCACGTGCACTGGCATTGCATATGTTGTTTCTCATAGTAGCAATGAAGAATTTCGAAAATCAGTGATGATGGCATTCGAGGTAGATTATAGACAGATCGGAACAGTACGCGGACGCTACCAGTACGCGGACACCTCCATATTTAGCGTTTCGTAAACGATTTAAACTTTCCTGACTGACGTCAATATTACTCACAATTATTCGCACTGTTCTTCTTCCGGTATCTGGTATCGAACGCGTATTTGTACTATTCCGGGTTTTTAACTTACAAGCAGACGAACTCTGGGTGAGAAACGTAAACGAACATTGTTGTTGCAGTCAACGGGTGAATAAATTATGGCTGTCTGTTTAAATCATCTTCAAGTCAATAAAAGCGAAAGAATATTGCAAGACTTTAATGATTAAAACGCCATTTTTACATTTGTCTCGCCAAAATATTCAATATGAAGCCAAATGTTTCGTTTCAATTCCTAAAATATCATCCAAATCATTTAGGCGTGTGCTTGTGACACGATGTGTAGTTATGCGCCAAATGTTTTACTTATTTTTGCCACCGAGAGCATAGTTCCATTTTATTAAGAAGAAAAAATAAATTGCCTTTTTCAAGTTCGTTCTAGTATCCATTTAGTGTTCTCCGTAATACACGCGTATCTACACTCTCTGTTTATACATGTGGCTATTTAAACCAAAATAAATGGAATTTAATAAAACATTCATTCTTCAAGGTTTATCGAAAGAACTTCTCTGAAACCGATTCCTCATTAGGGGTTATCTTTTTAAGTTAATGTTGGTGTCCGCGTACTGGTTAAATAACACAACTTCTTTTTGGCTGTGCACTTGCAGTGGCTTACTGCATGTGCAGTGGGTTGTTTACAATTAAGATTTCCCATAACTGTTGGAGCAAGGATTTATCTGAAAAGTTGCAAAGACCAGATGGTTTGAAATACAGCTGAGTTTACACACTACAGTTTATTAAAATGCTGCAAAAAAGTGTCCGCGTACTATTCTGGTCTGTCTAGCCTACAGGGCAATTTGCATAATGAAAGACTTGTCTCTCATTCATATACAATTTCTGTTTACTTCAATTTTGAATGTTACAATAAAAATTAGTCTGTCTTGGGTATATTGTGGTTGTGTTTAATAAATACCTGTTCAATATTAACACGGGGGTCCACTTTAATTTTAAAGCTTACCACAAATACTGTTTTCTTCAAATCAGGGACCTTACATAGTGTGTTCCAGTTCAAATGAAATATCAAACAATGTATTCCAAGTTTTATATACATTCTAATCTCAATTCAGGGGTTATTATTATCTTTGATTATTTTTCAGGTGAAAGACACTGTAGAACTTAAGTCAAAGTTACATTCAAAACTGACAGAGATAAGCAAGCAAAGACATGGTGGACTTTCTCAGTGGCAGGTTAGAGAAACACAGTTTGTTCTACAACTTTTGTATCTACTTCAAACTGAAAGTGGCTTTAAATCATTTTTGATCCAATACTGGCATTAGAATATCTGATGTACCGTAACTTGTTGTCTTTGAGGTTATTCGTTTTTAACCCATACATATATGGTATTAAAAATTCAACAGGATTAACATTGTCACCAATGTGTGTAGTATTAAATGTTAAACTACCAGTATGTGCCTTCTAATCATCTTAAATTTCAGATTGCTAATGGAAAAATTAAGAAGACTGCAAGTTTCGAGGCTAGTAATTTTGGTAGTTGTCCAGAGAAAAAAGAGGATGATTGGTCAAAGATAGGAACACTTCTTCACACAGATGACATCAGAACACCTAACGCAGAGAAAACATGTGAGCCAGCTGGCATCCTTTCCAAAGCAAGTGTATGTCATCCCAGTGCTACAGAAATGCCCAGAAAATTAATTGAAAGAAAACAGCATGAGAATAAAAATGTTGAGACAAGCATTACTGATGATAGGAGAGATTGTACAAATACTGATGTAATGAAAACACCCGACTTGTCACAAATCATTGAAGGAGTGAAAAATGTGTCTCCATTTTGTCAGTTAGCAGTTGAAAGTCCATCATTAAATGATTCATGCCAAAATGTGTTAACATGCTCGTCAGAAAACGAAACCAACCCTGGCAAAGCTGTGCATGACTTTCCACACTTACCTGTTTTCAATGAAACAAACCAACACAAAGAAGTACGTGGAAAGGATTGCCATTCTATGGAATTAGTACTTGAAGAACATGTGTCAGCTAGTAGACTGGGTAACAAATGTACAAATACATACCCAGGCCAGTCAGATACTTACCAACAGCCTATAAGAGATGTAAGTAAAGGAAAGATGTATCTTGGACAAAAAGGGAGGCTGATAAGTGAGTCACCACAAAATAAAACAAGTGAAATTACCTTTCTACACCCTGAAGTTTCTAAAATTGGTTCAATTGCTTCTCAGAGAGATAGGCAAAATGAGTTCCAAGTGCATAAGCCGGCAAAAAAGGAGTGCTTTATTGTTGATTTATCATACAATTCACAAAATATGTACAACAAGAGGTTAAAAGCAGGAGACAACATAGTTGGAGTTATTCCAGCTTCTACTGAAACTGATGTAGCACAGCCTGGTGCTACTGGTGATAATGTACATGTCAAAGATACTGATGAATGGTTTGATAATGTGTTGTTGGAGATCGAGGACTGGCTAAATTAGGTTACACAATGGGGCAATGTTTTAGCAAATACTTCCATATGAATATATTTTTTCTGGTAGTCAATCTCATTGCAGTTTCATTATTTACCTGTTATGTGGAGCATGTGTACTTATGGTGTTTTGAACCAATCCAAGTCCATTTCCATACTGTAGTGGTTAACAGCAACAATGTTACACAAGCATCTTTCAGCTTTTTAATCACTTACAGGATCTCTAAATCAATTTATGTGCTGCAAATTCACCAATGTACTCCAACTGTATCTCATCTAACCTGATTTTTGGTATCCATATATGAGCTCCTAGGGATTTTTCAAATGCATAGTATTTAATAAATATGTTCTTATGAAAGCTATTAAAAACCAAAGGAAAAAATACACTTTCAATATTGTCTTTATTTTCATATTAGGCATATTCACATATTGTGATCATACATGTATCACTTTGCATGTAATTAGCCCATTATATATATTGCACAAATAAATGAACACTTTTTGGGACTCGGTTAATTGGTCAACTCGTTCACCTGCAGTGAAGACACCAGAAGTTTTCAGCCATATTTTGAAAACTTTCTGTGTAACTTCATACTGTTCAAATGCAAAGATCTACATAGATGCATGATAAAATGCATGGATGCAAAGTACATGTTATGTGCTGACCAAAAAATGAAGTGACCTCACAAGAACATATCCATGTAATGAGTCATTCGTATTCAGTTGTGAGAAGAATTTTGATGAAACATTTTCATGGCATTTAGTGACACTTGTACTGCAGTTTCATTCACCTTCCGAAATTTAACAGTCATTCAAGTCTTTGAACACAAAGCACTGCGTATCAACACGGTCTGATTAACATGATATTCAAAGTACGAGTTTGAGATTAATACAGCCATAAGATCCATGTGTAGTCAACACCAGAATGTCAGTAATACTTGTTCCAACCTGTATCATTTTAAACTAGGATCCATTTTAACTATATTTTCAGGAAACTGATCTCTCAGAATTATTCCTTTTTCTTGGTTTACATCTAATTCATCAATGAATCCAAACCAATATATCACCATACCAGATCCAAATCTGTAAGATAAACAAGTTATTAAACACTGGTTCATGCAATGAATACTGGTAGGAGTAAGAACCAACATATTTTTTGCTCATATCCCATTCTCCAGAATTTAGTTTGCAACATCAAATTTGTCCAATTTGATCAGATAATAATTAAAAACAATAGCTGTCAAATTACTGCATACTTGACTGTTTGAAACATTATACCAGTCTTCAACTTCAAACTTTGGCAAGAAATATAGCTTGCAGATATCCCATAACTGTATATATAAATGTAAATAACGTTGATGTTGCCAATCAATATCAATCAAATGCATGATGTATGCAATCATATTTCTAAGTAAAAGAGGACATACTTTTGTCAAATGTAAGTTGAGCCTGAAAGCTCAATTACAATGCTGAACACTTGTGAGGAGTTAAAAAGTATTTGTTCTGGGAGTTGCTGAGAAACCTTGCATACAGAACTGACCTAAAGTTCTACATTAAAAGAGGGATTATTTTGTTAAAATGCAAGTGAAAGTTATGGTACCAGACTTGAAAGGTCATTTTATGATGACAAACACTTGCAAGGGGTTTCAAAACTCAAAGCCCAATACATTGTAGTAGCTAAGAAATCTGATCACATGAAAAGCCTATCAAATTGCTAAGTTAAAATTGGCATAACTTTGTTAAAATGTGATTCAGATTCATTTAACTTTGCTTTGGTAGCTGATTTGGGAAAATGAACATAAAAAGCACAAACGAATACATGAGATGGATCCTAAATGCTTAACTAACATGTAGTCAATCCTAAACTAAATACCCCTTAAGAACAATGTTTATACATCCAATAGGAAAGTTAAACTTCAATAGGAAAGTAAAGCTAATAGATAAAGCCAAGTTTACATGTACTTTATACATAAGACTACAAGTATACTGCGTGACAGTGAATTACCTATTCCAATAACTCCAAAACTGATCCTTGAGGTAAGTCTTGTGACTATGTTCATCTCCAAAAGAAGCCTTGCTCTCAATCCAATTCACAACAAATCCATCTACAGCTGTAGAGATGCAAGGGCAATGAGATAAGAGTATTGTTTATTATTCAGTCTGATTTCAAACGATTTTTTTATAATTTCGATAGCATAGTACATGTTTTCCACTGCAGTATATTGAAAAATATATTTATATAATTAAGACACAGTAAATCAGACGCTTGACAGAAGAAGATTTGGCTTTTTAACATACATATCCCATATGTATACGACAATTTACTTGATATAAGCATTTTTATTCTTAAAGTAATTGAAATAAATTAACTTGAAGTAATGGCCACATTCAATGCATCCAAAAGAGTTCTGTTCTTTTTTTGCTCTGAAATTCTTTATATGCTTGAAAACAAACAGTTTAAGGTCAATTAAATGAAATAGTACATGAACAATTAAAACACATGAAAGTAAATGTAGATATAAATACCGATGGGAACTTCAAGTTTGACATCAGGGGTCTTGTCGTAACCTTTCATCCTCATTTGTTCTTCTCCTACAAACACAGAATATTGGAACATGGGTGTTTAAGTAGTCCATGTATGTCCATGTATTAAAATATTCTGAAAGTACAGTATTAAAACAACCCTTAAGACCCTTTAAAACTGGCCTTATTGAGGTGGTCTTAATAGTGAGGTTGAATAAAGAGTAAAATTGTGTAGATGGACTTCAACATTGTGTTCTTAATTTTGAGGTGGTCTTTAAGAGAGGTTTTACTGTAATAATAAACCAAAACATTTTAAATTTATACATAATAGCCATGCAATAATATTTAAAGAAAGCCTGTATTCCATACATTAATAATATCAATCAAGCTCTGTTTGAAAATGCTATTCAATAGATAGTTAAACAGCTTACCAATATAAGCCACTCCTAGTCTATCCAGGGTATTATTTAACTTGAATTCGTACTCGTGACCAATAGAACTGAATACATGCTAAGGAAAACACTTGTTCCAGAAGACACAAAAACAGCTAAGTTATAAAAATAAGCATAGCATCAATAATTGTCAAATAAAAAATGTCTGAAATAATTCTTAAACTTGTAAACGGACAATCTTAATATGTTATACCCTGAAACTCTATGAGTACTGGGTTGGTAAATTAATACCAAAATCTCCCAGGCTACCATGTAGGTAAGAAGATGCCAAAATCTTGGCTACAGCCAGGTAAAAGATTAAAAAATGTAGTTGACTATTAGGTAGGTGAAGTAACCAAATTTTCAATGACAACCACTTACCAGTCACGTTAAAGCTATGCCAAACCCACAGCGACTTCTCTGTTTAAAAATCCAAATTACTTTATATACATAAATTGTTTTAATGACTTTTGAATAACTAAGAGTTTGTAGATAAAACCCAAATATAGAACATAAAACAAGGGAATATTGATGCTTCAAATAAAACAAAAAGGATACTGTTTGATGCTATCACATAATGGTCCATAGTGGTCATCTCCCAAAATACACTGAAATTATAACAACCACTGCTTGAAAAACTAGAAACAAAAAATAGGAATTAATTTGTCATATTGGTTGATCATCTACTAGAATGGAAAGTTTAACAATCTCTTCCAATGTGTTTAGAATAAAACTGAGTACACGTCATCCGGTATCCCAGTTTAGTTTTGTTTCCTTTCATAAGACGTTAAGTTGTAATGACCAAATATCTGGTTCTAAATAATAGTATTACACTGTATAGAAAACAATTACATTACATAGCACATTTAAAGGTTGAAAGGAACTTTTCTCAGCAACAATCGAGTACCCTATCATTTTCTGTGTTTTAAAATGCACTTCAACATTCATAAGACTAAGAGACATTGTCTTATGTATGTGGCGTTCCCTGTTACATCTAAATCATTCTATCTTAATCTTTCTGAAATCCAGAGCCAAACTATTGCCAGGAACAGAAAGAACTTTGCAGGTCTAGATATGTTATTCTGCAACTTTTTCTAGACAAGTGACAACGCAAATGTGACTGTTTCATATTACATGTCACGCACATGATTCACTGAAGTTCCAAAAATACCTATACAAAGATAGCACTTCAACAGTTCTCTTTAATACTATTGTTCACAATAACTTTTACATGCACTGTACACGAATATAAGATAACCATACTTGTTCAATAACAACAAAGAGTGAACATGATAAATGTTAACCTGATATATTTCTTTTGCAAGTACGGGATCATCAATCATTGATGGTTCTTTCATCAGTTGTGTCACAACAGTCTTAGGGGCTGAAACAATAATACAAATATATATATATTCCAAGACTGAACAAAAATGAGCCACAAATGCATAATCTGCCTGTTAAAATTTCTATGAAGTCAACAGAAACAAAGTCGTCAGCTCTCTATATACAATATTACTTAATATTTTGAACGCAAAGAATTACACAATATAATTTTCTGCAAAAAGAGTTAAATTTACAAAAGGTATGACACCAAAGTGCAAGAGATGAACAAATTAAAATTGCAATATTTTTTTACAAACCTGAAATCTTAGTCTGGATATTTTTATTTGTGTATTCCATGAATGTATTTTTTGTTTCACAATTATTTATTTCATGTAAATTTAACTTACGTGTTTCTCCAAGAAACTTTGTATTGGACAAATGTCGCTCTAATATGATACGTCCTAGCAAGGCTGGTGAAAGATCAAGCTAGAAATAGATTGGATGAAGTTGATGTTATAATGAATAAATACAAGGATATCAATAATGGCAAAAAAATGTTCTGAACTTCATAGAGTAGTTATATATACGTCATTAAATACAATGTCAGGCGGTCAGACACATTTGGGAAACTCCTAAGCGAACAGAAAATGGAAATATTGTGAATTTAACTCACTGCATGTATACATGGACTTTTATTCAAAAGAACTAGACATGAAGAACAGTAAAATCTCACTTAAAGACCACCTCAATAATAAGATCACATCAAAATTAAGAACACAATTTTCAAGTCCATTTTCACTGTTTTGCTCTTTATTCAACCTCAGTATTAGGACCACCTAAATAAGAATACCAGTTTTCAATGGTCCCAAGGGTGGTCTTGTTATTGAGGTTTAACTGTACACATAATCTTGGTTCACTAGCAGTAGTAGAAAGATTATAAATAATTGATCATATAAAATGTATTATATACAGAAAGCAGAATATTGTTAAAACCAAGACAGATTACCTCCTCAGACAAGTTGATGAGAATATTCTTCTCTCCATTGTGCAAACCCTCAACAAATCTGAAAGCCAATATATCATCACTTATACTTCTTTATACTGTTAAGTTAAAAACCTAGCTCAACATTAAGTCTTGTATGTATCATATTCTCTCAGCATGTTTTGGCTTTATAGCAACATGAAAAAATACTGAACCAAATACATGTATGACAAGTAATAATTGTAATCTTAGAGTGCACATTCAATTACACATCCTGTAAGAATTTTAAACAAAATTAAAAAAAGAAAAAAAACCTCATTCCTGAGAGTGTAAGTGGAAGAATTATCCATGGGAAAGTGTTTTTACCTTTTCGTTCTTAAATTGTACTTAATCAAACAATGTTTACTCAAAGTACATTTAAAAATCATTGTGCTGGTTTTGCTGAGATGCCAGTCTTTTATCTTTAACAGCATCTGCTGATTGATACTTTACCTCTCATAATATTTGGCTACAGCAGAAGAACTGTAATGTATGTAATGTGTTTTTCTCATCTTCTTCTGATAATCTTGTGAAAATATACTTCCTAGTGCACTCAAACTGACACTGCAAATATCAATAAAATATACCCTGTATTTTTATGATGGGTACAATAATACAATTTTAATTACAATGTTTTTGACAGAGGCATGTTCTTTCAAAGTCATGTAAAATTTACTTGACTTGTGGCGACTAGGGCAGTGAGCGCTGCCCCAATAATTCAGCAAACAACGGTCATGCACCTATACATTTTTCATGATTTTGCTGCCGAAAAGTGGTAAGCAAATTGGAGCAACAATAAACGGCGGATACAGACTAGGGCTTTCCAAGGTGACAGTGTATTTTAGTGTTATCCTAATAGTTAATTGATATGGTGTGAAAATGTATGGCATTGGTACAAATTGTTAATATCTATACCCTGCTAATCATATGACCGACGACCGCCATGGGTAATTAGCTAATTATGAAGTTAAGTGGAAGGTCCGAAATTATTAGTAAAGGCGGCCAGTTTTTATTGAAGCATCACCCTGAAAAGGTGATGCAATGTCTAATTTGCCACTTCCAGGATCTACAGAATAAATTAATCTAAATAAACCCCCAATGTTTTTCTATTTCTGAGCAGTTCAAAATTGTCAGAAAATGTATGTTTTGTATATTGTGATGCCGAGTCCCGAGTGTTAAATTCAGGACTGTTCATGGGTGAAAAATAAATTATGAAATAAGGATAATAAAATAAGCTGAGCTATCATAGAATAAGACTGAAGGAGTAAAGTAAGTGAAATATGCTGCCAAGTACAATTGTTTCCCTTTTATCTTTATATCATAACATACACTCAATAAGTTTGAATATTTTTCATCTTACCTAGGAAATTGGTCAGCTATCAATGGCAATGATTCTCTGGTTTTATATTTATGCATGAGACGAATAATTTCTTCATAAACACAAAGCTTCATCTTTTGACTTGTCACCTGCAGTTCCAGCAAATCCAAAAATCTGCAAAGACAATGGCAGGTACATTAACTATACGTATATTGCCAGTACTTGGATATATATGAGAAAATATATGAAAACAATACTAACAAGTATAAAATATATTGATATTTACCAGTTAGTCAATTTTAGATCTAAATGTCTTGCGCCGCTAATTTAAACTTTTTCCGTACAGTAAACCTACTTTAAACCGGAAGTTACTCAATGCACACATTTTATTTTAACTTGCATTTATATTTTGGTACAAAAAAATGAAATGTGCTTTATTTGGTGAAAACGGCGCATATTACACATATTACGAAAGGATTTTGTATTATATTTATTTAAATGCCTAAATACAATATTATTAAAATGTTGAAATTGTAATAATCATAGCACATTGCGATTGGCCTCGTTCTGGTGGGGAGGGTAATTTGATAAAAAAATGACAACACCTTGTACAAAATGAAACTTTTTGTGGTACAATGCAGTAGTTTAGCGTTTTAAATACTGCATACCCATTATATTTGTATGGGTATATGAAAAAATGAAAACAAGACGAAATGTTGCTAATACACGCTTGTCCCGATCAAAGCAATCATCTGATCAGCCATGCCAACATGCTGAAAGTTCTGTGGAGGTGAAAGCAGACAAAAGACAATCAAGCGTGACATCCAGCGGAAGTGATAAGCGAGGTATTAATATTAAATGCATTTTTCTGAAGCTTTTACAAGTTTGTTGATATTTTTATACACACAGTTAATGTATGGTGTATGGTAATGTCCAATCTCGGCTCGGTCCTACTCGGCTTGCGTACGGTTGAAGCTAACACTCGCTCGAGATACGAAACTGTGCACGCATTTTGCTACTGAACGCACTGTTTATCAAAAAGTGCGCGCCCACTGTGTGCCCACACGCTTGAGCGCAACTCCTAGGTAGCATTTCTATCACATTGTACATCAAAGTTCATTGATAGTTTAAGAGTCCGCATATACGATTCAATCTGTTAAATAATTATGACCCCCAATTAACGACTCAACCACCTTCGGTGTGAATATCTTCGCCTTTCATTGCACTTAAAAAGACTACTACTATCACCTTCTTTTGTATACTGAAGGTGTGAACAACTTTGCCTTTCATTGCTTAAAAGTGGGCCGAGTTGGACTGGGTCTAGTAGGACCTGGCCGAAATTGGAAGTGGGCCGAGTTGGTCCCTTTACCATGTCAACAATGGCAGTATGATGAGAATAAGCGGCTGATTATTTTTGGAAAGGCTATGGATATGGTACGGTTCCTAGAGAACCGGAGTCTACGGGTACAGGAGCCGATGTTGGGCTTGAACCCATGACCTCCTGAACACAAGTACGGCACTCTACTGACGGAGAGAACCGCACAGTCATCTAACCACTACTCTCCTCCCCCTTCCTGCATTCAAGGCTAAACCAACATGTGCCATAAAACACCGCCAACACCAATGAAGTAAATCAAGGGGAAAAAGTAAGTCTGATATGGGGCTCGAACCCACAACCTCCTAAACACTAGTACGGCACTCTACCTACTGAGCTAACGGGCAACCGTCTAACCACATACCACTACACTCCTCCCCCTTCCAGCATTGGAGGCTCAACCACCGTGAGCCGTCAAACATTGCTGCCACCATTGAAGTAAATCAAGGGGGGAAAAGTGGGGCTCGAACCCACGACCCACTAAACACTAGTATGACACTCTACCGACTGAGCAAACCGGGCGGTTGTCTAACCCGACACCACTACAGTCCCATACTCATAGAAATCCTATGTATATATTGAAAACGCTGTGGGTATGCAAGTTTGACTTATACACATGATTAATATATGAACACGTACCAGTGTGATAATCATTTTAACCTGTTGAATTTTCATAATGACACTTGGTGGAGCAAGAATGTTTAAGAACAGTGGAGTTATTAAAGGATAAAAAACTCCTTTTTTACCTTACTGATAAAATTCAAGATAAAAGAATCAGTACTTACAAGTTTATTGCAGTCTGATAGACAGCAACTCCCTCTTGAAACTGTCAATGTTAGCACAGCTTACAGTAACTATTTACTGAGAGAGACTGTTCCAGAGTTGTATGCAGAGCAGGAACTTCTCTGAGTGGCCTCTAAGCGAGGTGGATGGGTGGAGAGAATTGCTAGGGACAAGGAGGTGTACAATAGTGATACAGTACATCAGTTTGGTTGACACTAGACCCTGTGTTACGATATATAGTCGTCGTTTTGGCACAAAACATGAGCTTATGTGTATAAAACGAAGAAAGCATGTTCAACGTGTAAACAAATGTGGCCATATGAAACCATGCAGATAATGAAATGAAGTTGTGGCAGGACTTTTATGAGTTTCCAGGGCATGTATTGGCAAATTCCCTAGTATATAGAATTTTAACTAATTTAAATACTTCTGTTGTGTTGTAATGATAAAATATCAGCACGACCATAGTGTTAATAACGACAAAAATCGGCACTACTGCCATATGTGGATAGACACTTTCCAGCTTTAATTCAGTTTAATTGCAGTGACAGAATAGACCATTTACTATTGCCAAAGGTAACACAAAAACATGATTACAACAATATTTTGTATCATATTTGGCATTTGGGCCCATATTCACCCCATGGGACTGCTAGAATAATCCCTGATGTTAACTTGGTTATTTATGTTTCAGGATTTCAAGAAACATCAACTCCTAAAAACAAGACAAAGAAGTCACAAAATGGAGTAACACAGACCCCAGGTGGAAGGGATGATCTCATTTGTTCTCAGCATTTTGATTCTCAAGTTGTGGTTGGCTGGGACTGTCAGTCTCCTGATACTCTGAGAGGAATTAAGAGATGTATAAACTTCATTCTTATTGTATCTAAATTCTAATTTGATGTACTTCCTTTAAAAACTTAGTTTAGTAATTAGAAACCATAGTTAGAGAATAATCGACTCATATTATAAAGATATGTCTCGATACAGACTTACGGAAAAAAAATCTGTAATGACAAATGTGGACATAACTGCTCGAGTTACTGGAGTTCTAAATGAATGTATTGCATCTTGTGCATACCTGAAAATATTATTAGAATTGTATTTTAGTAGAATTTATGTTACTTTGCCCATTCGAATAGACTTTTTTGTTCTATTGTTATGTCATTGTATAATAATACATCTGTTGATGGTATGTGTAAATATTATCTATTAATTGATGTATATTTGTTACTTTTCAGTTTCTGGTTCTGTACAATCAGATGCAGTTTCAGATCTGTTGAGCAGATTAATTGAAGAAGAGGTTAGTTTATGGGGTCTTAATTGTTACCACTGTCTGTCTGTGTTAAAAATAGGTTTCCGATCAATTAATCTTGAAAGGTACATGGATTCAAGTCATATGGGGCATGTAAGCTTAGGATAATAAAATACAGGTGAAGTTTGATTTCGGTTACAATCTGCCTTTTTTTGAGGAGTTATGGCCTTTTTTTGACTTAAAAATTGGTTTCCAATCAATAATGCTTGAAACACCCATAGTGGGGGCATCTGTGTCTGATATATTGGTTTTTCCTACTCACTAACATAATTTGAATTTCCCTTTTGAACGTATAAATAATTTGTACTATTACTTCAAACTTTGGTTGGAACTATTTTGTTAGTGGTGCTGTATGTTTTAGGTCAATTGTTAATCTCATGCTTGACTATTATTTGTATATTATTTTTTCATATCTTGACCCTTTGTTATGTGTGTTGCAATCTTGTTAAGTTACTTTGAATGTTAGTTGTTATCTGTAATTTCAGCCTGATATTGAAGACTTACAGAAAAGAAGTACACCACCATTGCTCGGTGTATGGAGGGAAAACAAGATTGGGAAACTGTCAGAAAATGAAACAGGATTGCAGCAGAGGTTGGTAACTTATATAATGTCGGCATCATTCTTGTTTGTTGCATGTATTTGTTCCATGAGGACAAAGTAAACATTGTACATTGTTTGGATTATCGTTCATTGCGGAGATTAAGGTCTTCAAGCAAGTTCTTTAAAACTACATGTAGTTCTTTTCTTATTTAGCTGATTTCAGGGGTCAGAGCGCAGGAGATTATCATTGAGTTTTTTCCCTTTATTTTCCATCTGTGGATATATTTTGATGATTGAAGCATGATTTTGGCTGTGGAAAGAGGTCAAGTGTGTTAAGTATTAGACTCCTTGTAGTATTTATATATATATACATGTATAATATAGAAGGAACAAAGTGAGAAAACTGTAGATGGAAAATAAAGGGAAATAACTTATGACAATCTCTGGGTCAGAGTACAATTTTGTTTGGGTTACTTAATGGTCCATTTAAGTGTTTACATGATACCAATGAATTTTGTAGGTTACGCAAAAGAGGTCATGGAAGAAGAAAGAAGGACTCTGACGTATCGAGAGACTTGCTGAAAAATCTCACTCGAGCATTAGACAAGTGTTCTGGTTGGTATTTTATACACTCTCGTTGACTGATTAGAGTGACATTCTGAACTCGACTTATTCTCTCTTTTTCATTTTAAATTTAATTTTAATTTCTTGTTAAAAAATTGTTATTTCCAAGCAGCATTTCAGTAGATTTATTCTTTTATCTGTTTGCTTATTTTAAGGTTTTATGGAGACAATGATATTTTCTAGTTATCTTAAACTTAAGGAACATAAACATACATGTGAACCTTTTCTGAAGGCAAATCGGGAGATTGCACCTCGAAAAGCAGGAGATTGAGGCTCAAACAGAAGATTTTTTTGTGTGGCTGAAATTTTGTCAATATCATGTCTTCATGAATAAGCTGTTAATAGCAATAGTTTACGAATTAACTAGTAATCTGGGGGTCATCCATTTAATAGAGTCGCCAATTTATTTTATTGCCAATTGTCATATCTGAATACAAAAGAAACTTGAATAAACAACATGACAAGCAAGGGTTCCGTTTTTGTATTTGATCAGTGTCGCAAGCGCTTGATTCCATGGTTTAGAGCGTCTATATAACCCCAAAAACATGATTTTCGGACTGGTATCCCAATTTTAGACTTTTGGTTATCAGTTTGACAAGTAATTTCAGCGAATTAGTCGGGAATGAACTAAAGAAATATCCTATAATAAAAATTCACGATGTTTACTTTAAAAATCGGGAGATCGTGGCTCCCGGCAGGGAGAGCGTGAGTTGGCTGTGTCTCCCGTGGAAATCAGGAGACGTCACATGTATGCTTAAAAGTTCTATGTTACTTAGTGTACTTAATAAGTAAGTAAACATTTTGAAATTTGCTGTTACTACTGAATAAACTATGCTGAGTGATCGTGTACTACATATACAGCATGCCTAACTGTGTATAATGTGTTTGAAATTTATGCTTATTGTCACAGAAACCAATTGCCATAATTGCTGTGTACATTATGTATATAAAGTACCTCTTGATTAAGTGAAGTTGGATAGAATTCTATGCCTATTACAACTAATTCATTTAAGCAGTATCTCAGTGGAAGTTTTACTAATATTTGAGTTAAGTTTGCTAGTAATTAAGCTTGATATATTTCAGAAGATGCCGAATATGAGGAAAAAGATGAAACATTGGATGACAATGTTAATACAAGAAGTGATATTTGTTCATCAATTCCTTCAAAACCTTCGACGAGTTCGGTGATAAATAACACTGCTGTTTCATCTGTGACAATAACTAGTGATAATAAAAAGGAGAGGAAATATGAGGAAATATCAGAAGAAACTTGGAGTGATGATGATTTATTTGATGATGATTCTTTCATAGTGAAAGCTACACAGGTGCCCGAGACTTTTACCAAGTTTGTTTCCCCTGTGTTTGGAACCAAGCGGAAATCATCAGGGGATAATGATGCCCCAAAGAGTAAAACTTCTCGATATACATTTCAGCTTGAACATGACAGTGAGAGTTTAGGAAGCAAACTGTCTTGTGAAAAAACAGTTGGTGTACATTCCAAACAATACCATATTCAAAATGTACAAACTGGAACATCTTGTAAGAGCGAAAGTCATACTTCAAAAACTGTAACTAATAGTAACTATAAAAAAACACCAGTGTTCAGACCAAAAGTACACAGTTCTGCATCTAATGTTTCCAGAACTTCTACTATATCTAGTCGGCAACATTCAGTTAGTACTAAGATTGGTCAATGTGCTCAGATTCTTGGCGGAAACCCTAAAAAATCAGCGGCAACTTTTAAGCACAACTTTGTACCAAGCAAACAGGATAATTCTCGTAACTTGTCAAAACCATCTTCATCATTTACTCCAAAAACTGCTACATCTAGTATATATCAGTCAAAAGGTACTACCACAAACTCTGTTAAGACTGTTTCATCATCTTTCACAACTATTAATGATGGCAAAGGTTCTTTTAAGAAACACAATAGTTTTTCTAGTCCTGATATGTCAAATTCAAATGCTGCTTCTCGCAGACGGTCTGTTTCAGGTGGTAATTGTTCAACGATGCCCATCAAACCAAGCATTAAGAACAATTGGAAACCTTCTGTGATAGGATCATCTGGCAGCCAAAGTATTAATAGGACAAGTATTTCTACTGCTAACGTTACAAACCAATGTAAAACTCTTGTTAATCAGAATCTACAGAAATCTTGTTTGAATAACACATCTAATACATCGGATGTGAGAACTGTGAATAAAGATGATTCAATATCTAAGACACCTACAGAAACTTCATCATCTGGCATTCAAGGATTCTATAAGAAAAAGTTAAATGATAGTGGATTTGATACTAGTATAAGTGATGACTTGCTGTGTCAACTGGCTGAGCCAGATGACATGTTGGATAACTTAATTGTAGAATCTACTGTGTGTGGTAAACCTAGCAGTATTGTGACAGTATTCAGTAATATAAATAATACAACAAATAATCCGGTGATATTAAGTAAACATCCTGTGGAGAATGTTCCCGATACAAGAAGTACTTCAGTTGCAAGTAAGTACAAAAAAAAAAAAAATTGATGGTGCATGAAAGATATCTGTTCCCTCTGGTAAATATCCTGCTGTCATTTTACTAAACATGTATTTTGCATAAAAACATTTAAATGATATTGATATCTGTTAAAAAGGCATATTTTGTAGGTACTATGATTTTACATCCAATAAACGCCACATTCTGTACAATAGTGACTAGTCCGTATCGCTTGATGTTTTTTGTAATGTTGTTTATGTTCATTATTGTAGCTTTGTAAAGTTTGTCCACCTTTTAATCACCTTCAATATATTCTTTTGTATATATATATTTGCTTTGGCTTGAAACTAAGATAGTCTTATGTGTTGTTTATCAGGTGACTGGGGACAGAATTCTGAGGATTTATTTACAAGTGATGATGACTATGATGATGATGGTCTTACTGAACCAGAAGTGTTAGCTATGCTTGATGAAGTTGAATGTAAGTGCTATGTCTGTGAAATCTGTGTAAAGCTTTTACTGATCTAAAAGACCATAGTGATGAATGTTTTGTTTTGCTATTGCCATAATTTTGCACCAGATGTAAAATAACCAACTATGTAGACTTGCTTTGAAGGCATGGATAATGTAAAATTTGGTTTTATTCACAACAGCAGCTTTGCTAATAGTGGTGATCAAACAAACTGCTTATATTTTAGTGTCATGTGAAATGGTCATGACTTAAAAATCCCATGTACCATGGTTTTATCCACTGTATGCCTATTTGCTATTACATTATTAAAAAAAGAGCATTGTTGTGATGGAGTACTTTCATCCTCTTGCTATTCAAGAAATTACCATTGTTGCTATTTGTTTCTTTGACTATTTGTCTTGTTCTTAGCCTTGTTTACATGTGATACTGATGAAATATCTGTACATTCCAGTGTTGGCAACACAGCAGTCTGCTAGTCAGAAGCAGCTAACATTAAAACATGGTGCTGAGGGAGAAAAACAATGTCATACAAAGGTTCAAGGTCTCTCTGAGGCTCAAGGTTACACTGAGACTCAAGGTCAGCTAATTGGTAGTCAGGAATCATGCAGTCAAAACAAGTATTCTCAAGCTGACATTGATAGGAAGAAACAAGATGCTTTAGCAAGACGTAAAATGAAAATGAAGAAATGATCACATTTGACTGTGCACTGATAAAATATGCCAATAAGTGGCATTGACAATGTTGAGCTAAAGATCACAGACTTCTTCTTGTAATGATTGATGAAGCTTTTTTTTCAATTATCCAGTAATCTGCCAGCTTAACATGAACATGACTGGTTAATGTATGATATGTTCATTCAAAATGGTGTATTTAAATGAACTTTTTTATCAAGTCAACTATGACTCTGGGTTGTGCTAATATTAAACTAATTGTATAAGTTTGCCTGAAAGTAAAAGTTACTTGTTCTACTTTCTTGTGCAGTTCTGGTAAATTCTTTAAATTGATAAAGTAGCTAAATTCTTTCCCTTCCCTGTTTATTCAATTAATTAGTGAATAGTCTTAATTGAGTTTGTCTTCCGTTTCCCCTGACATGACATTAACAGTACTAAGTTGTTTTCTAGATAAGCAGAATTCTACATTTTTTTGACCAGTGTGATAATTTTATAAGATTTAAGAAAAATGAAATGAACCAGACTCAAATACTACTTATTTGTGTATTTTGATTTCCATTGTATTTTATTGCAATCATTGCATAAATAATGCAAATTTTGTTATGTTATAAAACATTTCAATGTTACGAATGTATGGGAGCTTTGGAAGGGGTTAATTCTGGAGTGTGTCTATATTAAAGCAATTTAAGCTTTAAATACAGACTTTGGTTGTTTTTTTATATATAACTAAAATCAACCTTTTGACAGATGTATATATTTCTAGCGGTAGTACACATTTCTAACATGGTTTTGGTTGCATATATGTTATGTCATTTTGTCTGTAAGTTTTACAAATTATCTTGGTTAGTGTAAGGAGCTGTTTTTTGCTTAACTCCGGGTTAACTATTGATTATTATGTCCCCGTTGATCATCCATTTCCGAGCAATAACTCGATTACCATTTGGCCTCTCAGGCCCTAACTTTCTATGATAACTGCCTGTGGGTTGTAGATGAACCTTATTGAGTTTGGTGTCACTGGGTCAAAGTAACCATTAGGTAGAAATACGTTTCAGCACATAAACTCGAGTATCCTTTGACGTCCAGTGTCCTTACTTGGTAGGATGCTTGCCTGTGGGTTGTAGATGATTGAATTTGGGGCAAATGTCAAGGTCAGATGAACCATTAGGTGGAACACATTGTCTACCCGATAACTTAAGAATTGTTGTGTTATTTAGACCATAGCGATCAAAACCCTTGTATATCATCCGTACTCACTTCTAGGTCATCATATTAATTAAAAACCTCTTTAACTATGCTTCCTCACAGGGGGCATTATGTTTTTCAAACAACTCTTGTTATTTTTATAATCTTACTATTTTTTTCTTTCAAATGGTATTGTAGAAAATATTGCAGGCATGTTCTATAATTCATTGGATAACAATGTGTACTATACTACAAGATCAGAATATATTTGTATTTTTTTGTGCATTATGATGTTCTGTGCTGAATTTTTGTGCTGTATGTTAATTTTGATGGAAACAATCATGCATAAATTTGCTGTTCATGCCGATGGAAATATTGTCCAGTTTTTAATGCTATTTAATGCCATCTGGAATAAGTATCCTCTGGCACTGCTTGAAATAGATAGCAATGCATTTTTTGGGGTCTGTTCTTTTTTTGTTGATTCTATTCATTTAAAGGTGCTTCCATTTTTAGCTCGACTATTCAAACAATAGCGGGGGCTATTGTACTCGCCCCAGCATCCGCATCAGGGTCCATGTCCACTTGGTTTTTTGTTACATTAAATATCTGTGCAAACTATTGGTAGTAAAGGATTGAAATGTGTTAACCACATACTATAACTCTGACCCCGGTTTTGACAGAATCATCCCTTTTTGTACTTTTGACAGAATCATCCGTTTGTACTTTAAAACTTCAGGGTATAGAAGCATGTGTTCAACTTAGATTGTAGGAATACAGTTTGGAGTGTAAAGTCTGGGTTTTTCTTCAGTTCTGGTGATATTGGTGATCTATTAACCATCCATTTTAGTCAAATAGTAGAGTGTGCTGTCCTAGGACAAAAAGGAAATTTAAAACTTAATCAAAAACTCCATTCGAAAGTTAGGCATCCTGATTACGGACACAGGGGTTGAATAGTCGAGCGTGCTGTGTTGTGTACAGCACATTATTTCATTACTTAAGTACATAGTATGTGCTTTACAGGCTTGTCTTTGATGTATATAATATGTAAGTAGTATATACACTGATTGTGTCATAAATATTGTTATGTGATATGAACATTCTGAGATAAATAAATCGCTGAAAATCAACTGTTTTAGTGATTCTCTTTCAACTGGCTATTTTCTTGTGTACTGGTATAGCTCACACTGAAGACATATCTGATGTTGCTGAGGGGAACAATGTAAATCTTCGTCTCAAAGTACAAGCTATATGCAGACTCTTGAAACAGCTACTTTTAAATACTTTTCTCATGGGACACACGACTAGTATCAGTATTGCATATTGCTTGTGTGATCAACTTATAGAAATTATCGGTCTCTGTTGATAAAATCAATTCGCTTTCAAACATCGTCGACGATTGTTGACTAGTAATGTTTTGTACCAGCATACTCAGTTTGGTCTTTGCTAAATGCTACCTCACACTATTATGGCTTCTATTTTAGCAGCATATAAATGCACAATTATGTATTCAATAGCATGTTTAGTTGATCACAGAATAAATATCATCTCTGTCTATTAGTGCACAGCTCTGTTCATCAATCAAGGACTTCTTGCTCAAACTTAATATAAAACAAGAGGGCCATGATGCCCTATATTGCTCACCAGAGTACACTGCCATTCGTATTTACGAAATAATAATTCATATTTACAAAATATAAGTTGTTTTTACAAAATAATTTGTTTTGACAAATTAATAATTTGTTTTTTACGGAAAAATCAATTTTTTTTACGAAATACTTTTTTCGTTTTTACCAAATAATTTGTTTTTTACGAAATAATAATTCATATTTATAAAAAATTATTCGAACTATCGAAAAAAGACCACCTAAGGATCATTTCTGCAAAATTTTATTAAAGTGATTTAGGAGCAAATGTCATTTATAGAGGGAACAACGGCCACACCACTGGCGGTCATGTTTTTTGACAGAACTTAATAATTTATGCAATCTTGTAAGAGCACCACTAGACAATGCTACACACAAATATCAAAGCTCTAGACCTTGTGGTTAGGGACAAGAATATTATCAAAGTTTACACTTTTAAAATCTCTTTTTAGCTCCTGTGACCTACTTATGCAACAGACCAAAACCATTTATATAACTTCGAAAGAGGACCACCTAAGGATCATTCGTGTGAAGTTTGGTCAAAATCCATTGAGTGGTTTAGGAGATGTTGTTTATATTTTCCACTATATACATATAGGAAACAAGCCCCGTCCCCTTGCAGCCATCTTTTTTGAGGGAACTTAATAATTTTTGCAATCTTGTAAGAGGACCACTAGACAATGCTACTCACCAAATATCAAAGCTCTAGACCTTATGGTTTGGGACAAGAAGATTTTCAAAGTAGTCACTTCTAAAATCTATCTTTAGCTCCTGTGACCTACTTATGCAGCGGACCGGAATAATTTATGCAACTTTGAAAGAGGCCCACCCAAGGATCATTCCTGTGAAATTTGAACAAAATCCATTCAGTGGTTTAGAAGATGTTGTTTAAAGAAAATGTTGACGCATGATTCAGGACGACGGACATTCATGGATCCTAAAAGCTCACCATGAGCACTTACAGTTTGTTCATACACATTTACATTCTGAAATACACATGTACTGCCAAAGTAACGCCTATTACAAATACTACTAATGAACCACACTAATTTGGCGATGTTTTGATATGAAAATAGTTTATAAAAAAATTGCTGAGTTTCAGAACATGGGTGATACTACATGAAGAAACCGACATGACATTTATTATACATGTATGTCAAACATTCAAATAACTGTTTGTTTGCATTTTGTGACTATTTTGGAGCTATCACACCATTGTTAAATCAGTGCAGTACACCTGCAGCATTCAACCTGTTAAATCAGTGCAGTACACCTGCAGCATTCAACTTATTAAATCAGTGCAGTACACCTGCAGCATTCAACTTGTTAAATCAGTGCAGTACACCTGCAGCATTCAATCTGTTAAATCAGTGCAGTACACCTGCAGCATTCAACTTGTTAAATCAGTGCAGTACACCTGCAGCATTCAACCTGTTAAATCAGTGCAGTACACCTGCAGCATTCAATCTGTTAAATCAGTGCAGTACACCTGCAGCATTCAATCTGTTAAATCAGTGCAGTACACCTGCAGCATTCAATCTGTTAAATCAGTGCAGTACACCTGCAGCATTCAACCTGTTAAATCAGTGCAGTACACCTGCAGCATTCAATCTGTTAAATCAGTGCAGTACACCTGCAGCATTCAACTTGTTAAATCAGTGCAGTACACCTGCAGCATTCAACCTGTTAAATCAGTGCAGTACACCTGCAGCATTCAACCTGTTAAATCAGTGCAGTACACCTGCAGCATTCAACTTGTTAAATCAGTGCAGTACACCTGCAGCATTCAATCTGTTAAATCAGTGCAGTACACCTGCAGCATTCAACTTGTTAAATCAGTGCAGTACACCTGCAGCATTCAACCTGTTAAATCAGTGCAGTACACCTGCAGCATTCAATCTGTTAAATCAGTGCAGTACACCTGCAGCATTCAACTTATTAAATCAGTGCAGTACACCTGCAGCATTCAATCTGTTAAATCAGTGCAGTACACCTGCAGCATTCAATCTGTTAAATCAGTGCAGTACACCTGCAGCATTCAATCTGTTAAATCAGTGCAGTACACCTGCAGCATTCAACTTATTAAATCAGTGCAGTACACCTGCAGCATTCAACCTGTTAAATCAGTGCAGTACACCTGCAGCATTCAATCTGTTAAATCAGTGCAGTACACCTGCAGCATTCAACTTATTAAATCAGTGCAGTACACCTGCAGCATTCAACCTGTTAAATCAGTGCAGTACACCTGCAGCATTCAATCTGTTAAATCAGTGCAGTACACCTGCAGCATTCAACCTGTTAAATCAGTGCAGTACACCTGCAGCATTCAATCTGTTAAATCAGTGCAGTACACCTGCAGCATTCAATCTGTTAAATCAGTGCAGTACACCTGCAGCATTCAACTTATTAAATCAGTGCAGTACACCTGCAGCATTCAACTTATTAAATCAGTGCAGTACACCTGCAGCATTCAATCTGTTAAATCAGTGCAGTACACCTGCAGCATTCAACTTATTAAATCAGTGCAGTACACCTACAGCATTCAATCTGTTAAATCCGTGCAGTACACCTGCAGCATTCAACCTGTTAAATCAGTGCAGTACACCTGCAGCATTCAACTTGTTAAATCAGTGCAGTACACCTGCAGCATTCAACCATTGTTAAATCAGTGCAGTACACCTAGCATTCAACCTGTTGTTTTCTTTCATAGCATAACCTATATACTTACCTTCCCAAGAATATTCTCGAGATTGGCTCAACAGCTGTTATGTGCCGTTCGTAACATTATCTCACTATGCCATTTTATACAATAGACACTCTCTGTATACAGAATAAACACAAAATGTGAATCACATTTATTTCAGTTTCTGATTTAAGTACACACAACAAAAAACAAAATAATACATCCAGGATTTGAGACTTTGAACCACCTTTAATCTTTTGAGAAGACAAAAAATTCATAAAACTCGATTCACATGTGAGGGTTTTGAACAATTTACCATAAAAAGTGAGAATAAGTTCGATAAACCAAAATTTATGTCGGTTCAAACTTTCAAATCCAGGATACAAGAGGCTGATAAAATGACGGTCATCTTGTTTTACAAGTTCAATAAAATAATTTAAAGGTTTTTAACCAAAGATTAAAAATATGACACTCGAAGCACTTTATGCTAAAATAATAAATATGCAAAGTTTCAATGCAAACAATTCAACAAATTTTGATGTTTTTAACAAAATCTTAATTTTTGTTTATTTAAAAATGATTTTATCACAAATGTCCAGAAACAAACTATGACAATGACATAATGGTCGTGTGCAAACCAGAGAAAAAACATCTGAACTAGAATTCACTTTCAATTATCTAACAAAAATTATAAGATTAAAATTTAGCTTCTAGGCTAGTAAATATCAGACTTTTTGAAACCATTTAACCATTGGAACACAGAATAAAGAGCCATTTAATACATGGTAACAATAAAGACGAGTTTCACAGCGAAAGGCATTTGACATGGAATGAAAATGTATTGTTAATCATTATGCAGGCAGGCAGGTAGGCAGGTAGGCAGACAGGAAAGAGGTTCCAACTGAAAATGCTTCAACCCCAAATTTTAAATTCGCGATGTACCAGAAATGAAGTTGTTCAAGAAAAACCCCTTACATATTTGTCTCAAAAGGACCCAATGAGGCAAGGGTTTTTAGTTTCATCATTTGTATTAAGTGGATTCCATTCCACTTGATGCATCCAAATGGCTGAATAATATATAGCTGTTTACATTTGAAGGAAAACCTTAATAATATGACTATTTTCTCCTTAGTGACTTGTTCCCAAAAGGGTCAGTTCATCATTTTAAACCATTATGAATGCCCAACATTGAAAGACGCTTCCTGCAAGCCTTGGTACAATTCCATCGAAGTTTCGAGTCGAAGATATAACTCACATAATTAGCTGTTTACACATTAGAGGCTATTTATAAACCCCAAAGGTGTCGGCTTCATCATCAGTAAAATTTTGAGTCGCTGCCATTAAAGGATGCTTCAGGTAAATTTGATTGAATTCCATCCCGTAGCTCTGGTAAAAAATGAGTTTGAAGGAAATGTAGTAGGACCTAAGTAAACTAAAATGGCTCACTACTTCAGACATAAAACCAACATTCATTGCCATGGTACCAATTAATCTAGTAAGATTAAAGTATTACTGCACAAGTCGAACACTAAAGATAAACAAAAACTTCAAAACTAAACTTTGCAAGCGAAAGCATGAAATGGACAAAGATGAATGTAACGGTGGTCATTTACAAACATGTAGCAAATGTTTAAAAGATGGTCAAATGAGATGACAAATGACTCGCCACAGTATTTATACAGAATAAAGACAAAACTCACATGAAATCAAATAAATATCCCATACATTTACATAGGTCACTTAATGAGACAATAAATAAATTTTAACATCATTAGGCACAAAAGTCTTGTTTCCACTAAATCAACAAACCTTTTTCCAGCAAATGACTTGCCACAGTATTTATACAGAATAAAGACAAAACAACCATGAAATCAAACAAATATTTCACACATTTGCAGACGTCACTTAATGAGACAATAAATAAATGTAAACATTTTAGGTAATCAAGACTTTTGTTTCCACAAAATCACCAAACAATTTTCCAAGCATAAAATTTCAATTTTTGAACCTAAAATGTAAAATGGATAGATAAAACTGATTTTAAAACAATACTTTGTCCCCTGTTAGCAACAAGAACAAGATTACAATGTGACATTGACTACACCTCGTATCATCATCACTATTATCATCCTAATAATATGTGAGTGCATTGAAGAGAAAAAGTCTGTTAAAAAAGTTAATCTATCTACATGTACCTACTTATTTTCGAAGACGTTAGCCGATACAAAGACTTTGTGCTCTATCATATAATCTAGAAGTTTAATATTTCAAATTGCTAAGATTAAAAATATATTCAAATTGTAAAAATGTTCAAACATGCACACAAGTAAAAAAAAAATATAGTTTAAAAGTTGCATAAATATTCGAAAATTTAAGCTTTGGTTGATCTTTTTGATGACGTTTAAAAGTATGCATCTTACAAAAAAATACGCTGCAAGTAAAAATATGAAAATAAAATAATAAGAATCACTCAGAAATGCTACTGCAGTCAAATAAGATAATACAACCGACAAATAAACTTTTTGAGAGGAAAAATATTGATATACTCGCAGAAATTGACAAATATTTATGAAGTACCAAACCAATGTATAAAAGGTGATAATACAAATATATTGTTAGAATTGATCGAAGACGTACAAAACAGAGGCAATCCTAGAACCTTAACATCATTTCACATTCATGTAAACAACAACACTTACAAAACATTAAATGTATACTGTTTGCTTGTTGTTTTTTGCGTTACTGACGAAACAATGTCACAGAAGAAAACTTTTTCTGTTGTGATCAGTTAGTTTACAGTTAATTAATGCTTAAAATATCATTTCTTTAACATAATTTTCCTTTTATGCCATATTGTTTCAATGTACGTGCTGTTGTCGAAAAAACAAAATAACGCGAAAACCGGAAGAAATGCGAAAATTGCAGCAAACAGTAAATGTTGATTGATTGTGAATTTGAATACTGAATCAATTGACAGTAAAATGTTGAACCAGAAGAAACGCGAAAATAGCAGCAAACAGTATATGTAGATACATTGTGAATTTGAATACTGAATCAAATGACAGTAAAATGTTAAACCGGAAGAAACGCGAAAATAGCAGCAAACAGTATAATGTAGATATATTGTGAATTAGAATACTGAATCAATTGACAGTAAAATGTTGAAAGGGCTTTCTTACTAATTCAACATGGTGAAAAAAATAGGACGGTAAAATTTAGCCAAAAAGGTATAAACTCTGCTCACTGAACTTTCCCTACCCTTAACATTTGTGCTGGACCAGACCTTGCGAGGAGTCTAACATTTGTGCTGGACCAGACCTTGTGAGGAGTCTAACATTTGTGCTGGACCAGACCTTGCGGGGAGTCTAACATTTGTGCTGGACCAGACCTTGCGGGGAGTCTAACATTTGTGCTGGACCAGACCTTGCGGGGAGTCTAACATTTGTGCTGGACCAGACCTTGCGGGGAGTCTTAACATTTGTGCTGGACCAGACCTTGCGGGGAGTCTAACATTTGTGCTGGACCAGATCTTGCGAGGAGTCTAACATTTGTGCTGGAGTAGACCTTGCGAGGAGTCTAACATCTGTGCTGGACCAGACCTTTCGAGGAGTCTAACATTTGTGCTGGACCAGACCTTGTGGGGAGTCTAACATTTGTGCTGGACCAGATCTTGCGAGGAGTCTAACATTTGTGCTGGAATAGACCTTGCCAGGAGTCTAACATCTGTGCTGGACCAGACCTTGCGAGGAGTCTAACATTTGTGCTGGACCAGTCCTTGCGAGGAGTCTAACATCTGTGCTGGACCAGTCCTTGTGAGGAGTCGTATCATCACAAAGTTCAAGGATGAATGAAGCAACAGTAAAATCTAAAAAATCTAATTGTCCCACAATATGAAAGTTACTGTATCACACCAAGTAAACAATTCCATTTATGGTGAATCATTTTAATGCAACATTCCCAGAATTACTAATAATTAGAACAACATCTTGAACAACGTTCTCAGAGCGAAACAAATCATAAAATCCAAGTCTATAACTAACGTATATAAATAAATTTCAGAGAACAACATATCTTTCTCCATCTACGAGAACGAACACAAGTTTCACCTACACTTCAAAAACTGTACAAATTTACCCAGATTGCCACATTGTGTTCATTGACTGTATTAGATTTAAATCTCCTTGTACATTGCTCATTTTTAAGGTCAGATATTTATACATACAATATATAAAATAGTAAAAGCTGCCAAACTATGCAAAATCAATGACAATTATATACATCTGTACATGTACATGCAAAATAATTAACAATTACTTAAGAATTATTCTACCTAAATATTCAAGGTCAAATTTTTATTACACATCCGTGCTGTACATTCTAAAACAGGGGAGATTAATCTCTATAGTATGTACATTTGAGTGCCAATATTTAACATTGATGGGAGGTTACCTAATTCTAAACATTGATCATAAAACATTGATATGTAAGACTTTCAGGAGGTAAGAGTATATGCAGCAAGTATTCTTCTCATTCAAACGACAACTGAATAATACTTCATCAACAATTTTCTAAAACAAGAACATTGGTAGAACTTATGGATGCTCCCCGAGGTATGCACTTGTGGAAAGGGTCACGAGTATGTGAAAAATCCTCGAACCAGAACATGTAGACCATCTGCGCATCTCTTGGTAGTGAAGCTTCCCATTAAGTTTTCATTGAATTGTGGCACTATTGTGAGAAATTGCATGGCATGAATGACCGGAGGAACGCATGCACGCACATACCAATGCACGGACAGACAGAGCCGCATTTACATGCTCCAACTTCAGGGAGCATAAAAACACAAATCTAATGATGGAATTAAAATGAGGAAAATAAGTGAACCACACCTCAACAGTAAATTTGAACACTCGGTACCTTTGCCCTCAATTTATCTTCAATGCTTTTGTTTTAAAAAATCTATCAATTAAAAAAAATTACTTTTATACACACAACTTTAAGGTACAATTAGGAAATTGTAGTACATGTATAACAGAATAAGAGAAAATGAATATGACATGATTAATTATGTAAACCCTGTTTACTCAGTGAATCAACTACTTACCCTGCTATGACAGACGAAGTAACATTAACATTCCATCAATATGCTGACATTTAGTATTTAAACAGAATTACAAAGTAGTGTTCCCTACATTATTTGGCATAATTTATAGCTGTAAACCACATTTCTGCAAATAGCTGCATTTGTCTAAAACTACATCATTTTGAATTGAATCAGGCTTTCTGAATGATCGACTATCATCGAGACGTTAAGTTTTTCATAAGAAAATCAAGAATTTAGCACGATATATCAACCAACACACATATAGGGAGGACATAATAAGTATACAGGAGTGTTTAAACAACCAAATTATTGCTGGATATTTTACAAGACTAGGATAGTTTATTGAACTATAAAGTACACAATAGTTACACTGTAGATAGCATTATTACATTGCTATAATGCACACACGGGGGGGGGGGGGGGACTGGGGGTCTGGATGGTGATGCAAATTGCTGAGATGTAGTGGCTCCTCTTTGTTCACCTGTGATGATGTATTAAACTCGTAGACAGAGGAGGTTTTTGAGATAAATGTAAATGTGGTTTGTTTGTGTAACCATTGGTTACAGGTTGTTCAAACTGTGTAAATAAAATGTAGGATAAAGTTCCCTAATTCCATGAAATGTTAACTGGGACTAGAAAAAGAGGCTGTCTAAAACAAAAAAATTGTCTGCAAAATGGGAAACAGACAAAAATTGATCACAACAGCTAGCTCTGATGAGTGAAAAAAATATCATGATAAGGCCATCCTTAAACAATTGTTTGCTTGCGTGTATGCGACACTGAATTTTAATAGTGATTAGGTAGGTTGGTTTAGTACTGTAAATTGTAAAAGACCAAAAAAAACGATTTCATTAATGAACCTGAAAAAATTAATCAAGTCTCGGCAATTTTCAAGTATCGGTCGCGTAACTGCTAACAAACAATTTTTTAAGGATGGCCTAATGGAATAATCAATTACAAAGCCCTATAAGTTAATGACAATGATTGTATACACAACATGCTTCAGTCAAACAGACGAAACTAGCACTTCAGTTTAGTATTATCACAGAACAACAGAATATTAATAATCAGAATTAATACAAACACACAAAGAATGCCCTAAACTTCAGACCACAGTAAAACTGTCAAAACTACACAGCTACCCAAATATGACACAATGATCAAATAACAGAGACTATACAAACATATGAGTCATTATATACAGACATATTAATCCATGGATACAGTTATAGACTTATATGAAATTGCACCAATTCAGAGATTCAAAATTACAACACTATGTACATCAAAATTGTAACGGGACAAACAGCCAAATGTTTAACAATAATATGACAATGTATAAACAACTTCAAAATTTCATTCATTGCATATAAAATCACATCCACAGCAGCATATAGCAAGGCAGCTATTTTAATAGAAGTTTAAAAATTGGATCAAGATATTAAAAGTCAATTTATACAGCTAAAAAAATACATAAGTGATAGAATTGAATAAGAGTTTCATGCAAACAAGTATTTCACTTAGGCCTAACAAAAAATTGTTTGCTTCAGGTTTCATGCCCCAAAAAATATCGGAAGCAAATAAACATAGATTTAAATGAATATATGTTCAAAGACAAATCCCCTTTCCCTATTAACATGGATTATGTTTAATCAAGGTGAATATAATGAATATAATGCTCTTTAGTTGGAATACTCGTAAAGCATAAAAAACTGGCCAGAAATATGAACTAAATAAGAAGAAATTTTACCCCCCAAAAAAATGTTAACACGCGAAAAAAAATTCTAGGGTCGGGGCCAAAAAACAGGGTAGGTGGGGAAACCTGAAACAAACATATTTGTTTATGCCTTATACATATTTTATGGAGCAAAAGCCCAACCAGTCTGTCTAATTCTTTACATGCAGACTGATTCGTAGAGCTTTCACCTCAATTTCTATCTAAGTTAACAGTATCAGGGGTGTCAAAGAGCCGGGAGCCAGTAAAATTACCCATCATCACCTGGCTACTTCTCTTATATGAAAGATCATAATTAAGGGGAATTCCCCAATAAAAGACCTACTCCTACATTCGGCGATTTTCCTGCTACTATAAGTGACACCCCCGAGTATAACAATTGTATAACAACACAACTACATGATTGCAATGATTACAGTTAATATAGTTTGCTTACAACACTGTATTACAAGTATATTTATGGATCATCAAGAACAATTCAAAAACTTATAAAGTTTTGTACAATAAACTCCCTGAAAACCAACTCTCTGAAAACAGGAATCCTCCGAAAATCAGACAATTTTCGAAGACACATATTTTTTTCTTTTAATTCAATGAAAAAACTCTTTGAATACCAGACACTCTTAATTTCTGATTTAGGACAGCTTTGTGCAGCCACTGCCACTGACAGTAATCATATAATATTTTACCCCTGAAAACCAGAACATACATTTATTATTTAAGTGTCAAACTGTATACTGTTAATTAAGAGATGGGAGCTAAAACAAACTTATTATTTAGTTGTCATTTTCCACAGGGGTTCTAACAGCTGAATGTTCTCAATCCTGAAGATTTGCCAGGGGTCTGGCATCTCAATCACTCAGATCGAAGCTACAATGACCCCGCATTCGTACACAAAACATTTTGTACCAGTCGCGATGTTTTAATGATAACAAACACTATACATTTTGCATATACATGTAGCAGACTAAAACAGTTGTTCGGTCTGAACAAATTGTAGCCTTATGGCAAGTTCTCCGAATACCGGAACTCTAGGAAAACCTAATTTTTGACCATGTCTGGACAGGATCTGGTTTTCAGGGAGTTTAAAGTATATAAACCATAATCTTCATAACACAACCCATTTCTATTGTATCTTAATACTTCAGAAATGAAAATTCATAATAATACACAAAATATAACGTGTACACAAGTGATGCATGCAAAAAATACCTCTAAAAGTCAGTAAGATAACGAACTAGTAAGTAAAATCAATAAAAGGTATATTCACTTGGCATTCTAAATCATTGGACAAAAGTGAAACCAGTCATTCTGCATATAAGTAATGAAGCAGACTGCCATGTTTCACTTTTTTACCATAGAATTAGTGTTATACAGTCATCAACATTCTTCCTAGGATTTCTGCATTGCTTCCCCTAATATACATACTGACCTTTTCTCATAAAATATTTATATCACTTACATACACACCACTCGTGCTTTGACACAAAATTATCAACATTTACCATGGACGGTGTTTTGAATGGAAATTTACAATCTCTTCAGAAGTTACAGACATAAATCTTTCCAGACACAAACTTGAGACATTTGTGCTTGAATCTACAAACAACCAAACAAGAAAAATTGACAGTATCCGACACTGAGAGATTACTTTTGCAATTCTTTTCAAGTCAAAAACAGGGTAAATACAATTTATTGAGTTGGTATGCACACTAGTATAAGGGAACTGTGAACAATTTGTTGAATTATTGAGCATGCTGGTCAGTTAAGTTTTAAACGTTTTGTTTAATTGTAAAGATAGTTCTCACACATAATTTAAGAACGGTTAAGTTCCATGGTTCAACCTTGCCCAAGACAGTATACTCACGACCTTGGGATCATGGGTCAGGAGCTGTACACCCTGACCTAAATGCCTCCCTGAGCAGGATTGTTATGCACTTATGAATGTGTTGCTCAAGGAGGGGGGGGGATGGCGGAGATACATGTGACTTTAGACAGGAGACGATTCCAAGTCTCAGGAAATAGACTTGGTCGGATTTTTAATACCAGTAGTGGCGAATCAGCATCTCCCAATGTGGGATTTAGTCATAATGATCGGCTCTAGAGTGGGGAATTAGACCCTAAAAAAGACAAATTGTCTAATTTTCCAGTCAGCTTGCCTCCCATGGGACAAAATATTGACAGATGCATTAGGCTGACTATGTCACCATCTTATATTTATAGCCATATCAAAAACCAGCCCGCTTGATCTACAATGGCAACAGTCTGAGAAAACATTAAAGAAGGAATCAGACGTTGTCTGAAAACCAATAAACCAGCTGTGACTTTGTTCAATGCAGATCTTGATCAAGAATGTAAAGATACGGACAAAATGTATAGTCCACAATATTTCATGCTGTCCTTAAGTTTTTATGTTTTTTTCAAAAACCCAGAAAGGCTTCTTGAGCCAAACATTGAGGACAAAGACATCAAGTTTCATGACATAGATAAACCCCTGCCACAGTAAAATATGGATGATAATCTACCTAATGTATCAGTCTTCGCAATAATTGTTTTGAAGGACTTGCCCATTCGGACAGAAAGCTTGCAATTTCCACTTGTCCAAATTCACTTTCACTTGCCCGAACGAAATTAACAGCACCGTCAAAATAACGAAGAAACATGATGTTTTGATGGTTGTTTTGATTTGTTAAATCGGAAACAAAGCCTGGTAACGATAATAGATGAAAAAGTGCTGTTACACGCAGAATTGACAAAAAATAAAAACCAGACAAAGTATTGCGTACTACATCATCAATTTTTGTGACAAATTGGATAAAAGCTAGTGGGACCGGACCACAAACAGGACTTGCCCGTTTGGGCTGACGAAATGGATTTTTTACTTGTCCGACAGTAATTTTACTTGTCCCGGGCTTCGGGCAAGTGGGTTATCGTGAAGACTGATATATTGTAATAGGCACATTAACAACTCTATAATAAATGATGCAACAATTTTTAAATACTTGTTGTACAATGATTTTTACATCAAAACAGTTAGTGATATAAAGTAATTCAGGGAAAGGATATTCCAAATATCATGTATCATTCTACATATCCACTATACCCTAAGCTGTTGGTCTATGTGAACATGTTAAACCAGGCCCCAGCTTCACAGACATCCTAATATTTTAAGATAAAAAATTTAAATTGTATGAAATGATTTTTAGAACTAACAATTTCAGTATGTTTAAGTAATGCATGTCTAGAAATCATACTAATGTTATCATTGATTTGTAAGAAGGAAGGAAAATTGAAAATCACGCTTCTTAAGTTTCAAATTGGATTTGTATTGCTGAACAGAGCCCAGAATGACAGACCGTGAAAGTGTGTCAGGGATATGATGTTCGGTAAAACCGTATAACAATACCAGAGGATGGAAACAAACGTATCCGTAATCAATAAAACATAGCAAGTACAGGAAGTAAAAGCTCATATACGGTACAATATTTACACTTAATGGAGTATATAAAGTTACACTCACTATGTACATAAACATGAAATTAGATGCTTTACATAGTGCAACAAACATGTAAATATGGATGAAAACAACTCAATATCAAATAAGCACTAAATATTCATCATTCAGAAAAAATCAGACAGAAAAAGTATTACAACAATGTAACATAACAAAGTAACAGTTCAAGATCAATTAACAATGTAACAAATGAACACAGGAACAAATACTATAACTCAATAAAAAATCAAAGTTCTAAACTGTTCTTTACAGTCTGAAACCAACATTTATAATAAAGATAATGCCTGCCTTAAAATTCAATTATTATTAGTCAAACCTCATTTGTTGAGAATTACCTTCAAGCTGGTCAAAAGAATATTAGTTTTCCGCCTATAACAAAATCCAAACTTTAAGACCAGTTGGTAAGAATTTGTTTTGTTTGAACTTCTTTATCTAGGAAAATAAAAAAAGCATTTCCTATTAATGAGACAATATTTCTATAAACAAAAGTTTACATAACTTATATAGTATGCATATTACACTAAGCAATAACTTACAAATACATCTTCATGTGGATACAAATAATCAATTTCAATATCTTTCTTGTTATAAAGCATTTATTAAAATGATCATGCATCAAAGCAAAGAGCTATTTCAAAGAAACGATAGATTACAAGATCTCTCTCCTGGTCCTTTTACGTGTGTTTGCATGGTCAAACTCGCTGCCACGTCGACTATGCTTGAAATCGGTCTGAGACTGAGCGGTCAGTTGAAGAGTTATTGCACTAGAGTTCAGTTTCAATGATGACAGCAGCTTCCTCAAACCTTTCATTTTCTGACTATACAACAAGAGTTCTATGGGGTCTGGAGTTGGTATATACAACTTGGCACGATCCTGTTTCTCTTTTTCATTTTTCTCTGACCAAGATGTTATAGCATCCACTTCAGAATTTGTATTATTATCCACAGGTTCGGGAGTGTGAAGCTCTTCACAGCTTGGGGCACTATCAGGTGGCTTTCTGAACATCATCATGTCAGCAGGACTTTCTGCTTTTAACATGGAATCTACAGTCATACCAACAAACTGTGTTCCATTAGACTTTGAACTGAGAAACTCATTCACATCAACATTTACCCTTTCACTCGTAGATGAGGGCGTGGACCGCGTAGTTACCGTGGTGAATGGTTCACCACCAGTCAACAAATAGTCTGGATTTAGGATAGACTCACCACAGGCCTGAGCCAATGCAGCAATATTTGGATTAGGCGGTGTCTCACGCTGACTGTCCGTGTCACCCACCTTTGAGACAAGTTCCTCAATAGTGTTTTTGATCTTTTCTTCATCATTGTTCCCATTAACTTTTTTGTTATCTGGTCCATTTTCCACAACATTTTCCTGTTTTTGTTCACTCAGTTTCCTGCGTTTAGCCTTAGGCTTTCTTCCACATGGCTTTTTCACAATCCCATCTTTAACAATACCATTTGCATTCACATCACAATTCTCCTCATTCTCATCTTCACTGCTGGAGTCAGAACTCGATGACTCATCCTCTATACCGTCCGCAAGTATCTGAACACACTTTCGGATACGAGAATCAAATTTACCCAAAGAAAACACAAACTGCTTAGCCCATACTGTATGTAACACTGGTGTAGGACTGCCCTCTTCCCACTGACATATCCCATCATAAAATCGAAGAAAATTAGCATATGCCTCGATGTCAAAACGCAGGGAATCAGTTTCCATGGAAACATGTTTCATCACATTAGGCAGCAAATCATTTGCAATTTCTATAAACTCCTTGTAAATTTCTTCATCTTCTCTGTTGTAGTTATAACTGAAATAGCAAAACAGAAGTGAACACTGTATACAAAACAAGAAATTAGAAAACAAGTTCACAGTAACAGATACAGGTCTATGTATGGATATTTTCATATAATAATTATACTATCACACAGAATAAAACTGTACATTAACTAGAAATGTGTCCATAGGCTACAGATATCCCCACTTGCAGCCTTTGTCACGAAAGCAAATGCTATTATTCTGCTCATAGTTTGGGAATGTTTATCAAAATTACCAAGTGAACAACTGTACCGATCATGGTGATAAGTCAAGGGCTACAACTTCGCACTTACTGGGCATAATCATACATGAAACCTCAAATCCATAACTACACATGCTGGTGAGCATTCCTGTACAGTTTTGCAAGATTAGCTGGTATACTGTTGGAGATATGCGCAACACAAGATTGCATACTCTGTAGGCTATATTTTAGCTAAGTCAAGGGCCATAACTTCGCACTTACTGGGCACAGCCAAACACGAAATTTCATTACAAACAAAGCAAAATATTTTCTGTCTGGTAAAGGCTGGATCTATTTGGATAATGTTACACATACATGAAAGTCTAAACATTGAAAAGCAATAAAACAATCATACTTTTTAATGACATCAGAAGCACAAGCCCAGGATTTAAGAGCTTCCCTGTATTTTCCAATCCTATATAGATGACCACCGAGATAAGTGTAAGGGTAGATATGCTGATTTTTGTAGTTCTGTACTGCAGACTGTACACCTTCAGTCAGTATACTGATGGGTGGAGGTCGACCTGGCGTCTCAGATATCTCCTCTAAATCACCAAGGTTACCCAGAGCCATTGGATACCTGGTAACATGATAAAGTATGATTATATCATATCAGTAAACACAATTATAATATAAGCGAAACAAAAACAGAAAACATGTCCCAACTTAAGTCATACATAAAAAATTTATAATCAACTGAAGTGGAACAGATTATACAATTAATTTGTTTGGAAATTACAGGTACAATATGCAATTAGTCATTTAAGATTTAAAACATGTAAATTCTTTCAATACATAAAAGACAACCCTCTTGAGACCCAGAGTCTGAATCTCCCTCTTAGAAATCATGAAAACCCCTCTTAGCAGTCCTTGAAAGTTCATCATGAAAGAATCATGGAAGTACTATACACCAACACTTACTTAGACAAGTGTCCCATATCATGTAATAACCACAGCAGCTCCTGCAAATATATGTACATATAACTTAGTTACCAATGTAATGTAAATATCATGGATACAGGACTTCTGCCGACTGCATATATACATTACAAGATTGAAACCTCAATCATAAGGCCATCCTATTCAGCAGTAACAATTCTTTGTATGTAAGTTTGTAAGCAACTCTGAAGGTAAGTTCGAGATAAACTAAAAAATAAACCAGCAGTCTCTTCTAAACTCCATAGTAATTCTTTTATATGTAAGCATAACAGGCATGAAAATGCAAAATTTCAAAATCAGCTGAAAATTTGCGAGGGGTCCAGGGGATCGCTGAAGCTCCCGGCTTTGAAGCATCTAAGACTGCTTAAATTGTCTCAATAACGGTCCATGTGAGCGTCAAATCTGCGGTTTTCCGTGAATCCGCAGAAAATTCTCATGTCCGGTATAAGAATTTGACACCAGCTTATTACCTGCTGTAAGGATCCCATCTCCACACTGTCTACTGACGCAGTAATTGATGGATTGATCCCGGATACAATGGCTGCTACTTCCATCTCCATTGTACAAACCACTGGGTAGCCATTTAAATACAACCAATGTTTTGCAGACACTGCTTCATTGATGGGTTGGCCCCTTTTGTCTTCATTGCCTTTACCTTTAATGTTCAATGATTTTTAACACTATTATAGTTTCAGAGAAAGGCATAAAACAACCAAAGATTTCTTTTTATTGTTATCAGAAAGAAGATATAAACCATACAGAACTGCAGATTCTGAGCAATTTTTCGACGTAGACAGCACAAGAAATCAAAAAACAAATTCCTTTCAATTCACAAGTTTTCTTACGTGTAAATCAATACTTAGTCACGACATGACGGCAATTGCTAACTTCTAATTAGCAGTAGAAGTCTCATCCTTAAATTGTCTGTTAAACCATAAAAGGAAACAGGTACAAAGTTTTCAGGTAAACAGGAAAGGTGTTAATTATAGCCGTCTTCACATTCTCCACAGGAGTCCCCTATCCTATGTGCATTCAAAAGTATTTTCCTATCAGATGGCAAGATATATCTCACAGTAACACAAAACACCTGTGATCTGACATTCATGAGGTAACACTTGCTTCCATAACCTAAACAATTTACTTGTCAAATTCAGATGAACTGACAATACAAATGCACAGGTACATTATATGCTTATAACATGACATACAGTGTACAGTGGTAATAACACCCATGTATTATTGTCAATAATTCATAAGTGAAATAACAACTCATGTGTGTGATGTCACAACAAAATAAGTGTGACATAGACACTCTCAAATGATGCCGACATTGTAAAATATATATTCTGCACGAAGTACATTTTATTTCATTGAGAATCATTGTCTAGTTAATTTGAATATGATGCGTGATATAATTGTTTGAACTGGTATCTTGTGATTGAAAAATAAAAAAGAATATAGTCGAAACTACTTCTTGGTGCATCAGGTTTCGTTTACCAAAGACTGAATTACACATGCCAATCATGCCATTCTTTACTTGCATATAGGAGGTTAAGGTAATGTTTTGATGAAAATCAGTTGTTTCTGCTGTTATGTCTTAAATAAAATCATACATTCATGTTTTTATTGAATTTATCAATACACTAGTCATCCAAATCCTCGATTTTATTGTTTTTAGAAGACTTGTTTCATCACATACATTTTTCAGCTAAACTCCACAATGAGTGTTTTTTTTAAAAACTGTCTCAATTTGCATTGTTTACGGCACTGTTCGCAAGGAACCTTATTTCAAGGATCGAGTCTGTATTTTTAACGACTTTTTTTAGTCTGACCACTTATTCAAAAAGACATCTTCAAAAATTAATATTTCTTAAGAAAAAAGCAGATTTGTCCGTTTGACAGCCACAAATTGATAATTTTTACAAAATCTGCCTAACTTTAAACATAGTCAGTTTATGCTTTCCTCTTGCAATGTCATTGAAGGTAGAACATGTAGGTTGGGAAATGTTCTTGTTTTATTGTAATTCATTTTTAATGTTAATATATATGACAAATGAACATGAATTAATTATCATACTATGTAATTATTGTTATAAAGTTGGTATATTTCTGTATATTCCTATAACACTACTTTTTACTTCTGTGGTATATATTCCTCCGTATGTATTCATTACACTACGATTTTATGTCAGGTTTTAAGTCAACACCGGCTTTAAATGGTTTCATAATAGAATACAAGCACAAACATACCATGCCAAGTAACCTCGGCTGAGAGTTCCTGGTTTTCACCAAAGACAACCCAGGCATGATCCTCTGACAAAGCTAGATGCACATCACTGAATCCAAGAGCCTGAAACGCTGCAACTACACCAAATGCTACACCAAAGCAATCCAACTTGTTTCCTGAAATAGAATTCCATTTGCAAGAGAAACTGTTACTTTTCATTTTAAGTTTAAACTCATTAATTTCACACTGACTGTGAAAAAAGTTCTAACAAGCTATATATACTAATCACTCTCGATGATAACTTTCTGGCTTACAACAAAGTACCTGCGCCATATTTAGTGATATGAAGATAATGATCAATGTAGGTATTGTTGTCACAAAAACAAATCATCGTGAAACCGGAAGTAACACGGAAATAGCAGCAAACATTACATTAATTATTTCCCCAACATTCACTTCACAACACTTGCCCCACCCAAAAGGCTCAGCTACCTTTCCTCAACTGGAAATACACAGACTTATGACAGTATCAAAATTGCTGTTGTAAGTTTCATGTTTGTTATTACTTATAATTAGAAACTCTTCCTAAGAACCATGCACCATTACTGGTAGGTCAATGAATAACTTACAAGTAAATGTTCTAGATTCTTCTGACATTGACCTTAATGATATAGGTCTTGATGCTCATATAAGTAATTTTTTGGCACCACCAAATTATATGAAATCACAAAAGTCAACCAACTATTACATATTACAAAATCTAAAGCATGAACATCTGATTCTATGAGGCAGATGACTTGACCCGATAACAAAATTCCATTGAACTAAATGGTGAGCAAAGCTCTATGAATATATCACATTAGTCACTTGTTCCATGAATGATTCATGACTGAATCATCACCTTATAATAAAGGCTTATTTAATGTTCGATAAGGAATTCAATGTGTTTCTTAAAGCACATACAGAAAAAAATGTCCAGCTAAAATGATAATATACATAGATAACATACTTAAAATATGTGAGAAAATACCTGACACTCATTTTGTGTATTGATCAGAGGTAAACAGACTCACCTGTCAGAAAACTATACAGCGACTGTAAATGCGCCCTATCCTTGTAAAACGCCCGTGTCAGTCCTCCCCAAATAACATCAGAGACTCTCTTTACTAGTTCCCGTGTGGCAAACTTGTCTGGATACTTGGATAAATCAACAAGGCTTTTAATCAACGTTACAAACTTTATGTGTAATGCGTGAATAGTCTCCCATTCAATAACAGGGAAAATCGGTTGCAGTTTCGACTCATTTTCCCGGTTCACGGCATGCGATCTATTGATTGTCAGCGCATTCTCTATAGTCCCTAGGGTAATTGAAAGTAGGCTTAAATCGATGCCATCCTTTCGATTTAACTGGTCCTTGAATAAGTCCACAACATCTTGGATTTTTTGTAGCGGAAAATGTTGTTTTTCCATGTCAAATCCCGCCATCTTGAATGCATTTTCCTCGTTAATCTCTACTACCGTTATTTGATTTTCCGATAATATCTAAGTAGTCACAAATTTAATCACTTAATTTTAATTCCGCTGAAACAAATCATATGTGGTAATATCCATAGTTTATATGACAGAACTATGCTGTTTCTTAACTTTTACATCTAATGTATGATTTGGAGACTACAAAATTAACCAAGATGGCGGACAGCAATGAAGTTGCCGATATGTCAGTTCAACAAAATGAAGTTCAGGCGGTACAGAACGAAAATCCTGCTCAAGAGGTTAAATGAAGAGTTTGTTTATTGTTGTTTTGTTCAATTCTGACCATCAAATTTATTGTTTTTGCCTCGATGTTTATCAGTTTTCTGATTGATCCGGACACGTCGGTGTCACAAAGTAGGAGGCCATGACACTGTCACATGTTTTTCATGCCTAGCCTACTAAACGTTCTTAAATCGAGTTTGATATCTGCTAATGTTCAGTATCAAATTTTGCTTATTGATAGATGATGTATTGGTACATGAACTATTTCATTCGTTATTTCAAGATACCATAAAATTAAAATATTCCAGTTTCCAGGTCTTGCCCCTATAAATATCTTGCATCACTCTCTGACATGATTCTTTGTCGCTCATATTCCCATTAATTTTGAACTGACAAATGTGATCATCAGGTAAATTACTTTTTCTACAGTGCAATTGATGCTTTGGGTTTCTACAATGGATTCGGTCAAGAATTTTCTAAATTAAGTGCTAATTTTATAAAGATGCACACTTAATTCTTCCCTCTGCAGATTTCACAGATCATCCGCATAATGACTGTGCAGCATATCCAGTTAATTGACACCGTTAGTAATGAAATCAATAATTCAACAAAATTTTGGTGAATGGAAAAAGCGGATTCCAGAATATTTTGGACTACCATGCTACTCAGTCCACCGGTGTGATAAAAAAGAGCCATTAAATCTTAAATTGCTGCAGGACGGACAGAGACAGTAAGGGCTATTTTAAATGGTTTCCATTCAACTCGTACGTCGGTCAACTCGTACCATGGTCAGCTCGTACCGTAGTTAACTCGTACCTTCATTTTTTAACAGTTATTCATTATATAATTAAGTGTTACTTATTTTCCTGTATTCAGTGAATAATTTTGAACAGTATAACTATACTGGTAATGTTTGTCAGTACTTATTAAGCAGCATCTAATACCAGTTGGTCAACTCATACCTTCGGTAAAACAAGTCCTATTCAAGTCATACAAACACTTATTAATAGAGTTAATATATATGATTAAAAGTAAGCTTTTCCTGTATTGTGTGGCTCATTTGTGATCAGTGTAAACATATCAAACTTTCACAGTACCGTTAATCATTACTTAACAGACGGCATATAACGCCTGTTGGTCATCTCGTACCTTCGTAATTCAAGTCATTTTTTATGCTAATTAATATCTCTTGTTGTATAAATGTATAATGTACACATTTCTTGGAACAAACGATCTTCATAACGATAAAGTATAAAAATAAATGCACCAATTGATGTATTGATGAGTATCATTTTCCTAGGCTTCCTCTGGCAAAATGTTCACAATAACTGAGTCAATCCTAAATGATATCTGAAAAAAGCACTAAAAAATATGCATTAGTATACATATTAAAGTTATATAAGGTACGAGTTGACCAAATATTAAGGTACGAGTTGACCAAAACAGGTAAAAATTGACAAAGGTACGAGTTAAATTGACAAAGGTACGAGTTAACTACGGTACGAGCTGACCACGGTACGAGTTGACCAAAAACGGTACGAGTTGACCGGTTACCTTTTAAATAGCTTGGCTTTTGGCTACATTCATGTAGTAGTAGTGAATGAATATCACACAGTATTCTCACAAGGATTTGAAAACAGAAACAGGGGTCCAGGGAAATGCATTATTCAGGATCCTATTGAGAACCCTGATCACATATCTTGGACACACTTAAAAGTTAACTATAAATCAGTAATAATTTTTGTCAACTGATATATACTAGGGCAGTACATTAAAATGGTTAAGATCTTCTGTTCCCTCATTCCATTTTTACATTGATTTTTTGTTGAGGAAATATTGGAGCAAATTTAATGTCCAATATTTTTACATGGGGTACACAGTGTACTTACTCTCTAGCGTGGCTTTTTCTGCTTCAACGTCTCAGTAATTAAATTTAAATAAAGTGTATTTTCTTTGAACTTCTTCAGTAGTCAATGATTTTTCATTCGGACATTATACAATTACTATACAAACATAGACATACTTTAGTAAATGATCAGCAGGCCTAAGGAATTCCACTCGCTTTATCATCCTCGTCCGCCCGGGCGAGTAACATTCTCCAGATTCAGTGGATCTTCATAAGAATGTTATTGTCAGCTATCTAACAATAAAGTCTTACTTGTTTGCAGGGTGAGCCTCAGCAACCGGCACCGCAGCCAGCTCAAGGATTCTTTGGCATTCTAAAAAGTCTCTTGATTAGGATGGCAATTATCTACATGATCAGTAGTTTCTTCCGGCGAGGTAATACACCAACCACTCCTGCCACCACTGATGTGACTGATGGAAGTATATCCTCGGAACCATATGCTTACACTACTAATCAGTTTGATAAAGGAGCATTTATGGTACATATACATTTGTCTTATTAACATTCAGTTAGCAAATATTTAGTTTATGGATGCCTGTTATTTCATCTTCAACTTCAACAAAAGTTTACATTTGTGCATTTTTCTTGATTTATTAGTTGCTAAATTTAGTATCTAAAACAGCAACGTTTGTGGTCATATTTTGAAAATAGATTCATCAATATCATACAATTTGAAATCTTCTCTCTGAGCCTTAAGCATCTTGATAAATAATTGATGAGTGGGATCATGACATCTCTGTCTTTACAAACATTGGAGTATCCTGTCAAAGTTTAAAAATAATACATTTTTGTTATTAAGATATATTGAAAGATCCATGTTAGTTTTGTAAGTTTTTAACTTATAAAATCCCAGTTCATATGATATTGAATGTTTATCATAGTTAGTGTTGTGGTCTAAGTTGTGAAATTTGATCATATGTAATTGTGTCTGTATTATAATTAAAGACTGTTACCGTATACTTATTTGATCAAGTAGCTTTTGATAGTTGTGGGATCATTATGATTTATTCTCAATTACTTTTACATGTATATTTGTTCAGGATATGTATGTGTATATTACTGAAAGCAAAGACATGAAAGATTTCTCTGAGAACAATTTGTTTTGGGCCAAGAAAGGATTAACATATGGTGATTGGGAGTCAGGTCCGCAAGGAGATGGAACGTTTGTTTTCTCTGGAAGTATCACAGCAACACCAGTAAGTTGTCTGCCTATTTCAATGTTGTTGTGTTTATATGTAACTTTAATTCATGTGTTAATACTCAACCATCAGATTTGTGGAGATAAATAAATCTTGCTTGGTCTAGTCAACTGTCATTCAGTTTTCCAAGATTAGCCTTTGAACTTCATAAATTAAATTTCTTACAGCATTCGTTAATTCATTCGATTTGCATTCCTGAACAAATGGCATTCGTTATACATTCTTTGGGGTCAAATGTATTTGACTTTCTTATTAGTCAGAATCATTAAATGGTCAAGATAATTCAGTTTTCAATTGAAAAAGTAAGATCCTTTGTCATAAACTAATTCGGCATGGAATCATTAATAAATACATGTGTGTGCGTTCCTTTACACATTTATTGCATTCATTATTCTTTGTCTTTTGTCAAAATAAGTTAATGGTCTGGATAATTCAGTTTTCAGTGAAATTCTTTGTCAGTAACTAACTCTTCATTTGTTCTTTGTGTATGTACTAGCTTACTATTTCTACATCATCTGTTTCAGACTGTACAGAATAATGGATCTATGTATCTTCATGTATATATTGTGAAGGAAGGAAACTCACCTGATCCATCTAACAAAGATTCATACAAAATGAGAGATACAATTTACGGATCAATGCGTATGTAGTTTTTTAACTCACCTGAGCACGAAGTACTCATGGTGAGCTTTTAGGATCCATGAATGTCCGTCGTCATGAATCGTGCGTCGTGCATCAACATTTTCTTTAAACAACATCTCCTTCTATACCACTGAATGGATTTTGTTCAAATTTCACAGGAATGATCCTTGGGTGGACCTCTTTCAAAGTTGCATCAATCGTTCCATTCCGCTGCATAATTAGGTCACAAGAGTTAAAAATAGATTTTAAAAGTGTAAACTTCGAAATTCTTCTTGTCCCAAACCTTAAGGTATAGAGCTTTGATATTTGGTGTGTAGCATTGTCCAGTGGTCCTCTTACAAGATTGCATAAATTATTATGTTCCGTCTAAAAAGATGACCGTCAAGGGGTGGGGCTTGTTCCCTATATGTATTAGTGGAAACTATAAACAAAATCTTCTCCTAAACCACTCAATTGATTTTGACCAAACTTCACATGAGTGATCCTTAGGCGGTCCTCTTTCGAAGTTATATAAATGGTTCCGGTCTGTTGCATAAGTAGGTCACAGGAGCTAAAAATAGATTTTAAAAGTGTAAACTTTGAAAATCTTCTTGTCCCAAACCATAAGGTCTAGAGCTTTGATATTTCGTGTGTAGCATTGTCTAGTGGTCCTCTTACAAGATTGCATAAATTATTAAGTTCCGTCAAAAAAGATGGCTGTCTGTTCCCTATGTATATAGTGGAAACTATAAATGACATTTCCTCCTAAACCACTTGATAAATTTTGATCAAATTTTGCACAAATGATCCTTAGTTTGTCCACTTTCGATGGTTTCAAATTATTTCGTAAAAACAAATTATTGTTTCGTAAAAAGGACTTCTTTTTTGTCAATACAAATTATTATTTCGTAAAAATGAATACTTTTTTCGTAAAAACAAATTATTGTTTCGTAAATGGCAGTACTCGGGTGAGCAATATCTTGTCTTTTTTATCAGTATAAAAAACATTTTATTGAGGGTTCAATTAGACCCTTGATGTGACCCTTTTGAAATTTCCAAAAAGCCACATTTTGACCCTCAGGATTCTGGTTGAAGGGTCAATTTTCTCTAAATTATAGGTATTTTGGCTTTCAAAAATTATCAAAATGACCCATAATATTCAGCAACTAGTGCTACTGTAAAACCTCACTTAAATACCACCTTAATAATAAGACCATCTTAAAATTAAGAACACATCTTTCCAGTCCAATTTCACTGTTCTGCTCTTTATTCAACCTCAATAGTAAGACCACCTTGATAAGAAGACCGCTTTTCTAGGGTTCCAAGGGTGGTCTTATTATCAAGGTTTTACTGTATCTGTAAATGAGAAAGTTAATGTACAAAAGTAGTTACAAATTTGGTTTTAAATTTCGTCCTTAACATTGATTGTGGAACAGGTTATTACAGTGCCTCAATCAGAGATGGTGAACATTGCACTTAAACGTCGCCCATGGTGGTAATGGTACTTGAACTGACGGCCTGTTGAACAGAAGTTATTTTTTTTCCTATCTCTTGACCGCTATGCTTCTTATTGATACATACGGTGAATGTTCATGATGCAAAGTATTGTCCCATACCATCAGATTCCATAAAAGAAAAGTGTGAAGTTTTAAAGGGACAAAGTGGGGCACTTAAAAATTTTATTATTACCTTTCACTTTATGGTGATGAGGTAATCAGATTGCCCATTCAATTAGGTTTTTATATTTTTTCTAAGTTTACGATTTTCACATATTGCCAATGAATTTCACATCTCATCAGAACTCATCATATTTGTTTGTAGGATTTCATTCTGACTGTATGTCAATTCGCTTGTGGATTCATGTTATGTTTATTGCATCTTTTTGATGTTTTGTTTTTCAGAAATGAACAAATTTAAGAAAAGGAAGTTTTTAGAGACCAAGAACTTGCTGACTGGGGAAACAGATGTTCATCCAGACCTTATCAAGGTGGAAGGATATTATTTTGTCACAGTCTTAGAAATATACTCTGCTACAGGCCATTGATACTTACAAATATTTTTTGTGATTTGAACAAGTTATGACCCCATGATTTGTTATTTATTCTCGAAAAACTTATCCCAATGTGTGGTGTCTTTCCAAAATCATGATATGTTTAAGTCTTATTCTGTAGTCAAAGACAGTTTTAAGCAACAGAAGAATACTAATACTTGACAGAAAATGCATTAATATAAGCTTTCATTCTTTCTTATGTTCAATGGTGTTTTTTTTTACTTTTATTTATAATTACCATTTCTAAGGACCCTTGTTCACCTATATATGTTACATTTTCAGAAACCCAATTCCTCTGGCTTTGAGATATTGTCCCACTGGCATCCTAATTTGACCATAAACATTTTAGATGACCATACATCATGGGTGAAAGGTCATATACCTGCTCCATTGGACGATTGTAAGTTGGTATTTACTGAGATTTATTATTTTTGCAATAGAACATTCACAGGTTACTCATTTACACCTAATGTCTAGGCTACTTAAAATTTAACTTTTCTCTCTACAAAGTGCTGAGAATTAATGCTTATTTTGTGAAATAAAGACAAAGATTAAGTGGATGCAAATCTGTAGGTAATATTTTACAGATTTTTTCTATACATGATATAGTCAAACCTGTCTGTAAAGACCACCCATGGGAACAGCAAAATGTGGTCTTTGTTTACAGGTGGTCTCTATTAACATATTAAATATCATTGAAAATGGTCTAATGGGAGATAAAATTGGTGGTCTTTGCAGACAGGTTTTGCAATACTGGTCTTTGTTCACAGGTGGTCTTAAACACAGGTTTGACTGTATGTTACAAATGAGGCATGAACAAGTATTGAGTCAGGAATAACTTCTCTGTGTATGCCAAGGTACAGCGAACAAAATAAAATTAAGTCTGGCCTAAATTGGAAGGTGGTCACTGTGTATCACATAGCTGTGGTTACTTGGTTACTGACTTGTATATTTTTTCTTTAGATGTTGAATTTGTACCAGGAACTGGCAAGTATCTACCAGTTCTTTATTTCAATGATTACTGGAACCTGAACAGTGATTATCAACCTATCAATGACACTGTTGAGTAAGTATCCTTGTTTTCTTCCAATATAATTGTCTTTTTCCGCTGAGTTATACCTTTATCTATGTACATGGTTGTGTGTGTATTAATTGCTCTGCAGTTATTGCTTAAATATGCTGAATATTTACTATATCTTTGGCTTGGAAGGTAAGCGCTTTGGTTATGCTCCTTTGTAACTTCCATTAAAGCCTACGCCATTGCCAGATTGTAGACTTATACTATACCAGGGGCTCCAGCCATGGAGTTGACCCTTTGACCCCTGGACTTTCTAAAAAGCCAAATTTTGACCCTCAGGATTCTGGCTAAGGGTCAATTTTTCTCTAAAGTATAGGTAATTTGGCTATAAAATGGTAAAATCAAGTAAAAAATTATGAAGATGTCCCTGCAGTCTTCACAATAATTTTTTTGAAGGACTGGCCCACTCGGGCAGACAGCTTGCAATTTTCCCTTGCCCGAATTCACTTTCACTTGCCCGAATAAAATTAACAGCACCATCAAAATAAATAAGAAACCTGATGTTTTGATTTGTTAGATCGGAAACGAAGACTGGTAATGATAGTTGATGAAAAAGTGCTGTTCCTCAAACAAAATTGACAAAAAATGTAAACCAGTCGAAGTATTGTGTACTTAGTCATCAACTTTTGTGACAGCTTGTATCAAAATAGTCAGACCCGACCATGAACACCACTTGCCCATTCAGGCAGACAAAAAGGATTTTTTACTTGTCTGAAGGTAACTTTACTTGTCCGTGAAGACTGTCCGTGAGATTCAGTACCTAGTGGAACCCCTGCTCATACTATGTTTGTGATATATTTATAGTTCTTGTTCCTGCTAGTTAACTTTGTTATTCAGATTTGTTTGTTTGCTATGCAGCTTCAAAAAGTTGGAACCAAATATTCCCATCATATACTAGTATAAGCAACATTTACTTTGTACTTTTGTTGTTAATCACCAGATATTGTTTATGAGCATATGGTATTGTTTCTGTTTACTTTTGCAGGCTGTTGAACCTAACATTGACATACAGCCCTATATCACTATTTCGCTGGCAGATGTATGCAGCTCAGGGTATGCGTAACAAATGGACCAATATACTTGGTAGTGAGATGGGGGAAGATGATCAGGATCAAGATTCATTAAAAGTAATACAATTTATTATTGCTGTATATTGTCTACATATTATAACAGTCATGCCTAGTTATCCTGTTTACTCAATGCAAATAAATGTTGTTACAATATTTTATAGCCTCTTCTCAGATTTTGATACACAACTTTTATCTTCATAGACAATAGTCTTTATCTTCATACGCAATAACCTTCATCTTAATACACAATAACCTTCATCTTTATACACAATAACCTTCATCTTTATACACAATAACCTTCATCTTTATACACAATAACCATTATCTTCATACACAATAACCTTCATCTTCATACACAATAACCATTATCTTCATACACAATAACCTTCATCTTTATACACAATAACCATTATCTTCATACACAATAACCATTATCTTCATACACAATAACCATTATCTTCATACACAATAACCATTATCTTCATACACAATAACCATTATCTTCATACACAATAACCATTATTTTCATACACAATAACCATTATCTTCATACACAATAACCATTATCTTCATACACAATAACCATTATCTTCATACACAATAACCATTATCTTCATACACAATAACCATTATCTTCATACACAATAACCATTATCTTCATACACAATAACCATTATCTTCATACACAATAACCATTATTTTCATACACAATAACCATTATCTTCATACACAATAACATAACCTTCATCTTCATACACAATAACCTTCATCTTCATACACAATAACCATTATCTTCATACACAATAACCATTATCTTCATACACAATAACATAACCTTCATCTTCATACACAATAACCTTCATCTTCATACACAATAACCTTCATCTTCATACACAATAACCTTCATCTTCATGATGCTGCAGAATCTAGTTAAAATCGAGCAGTTTAAGGGCAATACTTCCAGTTAGATATAGTTCAGTAACAATGGATGTTTACTAATATTCTTTAGTCCATAAAATGCTTTTAAAGACTGTTTTGAGTATTTGTTCAATTGCCAAAGTAAAGTTAATATTAACTCGGCATCTATTTTACATATCCTCTTCTGAAAGCATTCCTAAGCAAATGGGGGGTAGTGTAATGAATCTTCACTATGGAATCCGTTTTATTCTTGAATGTTGGTTTTGCTATAGATTAATTCATGCATCATTCTTCTCACTATGATCGTTTTCTTGTTTTTCAGACAGCATTCCTGGAAACCAATCCTTATTTGCTTGGTCTTACCATCATTGTGTCTATTGTTCACAGTGTCTTTGAATTCTTAGCATTTAAAAATGGTAAGTTGTCTTCTTACAAATGTATGCTTCCTTTTACATGTCCAGCTCCAATACATGTATTTTATTTACCGCTTAAGTTGCTGTTCGGGATTAGAGAAGTCTGTATTTTGTTTAACATTTTTAGTTAAAACTTACTTTTTACATTCATGGAAAAGTTCATACAACTAATATTAATCACTAGATGAATGACTGCTTCCTCTGACTGGGGAATGTGAAGTTTCTGATCAAACCCTGCTGAATATAGGGCTGAAACACACAACCTTTGGATCAGAAGTCAGGTGCTTTACCCCTCAACCACTGTTCCTCCATTACTATTCTGTCAAGTGTTAGTTCTAATAATAGACACAGATTGTGTAGGTACTTGTGATGTACATCACAGCATTTATTAGGAATAGCTGTCCTACTGTGGGTTGTTGCAAAACCATTGTAACTGCTTCTGTATCAAAATTTAGCTACTATAGTTTTGCATTAAACTTTTGATATATGATACCTATTGTATTTATAGACATACAGTTCTGGAAAAGCAGGAAGTCACTGGAAGGTTTATCTGTTAGATCTGTGTTCTTCAACGTGTTTCAATCCCTTATTGTTGTACTATATGTACTGGACAATGAAACAAACACTGTGGTCAGAATTAGTGTATTTATTGGTCTACTTATTGAGATATGGAAAATACACAAAGTCGTTAATGTGAAGGTAAGTGTTTATATTGTCATCATTGGTGACAGTGATAGTTTGTGCTTGTCTTTCTCCTTGAAGAGAGAAAGAGTTGTGCAGGGAAGGCCAATTTCATCAGAACAGGGGCCTCTCCGGACAGATTACTAGGGTATGAAATAAAATAAAGAATTGGGGGGGGGGTGATATAAAATAATGCTACAAAGAAAGGGGTACTCAAAAACAAAATTAGAGAGGGGATATGGAATGATACTGAAAGGGAGGAGAATGGGGAACAGAAAAATTGTATCTTGGCAACCATAGTCCTCAATATTCATGTACACTTTATATAAAGCCTCTAAGTGATGTACTGTCACCTCACCAACCATTGTACAGTCAACACTCATTGTGTCGACATCGGTATTATCGACATTCCGGTTTAGTCGATATATTTGTAAAGTCCCGATTTCTGTCGCTATATATTGTATAAGAAAAATGATTTATATGTCGACATTTCTCGACAATTTCGGCTATGTCGAAGTGATTTCTCTGGCCCAAAGAGTGTTTTCACACTTTAATGTACTTGTTTGTGTCGACATTCGTGCGACATGATTGAAACTGAAGAGGTGTCAATTGACCGTGAAGAGATTTACAATTTTATCTCGACCTATTGTTTGTGTAGCAATTAATTCGTTCACAGTTTGTAAAACTGATTTATAAAAATAACATCGTAATTTGCAATCTAATCGATAAGTGTCGCAGTGAATATTTACCAATTTCAGTTAAACTAATAAATTCAGCATCTCGCTGTATAATTATGAGTAAATATTGTTGAAACAAGGGCATTAAACCCCAAAAAAAGAATATATATTATGTCCGTGCTTTTATTTATTTAAAGTACACCATTTATCACGAGTCAAATAGTTTTACAACACCTGCAGCGAAACACATGTTTTACAACATGCCATAGCAAAAGTGCGTACATACAAGACAAGTAAGGTTGCCAGTACTGGAATCGGATATGTCGACATTTGGACATGTCGACATATTTAATCAGGTCCCTACAATGTCGACATAACGGGTTTCGACTGTAATACTACTGCTATAACGAGGAAAAGTACTTCACTCTCGTGTATACCATCAAGTGCATAGTTTTAATTGGATTTTGCATGAATGTATTCGGTAGTAGGAAATTGCAAGGTGGTTGCTATCACATAACTTTGCTTTATTTGAGACAATCATGAAAATCATGTGTGAATGGTTATGTTTTGTTATTTCAGATAGACACAGTAAATCGTATATTTGGCTTGGTGCCAAGGATTTCCCTTGAAGACAAATCAACCTACACACAATCACAAACAAAACATTATGACATGGTACGTGTGAGCTTATAATATTATGTTTTTTAAATTTGCTTTCTTGAAATCTTTTCCCTGAGGTAACTGGTTATAAAACATGAAACAAGAATGTTGTAAAATTGTATTTAACTTTTTACAAAAGTCTGATGGATGCCTGCTGAGGATAGCTGTGTACAGCATATTTATAAGCCGATAGTGATTATGACAACAATGAACAGTGCCACAGGGTATTAAATAGCATGCGGTTACTCACAGTTGGTCACGATATGCTTGATAAAATTATATTTTCTGTATTCTATTTCAGATGGCATTTAAGTACCTATCGTGGGCTTTATTTCCAATGTTGGCATGTTACTCTGTATATTCACTAGTTTATGTAGAACAGAGAGGATGGTATTCCTGGGTTCTCAATATGATGTATGGATTTCTTCTTACATTTGGTAAGTAAATGTAAATGTTCAATATAAGTTATAACCCACTTGGGACTGGTAAAAATTGTGTTGTCATTAAATATATAGAAATATAACTCACTCAATTTGGACAAACTGCTGAAAACAATTATTTTCATTTATTTGTAAGTAATAAGTAATTAACTCACTTAATAAAGTTTTATTGAACAGATGTCTTGTGGTTTGCACTAAATCATAGTTGTATGACCTAATGATTTATAACTGCCTGGTAAAACTTCAGTTGTCTGCTTTTTGAATATTTTTTTTCTAACACTGCGTATATTGTTAATTTTGTTTTTACATCTTGAAATAGGTTATCTGCCTGATTTGTAAAACATAATTTTTTTATGAAAGCGAAGCATGTTAGCTTCTATTTATTTATATACAGTAAAACTTCGAAACCTCAAACATAGTAGATACCTCAAACAGGTTTTAAAGTCCCGGAGAAATCCCTTCTTATTTCATATTGTCTAACAGTAGATCACTTGAACAGAGATAGGGCAAACAGGATTTACGGTCCCTAGCTGTCATTTCATTCATTGTTTACCATAGATAGGTCGAACAATACAATAATTCACAACTTTCGTTGACCGCTTAATATTCTATTGTTTTTTGACAGGTAAGATTAGCTAGACATGTTAATCGTGCGTCGTGATAATAACTTGATGGTTGTCCGATGTACATGTACTGTGTAACAAACAATTCATGTGTATAAGAACAAACAAATCATTTATTTAAATCTGTTTTTGTTTTTCTTATTTTATTTATTATTAATTGGAATAATGCTGCGACTATTGATTGTTGTGCATTCAATATGAAAACACAAACAACACACATATGACATGTGTTCAACATGCTTAGTACATTTGTACCGGGAACAGTCAGTTTACACATATACACGTGTACCGTAGATGCCTCGAAAATGTAGCGGATCTGTAGTGCAGTGGTAACGCGGTGGACTTGTAAACCAGGGATCGCAGGTTCGATTCCCCGCTCCATTACTGACCGTACTACCAGTCTTTCGGACGTTAAAAAACCGATGTCCTGTGTATGATGCTTTACATCGAGCACGTTAAAGAACCAGGGGTGCTCCTGGAACTGGAACATCTCCTGTATCATGCACTATCCTCTAAAAATCTAAAATGACTAACATTCTTCTGGAGGCGTTGCCATATGGGAAACCGGTGGCGATGATAAATAAATGCAAATACAAAAAGATGCCTCGAAGTTTAACTGTATAGACTTATTTCACGTTCACCCCTCCACACGTCCATTGAATTACATGTATGCTAGTATAATGATCTTGTGTATTTTTCTGAATTTAATTTTTTCAATTCCATTTGTATTTCAGGTTTCATAATGATGACTCCACAGTTATTTATCAACTACAAACTGAAGTCAGTTGCTCATCTACCATGGAGAATGTTGACTTACAAAGCACTTAACACTTTCATTGATGATATATTTGCTTTTGTTATAAAAATGCCAACACTCTACAGGATAGGTTGCCTAAGAGATGGTAAGCAATTCATATCATTTAAAATCAACCAAATAATGTCTGTAGTCATTAACAGTTGATACATGCTTGAGAGTCAATTGTCATAAATTAAGGATTTTTCATCTGTTTTTATATCTGTTAAACTACTATATTCCCAATGCCAAAAAGTAGATATTTTTCCCAATTAGAATGTCAATATTCCCAGAAAAGTTTTTGTTCAAATTAGCCATAAATTGACAAAGTTAGAGGCTTTTCTCTCACAGGCAGTTTATATAAGTAGCAATTGTCGATTAATTAATCACTTCATTCTTTTATTCCTAATATTTTGCTGTAATTGCTAGTCTTTTTCCCAATTTCCAAGTTTAACTCGCAAAAAAATCCCAATTTGAACTATGTGGGTCATCTTCCCAAAATAACCAAAATATACCCGGTAATTATGAATGAGAAAGATAAGTTACGAAATAATATGTGTATGAAGAGAATATAAGTGCTCAGAATTCAGAGCACGAAGTCACTTGGAGAATAACATACATTTACTTACATGGCTGTCATACTAGGTATAATGGTCGTCGCAGGAATGATAAATTGAAATACTGAATATTAAATTTGACTGTCTTCTGTTAGAAGCATTTTCTTAGTGTTACTGAAGTTGTTGTCTAAATTTAAAACAGTGAGAAAATACTTGTGTGTTTTTGCGTCACCACCAACTTATGGGAGCATTTAGATTTCCTTTTGTCTGTCAGTCAGTCTGAGGTAAGTTTGTGTGGCTCCTATTGCAAACATGATTTGAACTAGAGTAATGAGACTTGACTGGAATATTAATCATTACATGAACTTGAGCACTTGGCATTTTTTGATATGATGTATTTAGTAAGAGTAGAGTTATGCTCCTTGATTTACTCAAGTGGAGATACCTGTGTGTTACGGACAATATTTCTAGTTTTATCCCTGTCTGAGGTTGTAAATTCAAGTTAGGAAACCAGTCTCTGATCGTTTATTACTGAGCTCAGTTTTAAAATTGACCAATGACGAAGCATACATTCTGAGTGTTTGTTTTTCAGATGTGATATTTTTCATCTTCCTGTACCAGAGATATATATACAGAGTAGATCCTACCAGAGTGAATGAGTTTGGTGTCAGTCAAGAGATGTTGGATCAGAATGGAACCGCGCAACCAGCTATAGAAGGTGCAGCAGACAAACCAGATGAGGCCGGAGATGCTGCTATTGAACAAAATGCTGCTGTAAAGACAGCAGAAGAGAAGAAGAAAGACTAATGTGACTGACTTACACCATAGATCTGTGTTTCATTATCTATGTATCATGTAATATGAGAACATCACAACTTACTTGTTGTTTGATGTGTAAACATTATTTTAGAGCATTTTACCTGCTTTGAAATCCAGCTTTTTTATAGGACCCAAACTGTAGTTCAACTGAGCATGATGTGTGCTAGGATGCACTATTGTGATTGTTGTTTCTCACTTGTTGTCTGTGTATAGTGTAACAGATTGGCAACCACATTCCCTGGCCCATCTTCAAGAAACTCTCCAGTAGTGTATGTGGCCTCAATATCTTGAAGAACTTTGATGGGCATGATTGCTCAAATAACTCATGGGTTATGGCCCTTGAATTTGTTTGATCAAACCATTAGTTATTAGTTTGTTTCAAGTATTCAGGGTTAGCAATACAGCACCAGAATGGTTCTATTGTTTAAGATGTACTGTGTTAAACGTTCATCCTGAACCAATGTATAAATTAAATCTTTTTTCTTGTTTTTATTTTGGTCTTTTGTATCTTTCTATCAAAGTCTATCAAGAAATGATTATATTGCATGTATTTATAATAATTGTTTCCTCAATGTAATCAGATTATGTTTTAAAGGGCAATAAAGCCTGGCCAGTCTTAAAATGATATTTCTGTACAATGTTCTAGCATTGATATATGCTGTGAAGTCAATTAATCATACGGTACATCTCATTTATATGTCAATTATATTCATCTATAATAATTAAATAATCGGTCACAATACAAAAGTTTGGCTTTACTGAAATAGGAATATACCAAATTCACCAATTAATCTCTGTCTGTATCTGACAATGATCAATGTTTGTCTTATCTAACATAATTTTACAAAATGTTGAAAGCATGAGCTTAGGTATAATGTTTACCCAACATGTGAGTCAGTCAGACATACTTGGTGAACTTAGTATAGTGCGGTTTTATTAACCGCGAACTTATGAATATATTACCTTGACCATTACATTTCAAAATGGGTGTATTGAAATGTTCGTGTTTGTCCGTAAGCTTGTCGGAGAAAAGGCTGTGGTTGTGTTTTGATAGAAAAGTTATCACAACACCACTTAAAGCTTTATGCAAGAGTGCATTTCCTTACCTAAATTGGCATGGATAGGTCCTGAAAGTTCATGCACCTGTTCGCGGTCAATCTAACAGCACTATATGTACTAAGTGTTTAGCTTTATCTCTCTTCCCCTCTCTCACTCTGTTTGTATTGTCCACATATTGCCATAATCGTCATTGTTTGTTCGATGTACTGATGAAGTTGTGGGGCTTTCATAATATTTCATCTGCAATTGAAACCAGTTTTATTCTGAGAGATTGCTGTTTGTTTGCATACCCTAACGTGTCATGTTGTGTATCAGTATGTGTTCAATGATATTCTCAATACTGCATGTTTGTTCTATGGAGTGTTACCATGTTTGAATTTGTAGATAGAATGAAGTGTGTGTTTTAATATATTTATATAAACTTGTATGAGATATAAGAGATTGTGAGAGGACAAGTTGTAACACGGTTATATGTACATACCTAGTCTGATAAGTTTGTCATTCCCATTACTGGTAATATAGTACCTTGGAACAAAAATTGTTAACTGTATCATTTGTTTACATATTCAGTCAATAACATGAACATGCCATTGATATTCATGTCTAAATTTGTTCCATACAAATGATTGGTGAAAAGTTGTTTGTGAGGGCTTTATTATAACATACCCATGTGTAAATTCTATCATATTTTGTCTTAACATCTATCATTTTGCAAATTATATGACTTTTCATTTTTGTTGACTAATGTTTACATGAAGCTTCCAGCCTACGGATTTCTCACAAGCTATTGGCTTGTACGGTTCCCCAAGTTCAGCCACAGGCTATAGAACACCCCTTTTGAGTCCACAAATTCCTGCATGGCATGCTGGGAGATCATCCATAGGATTTTGGCCTATATGGAGCCCGTAAAACTGCCCGGGAGCTTCATGTAACTTAGGCACAAACGAGAAGAACGATTTTCTTACAGACATTGTTGTTAACATTACTGGTGTTATATATTGGTTATATGTACTGTCAAACATGTTATCATGTGTATACTGTGACTGTTGTTGCTGAAATGTTGTCTGATGTCATACTTAGTTACATTAGAAACTTACATTATTCTAAATCGTGTATCACCGGCATAATATAAACATACCAATAGCTATGTTGTGCTTTAATGTTTTACTTGTTTGTAGGGAAATGTACAAATACAACTGTGACCCAAACTGACTAGAATTAATGTGTATGTTAAGTTAGTATTTAATACATTGTTGTATTGTTTGATATTTAATGTACTTGGACGTTAGTCCCGTATTGATTAGAGTTTGACTAGTTTTCATAAAACAAACACGTTTGTGTGCACATCCCTGATTCACACTTACCCTAACATTTTGTGAATACAGAGAATGGAATAAATCCTTTGTATTGATTGTGAAAGAATCTTAACATGCAAACAATTACTGTAGCGTGTACATATGTTAAATACTCAAAATTCATGAATTTTTCTTTTATGTAGTAAGGTTGATTGTTCGTTTTCGTATTACAAAAACATGTAAACAGAGTGTGATTCTGGATTTTTGTTTATATAAATTAGCATTATGTGGTAGTCAATACATAAGTACATTAGTTGAGAACACTTTTCCAGTGCCTAGGAGACTAGGTAGTGAATTGTCACCTGTTGCATTCCTTAGTATAAGTTTTAAGTGAAGGATTTGAAGTGCGAAAGTAAAACCAGTCTTTCTTCGTGTACATACAGAAGCAGATAGACTGGTTCCAATTTTCCCTTGCATTGGACAGTTCTGTTGATACCTGTGTTAACTGCTTTATTCCCAGCTAAGACAAATTCTTTGTACCCGAGATAATGTATAACAGTGTATAACAACTGTTGTTTTCACATTTTACAAGCTTTTTAATTTGTACTTATACTTTACCCAGATGGTCATAATGATTTAAATATTTGTCATTTAACTTGGTAATACATGTAGCAGGAATACAAATCGTTTTATTTTCATCTGATTTCCTGTTTTTGGACAATAAATTGAAAAACAAAATTTATCTGATTTGGTCAGATATGTGAATAATTCGTAATTTTGAGTTTGAGGGCTATCCTTTATTTTAAGATTTTCACATTTTTGTCAATAATTATTCTCACGTCTGTAATTGGTAAACATTTAGCACCAAATTTAAACATTTTTGTTCACACATAACCTGTCCTAAGCAATACAATGTTTACAGATAACATTCGTGTTTTATCTACAACAGAAGTATCCTGAACAAGGGGTCTTCATATTATTGTCCTGATTTACTAGAGATCTCAGTAATATTTTAATGTATGATTGTAAAACTGTACAAAGTGTGTTCATAAATGCCACTTATTTTATAGCTATCCATGAATTTTGTGCAAATAAATCAGAACATAATACTGAATCAGTTTGTTATTGTTTTTGTTGGGGATGTCAATGATTAGTTATTTTGCTAATCGGTTAACCATTTAATCTTCCGAACAAGTTTTCCAAAATGAAAAGTAGCTGTATTCATAAAAAGTAAATTATCACCTGGTTATTGATTTTACCAACCGATATCTGCATGTTCGAATGATTAACTGGTTCATCGTTTACATCCTTAGTATTTGTTTGTACAAAGATTTTAAGACTATAGAGTAAACAGACGTGCTATTGATGCATTGTAGTGGAAATTCAGACACTAACTTGACAAGGGAAATGCTCGATGACAAGCAATTTGATCATCACATTATATTTACTGGGAAATCCCAGTACATCAAGAACATCACTGAAGTGTGAGCCATATACACTACACACAATGTCATTGTACTATAAATGTCTTTTAATGAAAGGAGAGGTTGGCAAATGCAAATTACTATTATTTATGAGATGGACACTTGCCACATACATGTTTTTTTTACATACTTTATGGTATTTTAGTCAACCAAGTATGTGACTGCATGCAACAATGGGGCTTTTTGAGGCCCTAGGGGGAAATTTACCATGCAGCAGAGCAGTATAGTAACATACACTTCCGGGGGCCGTTTTATCAAGATGTCGTAGCTACTTAAAGACCACTTCAATAATAGTAGAACCTCAATAATACGTCAACCCTTATGACCCTTGAAAACTGGTCTTTATATTGAGGTGGTCTTAATATTGAGGTTGAATAATGAGCAAAACAGTGAAAATGGACTTGAAAATTGTGTTGGTAATTTTTGAGGTGGTCTTTAAGTGAGGTTTTAGTGTAAATGGTTTATTACATTGGAGTAATATTGTTTCATAAAATCAGTTTTGGTAGCAAACAATTTGTACACCATGTCTGGCAAGATTTGTACAATATCTCTAAATCCTTGCCAACTGATCTGTAAATGAATTACTAAAAAGTTCTTGCTGTTAAATTAATGTTATCTGCGAATCATTGACACTTGCTGTCAACAGATAAAGATCACACATTTCCAGAGATATTTTCTGTCATTATAAATACTGTTATGCAACAAATGATTTACATTATAAACATCGACTTACCACCATAGATGTTGGTTATACCATGTAAAGTTGATTTGGTGAGGACATTCTTACCTCTATGCAGATACATGGTATTGCATGAACAATGTAAGCTATTTTGAGGGGTGAAAGCGAAACTACTGTATCTGCATTCTGCATACACATAAACAAGCTGATAGGCTGGTGTTGCTTTCATCCTTCGATAAATTGTATTCCATACAACGTATAGTGTTGACTAATACGAAGCAATGTGGATCAGGGCTCTAGAATGTTTTAAAATACTCTTGTCCTAGACAAGTGAACATGTTTACTTTGACTTGTCTGACATGGGAGGCTAGTTATCCGAGAATACTTGTGGACAGTTTGATTTGTCACCAATTTCAAAGCATCAGTAATGCATGATTTTCATTCAGTACTTAGAATGTCCAGTGTTAATAAGCTTTATAAACAGACTTGTCCTGGACTTACTTCAACTCAACTGTGGGTAGCCCGAATCAGCAATTACCGTAGACTTATCCGGGACGTCTAGCTAGTGGATTTCTAAAGCAATGTGGATACAAACACTAAAATACTAATAAGTTTAAATAATTTTATTTAGCTTATATAAACAACAATCCCTAATTGGGTTCTAAATAAAAAAGAATTGGAAAACAAATACTTACTTGTGTTTATTCTAATACAAAACAATTGAAACTCAATAAAGCTGGACAGGGCTATCTCCGAGCTTGTAGAAGCTCTGTTTGACAATAAAGCTGGACAGGGCTACCGAACTTGTAGAAGCTCCGTTTGAATTTTTTATAAATATACAATTAAAGCCACAAAATGCAACATAAAACCTATATCCTTTATATCATACAATACATTTCTTAAACTCCAGGGAGCAGTGAAAGTGTATGTTGATATGTTAGACATGTTCTCTAGTTAGACAAACAGCATCGAAGAAGAGTCCGACGTCTGTTTGAAAGCAATAATACACACAGAAATATGTCGTACAAGCCATTATCAGTTGATATTACAACGTAGGAATAAAAATATAAAGCAAATAAATGACTGTCAAAGAAACAATGCTTAAAGCTATATGAATTTATGCCTAATGTCTGTATGTGACTGTGTAAAGTCTTCTGTACAGTGAAACACAGATGAATACTTCAGCTCAATGCCATTCAATAACAGGTAAGCCTTAGTAAAAAATGTCCAGCTCTGAATTTGAGTCAAAAATGAATGGATAATTATGACACATTTCATATCACTGAAATAACAGTACAAAACAAACAGTGCTTACTGATAAATGATATATTGCAAAGATCTTATGTTTCCATGTATACCTGTCAGAACAGTAAAGCAATATTGAAAATGTCCACAAGGTTAACACACAATTCTCATAGGATGTATTATGAAGATTATTGCTAAAGTAGAATATAATTTTTTTTCACAAAGAAATATTCTGTTAAGATAGATTACAATTATAAAGGATTAATAACAGAAATATAAGATAATTGGACAGAATTATGACATTATGATGCTGAACAAGTGTAATGAAACAATCTGGTTTTATGTCCAATGCAGTTTCGAGAATTTCATTTCTGAACACAGTAGAGAAACATACATGAATGTTTATAAAATCAAAATTATAAACTAATGCATATAGGAAATTTGCATATGATTTAATAAGCCTTAAACGCATTTTTATTACTAAAACAAAACAAGAAACATACATTAACATCAGCATGGTTTTCAGCTTTAAAGCAATCAAATAAACTGCTAATTAATTTCGTAAACCAAACAACACAAGTTATAAACAAAGGCTACAATTCATGATCTGCTCAGTATAAATTTCATTGCAACATGAATATACAATAATACACATAGAAATATATAGCACTACAACAACAACATTACAGAATTTTTAAACAATCTATCACACTATTACTTATTGCATTTTTACATACACTGATCATCAAGAGTATGGTTAGTTTTGGCGCACAGTTAAAAAACAAATTGCATATAAACTTGTATCAAAATTCATTAGAAAATTGGTTTCATTGGTTTCTTAAAGCAGACGTGAGAATGTAAAGTTTCAAAATCAGCTGAAAATTCGGCAAGGGGTCATGTGGACCGCTGAAGCTCCTGGCTTTTAAGCATCTAAGATGGCTTAAATTGTCTCAAAAACAGCCCTTGCAAATCCGTAGGCAATTCTCATGCCTGTTAAAGGTAATATGTATCAGTTATCATCATGTCCATCATCAATGGAAAAGTAGAAAATGTTATTATAATATAAATATTTTACACATAAATTAAACAATTCATGATTACCATTGTGATTACTGAACCAGTATACTGTAATCCATTCTGTGTCAATCTCAGGCTTACTGTGCAGGTCTATGTAATTCAAGGTCATCCATAAATAACTCTTAACGATGTATTTCCAAATATAGTTACTGCATACTGGAATGTTTTTTTTTCATCAATTTATTTATAATTATATTCAACTACTAGCATAATAAGGCTGTATTATATTTTCAAAATACATATCCCACATTTACTGCTTATTCCTATAGAATTAATTCATAAGCTGACCAAAGTCTATTTATTTACGCATGTATATGTGTACATACTAGTATTCAAGTACATCAATAAGTGCAAGATATACAGATAAACGAAAAACTGACGTAGATAACTATAAATAACATTCAAAAAAGAATTCAAGCCTACACATGGATGCAACTGACAACATTTATGTACAGGGACAAGAATTCTGCTCATTTCTGTCTAAGGTAAGACGTTCTTATGAAAGTAACCAAGGGGAAGTTTGCCATATTACTCCAATAAAATTTGGTAAAAAAAAGTAGTAAGCTCTGTTCAAAATACCAGATACTTTGATTGATCTCTAAAAATCCTCTCCGATTGTTCATGATTTCATCCACAGTCGCAATTGTATAAACGTATGCAAGCTTATAAGCATTTGGCATAGAAAAAACCTTTCATAAACAAACGAATTTGTACGACTGCACAAAAAAACTGCCGAGGAAAACTAACAAGTAATTGTACTGATATTTATAGAAATGAGGATCGATTAACGACATTTTAGGTCAAGAAAGTTTATGAAACAACATACAGTGCGATGAGAATACATAACATGGCAGAACACCCGTACTATCTAAGGGACATCAGGCTAGACCTGGTCTTCACATCAAGGAAACTGCTAAATACTGGTCATATTCATTTATACTTTCATCACGTATAAATGCAAAACAATAGCACTAACAATAGCACTCTAAGCTTTAGTACAATACATTTACTTCTAAAAATGTGATTATTTGAATAGAAAATTGTCGTATGTAGTTATTATTAGTAACTTCCAAGTCATAATAGATACTGGCAATAATAAAACTAACAAGACTACTTTCCGAATAAAACTTTATGCACCAACTTATCCAGTAATGTTTCACTATGACTAGCAAGCAAGATAATCAACTACACATAGAAATTTATGCATGATTAAGAAACCATATATCATATGGTGTTAATGCCTCGACACTGATTTGTCACAGTTAAAGGAATGCAACACAATTTGATTGCACAAAAGTAAAAAAAATACCTAATATAAACTTCCCTATTAAATTCAAAATTTTGTTCATATCACCTACTGCTTGCAAATAACGATTGGTTCATTTCAACAAAGTTGACATGAATAATATACAAGAAAATGAATGACGAGCATATTCCTATTAAAAGGTAGATCAAACATATAATTCTTCTAAAGTCATTCAAAATTACGACGTACAGCAAATTTGATTAGGTCTGAAGGTATTAAAAGTTATCACTGTCAGCAAATTAGAATGACAGGTCAAAAATAAAAATGTTTAAACATGTCACAATAAATAGTAGTAGAATTTTGATGGTCACTTTGTCCATGAAATATGGTTCATCAACAAACATAGTTGCAGACGTTTCAGTAAACTACAAAAATTGTTCAATCATCTCAGATATACATCAATATATTCTACGTATCAATGGAATAATAAGTCTAACAAACTCACACTGTGAGAAAAAGATAATATTACAAATAAGTTTCTCAAAAACATTTCACCAATATTACATTTATACGTATATGTACATAATAGTCTAAATTGGTATATAACTAGGTCATAAACGAAATATAATGTCCGAAAGGTAATTTCTGCAATTTTCATAAAAACAAATATATTAACACATGAAAAACAAACCCACTGTATGTTATAACCACAGATTTCCCCCTCCTCATTTACGAACAACAGAAACTAACTCATTTAAATAAACATATTCAAGTAATTTGAAAACAACATGTCTATGGTTTAAACAGTTCATTTCTTCACTTCAGTATCATCGTAGTTCAGTGGGCTCTCGTGTGGGGCTGGAAGCTTGAATTCACTAGGGTCTGTGCCCCAGATATCTTTGGCATACTCGCTGATAGTTCTGTCGCTGGAGAACTTTCCTGATGAAGCTATGTTGTGGAGACACATCTTCGCCCATAGCAGAGGATTCTGAAATAGATACGGTATACATGTACACATTCTTATTGAAAACTCTGTGCAACAAGGCTTCATGTGTGTACAATATAAGTTATCATATTATGTCCCTCACTGAAAATCAAGTTTCGAGAAGTGCAATTCACATAATTTTATCAACATTTGATTTGCATCATGCATTACAGGCCCACATCAGTGGGTATAAAACTTGGGTAAGTTTTGACAACACTCTTTAGAATAACATGATACACTTAAATGTATCTGTTATGAAAGACAATAAGTAGCGAGAAATGGAAATCTTCTTGAATGTATTTAGTATATCAAAGTTTGTAACAGCTCATAAAGTTGAATGAGGTTGGTGTAACATATAGGGTGGCCGTAAACAAGAATACTTACCCTGAACACTTCGCTAACACGATCCTGACATTTGATGTATGCGACGTAGTCAGCAAACAGCATAAACCTGCAAAATAATGATACTAGCATAATGCAACAATTCTTTACGAACCATACCAATACAATTTCACTGGCTACAGAAATATAGTAAAGCCTTAACATTCTTTGTGTGTTTCCTGACACCCAATTAACTACATTCTTTATACACACAGTCTGAGTTTCAGACTTACAATGTTTATGAATAACGGTCCTGCACTTTTGGCCAAGCTTAGGTGGACAATCACCAAGAAGTATAATTAATAGAAATTGACGGGGATACACCAAAATAGCTCCGACACAGTACTAGTAGTGTACTACATATGTAAGTAACACGATTCTATTTATACCTGTCATTGTGTACTAAAGAGTTGAATATGTCGCCGAACAGTCCTGGCTCATCTGGGTTGAAGTATCCACTGTTAATCTGATCCATAATATGTCGAATCTCTTCATTGGAGTCATAATAATCCTTGGCATTATATCTAAAATTTACGATAATAGACAACATTACTTCAAGAAGTCAGCTTTAAAATAAGACAAGCAGGTAGTAAATCCAGAGCAGCGAAAGAAAATGTAACAAACTCTATCTGGGAATACCTGTACCATAGGTATCATGACTGAACACAAAACATAAATGGATTGTTCTCCAGGCAAACAGGGCTTAATGACAAAATTTTGGATTTTCAGGTTTTCATGTTTAGTTTCCTCATATATTTAAAACCATGGAAATGAAACCCTATTTCATTTTAAAACGTTTTAAAGATAGAGCATTAATGACGTAGAACTGATGATGTCATTTTTTAACTGGAAATTCCCGATAACCTTACGAGTGTCAATAAGCCTGGTTCTCCTGGAGAACGGTCCAAATATGAATATACAATAACTGATTACCATTAACCAAAATATAAAGATTTTCCATAGCTAAATCTTACCCTTTCTTCTTCAAAGCCTCAACTTCATCGACATCCATTCCAAAGATGAAGATGTTTTCATCTCCCATTTCCTCTTTCATTTCAACATTGGCTCCATCCAATGTTCCGATAGTCAGAGCTCCATTCAATTGGAACTTCATGTTTCCAGTACCAGATGCCTGTGTATAAAACGTACAATCATAATCCAAAACATATTAATTTTTTTTCCAGTATTTTCACTGTCTTCACAGTAACCCACTCGCCAGAAGGCTAGTAACTTTGATTTCAGGCTAGCAGAATTCTTGAGTAAGGCTAGTGTTTAATATTAGTGAATCTACTTTTTTCGAAAATAATGAAAAACGAAAATCCATCCATGACTTAAACAAATAGTTTACATATATTGTGACTTTCTTCTTTTTATCAATTAGTGTTAAGAATGATTTTGGGCTAGTGATTTGCCTGAGCAACTTGCCCAACAGACTAGTGCTCTGAAACAATAAAGGCAAAGCCTGTTTTCATAAAAGTAACTCCAATTAGAGATTGTTCAAAGAATTATTTGAAAGATGGCATCATCTAGTTCATTTGCGATCAAGAAATGAAATTGAACTCCCCTGAAATAACAGTATTTTGGCAACTCTTATACATTTTGGTTCAAAATAAAAGATGATAAATGCCCCCACAGCATTTCATAGAAAAAATACCAAATGCTTTTTACTAATACACACATGTATCATTGTACAGAGTCATCATTTTGAGAACATTCAGTTGAACAAAGGACCAAAATAACACTAATCTCTTCTAAATGATATAATCAACATATGATAATTATCTCATATCTCACCTCAGTACCAGCTGTAGAAATCTGTTCACTCAAGTCAGCAGCAGGAATGATTTTCTCTGCCAGAGAAACACGGTAGTTCTCCAAGTACACCACTTTCAGTTTATCTCCGATGATGGGATCGTTGTTGACCACATTGGCTACAGTATTCACCAACTTGATGATCAGTTTTGCCAGGTGATAACCTGGTGCAGCCTAAAACATATAACATATCGCTAGACAGATTGTCAATACTTGAAAATAAACATGGAAGTACTGTCGGACCTTGTTTATTCGAAACCTTCTATCCGAATACTTAGTATCATCTGAAATAAATATCAGGTCCCGATGTATCTTCTTAGGCAAGTCAAATTGAAATGGGCTATTTAGAACCATGTATTATTCAAACATTTCGGACCTGATGAATTCGAAAAAATGAGGTCCAACTATATTTTGATTTGGAAAAGTCTGCATATGACCAAACAAAGACGATAACTTTGGAAGTACACCTTGTACAGATTTCCATTGACAAGAACCATACACTAACCACTACATGAAGGATTCATGGAGTGCAAGGTTTGTATTCTTATAATGATGCCTTATATACGAATGTTTACATTTGAATTTTTTTGAAAGTATCCTGATTAATAAGTTGTCAGCTGGTAAGAAACTAAACAGGCAAGTGTTTAATGCAATGTGTTGGGTCACGCCTCCGTGTAATATAACCAACAAATGGTTAGTAACACAGCATAAGAGGAATACTCAATCCAAATGCATCATCTGACAGGACTGTAAGTCAATACACATGAAAAGGACAAACCTTTCCTCCAATCATGATAGTCCTTGGTGTGAATGCTATGTTTGGATCTTTCTTGATTCTGTTGTACAAGTTGATGATGTGCATAACGTTGAGAAGTTGTCTCTTGTATTCATGGATTCTCTTAACTTGTATATCAAACATGGAGGCGGGGTTCACATCAATATTGTACTCCTGTTTGATATACTCTGTCAACTTCATCTTGTTTTCCTAAAGACGATACAAACATAATATGGTTACACAGGGTTTTCCCTAGGACTTTTCAGCTAGGGGTCCTTGGACCCTTGCGTTTGGTAAGTTGTGGGTCCTTAGTAAATAGGGTCCCAAATATGCAGTTTATACAAGACATACAGGGGTCCCAGGGATGCACAGCAAGTTGAAAATGGGAGTCCCTAGAAAGAAAAGGGAGTCAGGGACTCAAGATTTCTGCATCAAGGAAATCCCTGGTTACAGATATGCAAACTATGTTACAGTGATCATAAAGTTGTATGCTGTATTCAATAGTAAAGTCAACAAAAAAAGGTTTGGATTAACATAACATTGATTTTCTTTCAAGTCTATGAAAAGAAAAACAGTAAAACCTCACTTAAAGACCATCTCAATGATAGGACTACCTCAATATTAAGAACACAATTTTCAAGTCCATTTTCACTGTTTTGCTCTTTGTTCAACATCAATATTAAGACCACCTCAATAAGACCAGTTTCCAAGAGCACCAGAGATGGTTTATTATTGAGGTTCTACTGTACGTATTACATTACAAAGAAACAGATTTTTTCAACTGTACATGGAATGGAACACTTTTTACAATATACATGTAGAATCTCTCACCTGTTTGACTTTGATTAATGTTCTCAGGAAGTTCTCGTTACTATCAAACTGCTTCAGTGCCACCAGCTTGTACAGATCTGTCACCCATTCCTCTCCAATTTTCTACAAAGAAAATGAATTATGTATACGAATACCTTCTGCTCTTAATGCTTCTGCTTGTTCCAACATGAAATCCATGCCCAGATGGTACAAAAGGTGAAATATTGTCTAATTGTCTCGAGTCTGCTCGCCACTCCCCTTGGGGCAAAATATTGAAAGGTACATAAGGCTGGCTATGTCACCATCTTATATTTAAAGCCATATCGAAAAACTAATCCACTTGATCTACAATAGCATCAGTCTGAGAAAACATTAACAAGAGGGCCATGATGGCCCTATATTGCTCACTCAAGTACACTGCCATTCGTATTTACGAAATAATAATAAATAAGTTGTTTTTACGAAATAATAATTTGTTTTGACGAAATAATAATTTGTTTTTATGGAAGAATAATTTGTTTTTACGAATTACTATTTCGTATTTATGAAATAATAATTAGCTTTTATGAAAAAATCATTTGTTTTTATGAAAAAATCATTTGTTTTTACGAAATACTTTTTCGTATTCACAAAATAATAATTTGTATTGACAATTAATAAGTCGTTTTTACCAAATAATAGGTAACCAGAAAAAATCAGTGAAAGCTAGCGTATCATCTACTACAAAGAAGAAACCGTAATGTCAGTGACAATGATTACAATGGATCGAAGTTACTAGTCAGCCAAACAAACCCAAGTTAATACAAAATGGGCAACAAAAGTATTTCAAGGTAAGGAAAAAAACACAGCTGAGTAGGTAAAATATATACCCAATCAACAAATCTTCAAATGAGTGCAAAAATTGATTACCATGTCTATTACATGAAACTATTTACAATTCTTACTGAATCATTATAAATCATACATTTTTATTAATTTAATGCACATGCCGCCTAATGAATTATCTGTTCTCAGCAGAGTTTTATAATAAATGCCTATGATTGATCATAATCCACTAGTCGACATGCTGTCACATGATACACTACATTAATGGCTTAAACTTCTCATTCTGATGTTTTATAATTGTATTAATTACACAGGGCTGTTCAAAATACTTAAAAAACAGAAGTTAATAGTTTTGTCAGCTGTTTGCTGCAATTTATAAACCGTACATTTACCCAATGCTACCATAATTGAATTTAGTTAGTCATCACATATCACAAATTACTGATCAGTGTTACAAGTCTTCATCTTCACATTCAAATTAATCATCCTGTATGATATTGATAGTGAATCCTAAACTACTGTCAAATTCAATCAATGTGAAAAGCTGTCTCCTCAACTTTTTCTTGAACAGATAGGCGAATTTACTCACAAGTTACTGCTTCTAATTCTGAAGAAACCCTAAGTCCATAAACTGAGCAAGTCGTACACAAGGAAGCTCATGTAATTTTGTTCAGAAGCTTTAATTCAAATCAAAGTGCTGGTGGACTCCTAAGGATTTCACCAACTTTAAACAGTCCCAATGCAAAATATACATTATTAAAACATCAGAATTGTGCAGTTTAATCCTTAAGCGAATTGAAGTAATCAGGCAACACACCAGGACAATCTACTTTCAGTTTTGTCAGAAAATGAACACAAAATAAAAAGATAGATATTCAGTGAGCATTAAATTTTGTGAATATAAAGATCTGTGAACGTAGAGAAAAATTCCTCACGTAACTGTCTGAATTTACAGTCAGTAGACTGTATCAAATAGAGAATGTCTACTTATTGTCTAAGCTGCGTAAAGATTACAAGTTAAGCAATCAATCAGGATAACAAGTTCTGGAAATATAAACAGCAATCAATGAAATCGGCATCAGATACAACACCTTGAATAACTAAATGACAAGATCATTGTTCAGTTCTCACCTCAGCAATCACATCAGACAATCCAGGATTGCACAGTAGAAGCCAACGTCTTGGTGTAATACCATTCGTCTTGTTCTGGAATCTCTCTGGGAACATCTCAAAGAAATCACGGAACCTACAAACAAATAGATCGAGACATCAAAACATAAAATCACAATTAAATTGTCTAAGAGACAAATCAGCCTATTGAGAGATTAAGATTTGTTGTTGATTTTCATACACTGATTAAGCATCCACCCTTTCACTGCATTTCATTCAGTAACTCAGTTGACAAATGATACCATAGTTCAAACAAAAGATACATAAGAATTGGTATCCAACGTCCCAAAACTGTGATTATGTGTCTTTGAAATGAAGTGATGATTTACATCAGTTCGACAATCTGAACTAACACCCTAAATGGATACTGAAGTAGCTACAATAACAACTTACGTGTCTTTCTTCAAGATAGCGGAGTGAATGGCAGCGACACCATTGATAGCGTGAGAACCAACAATAGCAAGGTGAGCCATGTTGATCTTCTTCTCTCCATAGTCCTCTACAATAGACATTCTCCTCAATCTATCCGAATCACCAGGGAACTTCTTCTTTATATCCTGCAACACATTGAATGTAGCGGTAATACATACATTATGTTGATGATCATAAATCCTGTGGGGCATTTGAAAGAAAAATTATATGCTTGTGTGTTAATAAACAGACATTTCATAGGCTTCGGAATGCTTAAGTTGAAATTTTGCTACTGTGCACCACAAACCTAGCTAAAACAAATCAGTGCTCAATAACATAGTTTGTACAGTAAAACCTCATTTAAAGACCATCTCAATAATAAGACCACCTCGAAATTAAGAACACACTTTTCAAGTCCATTTTCACTGTTGTGCTCTTAATTCAACCTCAATATTAAGACCACATCAATGATAAGACCAGTTTTCAAGGGTCCCAATGTTGGTCTTATTAATGAGGTTTTACTGTATTCTAATTATAGAAAAAACTATTTGAATCTCCAACAAACATCCATGAATAGATCTTTGTATGACAGAAAAACCTAATTAAACATTATAACCTACTTAAGCTACATGTTTGAGCAGTAAATATCTTTTGGTAAAACTAAATAGCCATGAAAAACTAACACTCTTATCTAAGTATGTCATTCTGTGAATCATTAAAACCCTTAAATTGTTCACATTATGACAATGTGAAACATTTGTGAAAATATCTTGATTTATAATATTTGTACAATACAAACCTCAAGGAAGAGATAGTTGATGTAATACATGATCTCTAAATGTCTAGGCAAGAGACGTTCCAACAAGGATGTTGGCCATCTTTCCAGGGCCTCAGGTAGGACAGTATGATTGGTGTAAGCACATGTCTTGATTGTGAGTTCCCAGGCTTTCTCCCAACTCAATCCCTCGATGTCCACAAATATACGCATCAATTCAGGTATAGCAAGGGACGGATGTGTGTCATTCAGTTGGATGGCAACCTGCATAAAATAATCAACATATAAAAACATGAGTGAAACACATAACACAAGATTTTTAATACTTGGTTTGTTTCCTTCGTTCAGTTAAATACTACTTTGAAACCTTTCGGCAGTTATCTATGGTGGTTAGTCGACTTAACCAGAATTCCTGGAAATTAATTATCAACCAGTACTAACTTACCCTTACGCAAGCAGCTGACAACTTCTCCACATGTATCAGAGGTGGGAGACCGATGAACACAGCCAAATGTCACTGAAGGACATGACCTGACCTGCCTGCTAGCCCGGGAATCTAACACAGACCTCCCAGATAACAGCCCAGAGTTCTACCAACTGAGCTAACTGGGCGGGTTTGAAATATTTAAGTTGAAACTTATTTTCCAATATTTTTAACCACACTGATTACTCAAAACATAAAAATAGAGCAACCTAGGTAAATCACAATTGCGTTTCAATGATAAAACATGTATGTAAGGAACATACACTATGGCTTAAATATACTAGAGTTCACCACAACGTGTCGCACCAGTGGACATGTCAGGTAAAAATTCATTTGGTCAAGTAAATTAATATGAAATTTTACCATATCAAAACACAGAAGAAAAAATTTGTACTGTCTGGTTAAGGTTGGCTTCATGTAGCATACTGTATGCACAACAGAATTATAATAGAAAAATATGATCCACAATCTGTAAACACAAGATACATAATGCTGCGACTACAGTTGTAGAGGAAAAATACAAACCTTGTCTGGGAATGCATCAAATGACGTCCTCACGGGATCCTTACATCCAAACCTGGATGACTTGAATCTACGGATGATATCCTGGAGAGTAGCTGCCACAAGGAAGTATTCTTGTTTCAATCTAAGTTCCTTGCCCTCAAAGAACTGAAAACACCCAAAGAGTACACTATTACGCAGCCTTTGACAAAAATGTTGGGAATATTTCTTGACAAAAGTATGTTTAAATGTAACTACTGAACTTTTTGCATAGGTCAAAATTATTTTGGTAAAAGATATAATTTACCTGTTAACTGATTAGTCAATTAAACAAATTTTGCTATAGCTACAATTATAAATATTTGAGGGAGCAAATTCTTCAGTACAACTACAGAAAATGTCAGTACATTAAATAATTTAGACAATTTCAAATGTATTCAATATGCATCACTTTGTGTCATTTCCCTATTGCATTTATGAAGAAACATGCATTATTCAACCCACACATTCATAAAGACAAAGTATTCTGTGAAATCAATTAACAAATTTTAATTATGGAACTTCTCGCATAAAACAACATACAAACATGTGACACTGATAAGGTACACACTATTCTAAAACCACAAAAAATATGTCATACATAATTATACTTACGTTATCATTAGGGTAAAGTACCCTGGATATATTCTCAGCATGATTTCGGTCACATACAGCATTAATGTATTCACCATCATTGACTAAAAGTAGCATTTGAGAAACACATTGTAGCATGACAAATTTCTGCACAAATTATTGTGCTATGAAACACATTAAATGAGCATAAGAATATAAGAACAAGAGTGCCAAACTGTCACAAAATACGCCCGTCATAAGTCAGAGTAAAAACAAGACAAATTTTGGGTAATTTCTAAAATCAAAGGGTGATAACTTCCGGGTGACACTAGCGATATGACTGGTTATCGAACTTGGCCGAAATATTATGCCCACAAACATTTTCACCAAGTTAGGTGAAGATCAGATGAAAACTCTTTGACTTAGAGAGCAGATAAGGCTAATTTTGCCAATTTGGATAATTCAAGGGCCATAATTAAGAAGTGCCTGGGGGGATGTGGCTGGTTATCGGACTTGGCAGAGATATCATGCCCACAAACATTTTCACCAAGGTTGGTAAAGATCGGATGAAAACTCTTTGATTTAGAGAGCGGAAACCATGTGGACGCCCCGCCCACCGCGGGTGTTCCCATAATACGTCCCGTTTTTCAAACTAATCTAATCTAATTTAAGGAGCAAGACCCCCTGACGTAAATAACTGGATCCAAACATGAAAGGACATCAATAGAGAACAATAATTTGAATGAATATTCAATATATCTCTACAGCCATAGCGGCATGTTGAAATGACTTTAAAACATCCAAAATCATTCACAAACAAAGAAGTGAACATTAAATCAAAGTGTTTTATCCTTTTACTTACAGAATCTAAGATTGAAGCTGTTTGATGCTTTAGCGGACCACAATCTCATGGTGTTCACTGTATTGTTACCATAGCCAGGGATAGGACTGTCATATGGCATTGCAAATACTATCTGTAACCATAGCAACAATATACTTGTACAATATTATGCTAGATTTTAGTAGATCAATACTGAGTTAAATCATCTCCTCAAAAAATGCCCTGTAATAGCTATGTATGGAAGATTGACACACTTAGTTAGATTGTAATGCATCTTAACTAAAAAATTCAGAGACAGTCATTCAGATAAGAATCATGGCATGTCTGTCAGTCTATTACATACACAAATACTGGCACAGAGTAAATGACCTTCACACCTAGGAAACATAGTATTAGTTTTGTTTCACCTGTGATGTAAGTAAGTATGCCATGCACTAGATGTACATATGTATTACAGGTGAGTGCAGAACAATAAATGGAATTAACAGAGAAATAACTTTTAAAAGAAACAAGTGTAAGACAAAACTGCTCCTGCAGATTTTTGCTGAGGACGGAAAAACCCTTCAGTGAACATTTCAGTTAGGACAAAAGCACTCCCATAATTTTAACTGATAGGACACAACATTATCATTAGAACCGATAGATGCTCCCCAAAGTATGAGAAAATCAGCGAACTGGAACATGCAAACAATGTACACATCTCTTCGCGGTATAAAATTCCAGTTAGTGGTTGCTGAGAAATAGTGCTGACATAACAGATGCACGCACATACTAACAGACAGAATAACATCATATACAAACAACATGTACCTGAGTGTCCACCCATTTTCTCTTGCCATCTTTCTCCTCTACTCGACCAAAGAAGCTAACAGGTAGAACATATTCAGGCCTGGCCTTTTCCCATGGATTGCCATATCTCAACCACTCGTCAGGTTCTTCCACCTACAATCACAGATATACTGATACAATTACTTTCCTGCGAGAGATCTGTCAGTACAACACATCAACTTGAGAAGAAGTTTTTATCTTCCATGAATCTACAGGATTCTGAAATGTTTTGTTACCATGCCAACAGACTAAATATGATAACACAGGCCAAGCAAAATTTTCTAATGTAGTAATATCTCATAAACAGAAGATGTTATATGCATTATAGACAACACCTGATAAAATAATAGCTAGATGCAACAATAGAAAACATCTGTTAAAAAAAAACAAAAAATAAAAAAAACAAAAAAAACATCTGTTCAATTACACATTCAACTTTCCCGAAGTATTTACAACCACTATAACCTCTTTACAACAAGAACCTCTCAAAAGCAGCCGCAATTTGATATCTCCCTAAGTGTGTTGCTCTAGAGAGGTTACACAGTATATGCAGACACCAGCACGGTCACCTTCATGATATTGTTGGCTATCATATTCATAACTAGACTGATCTTATCATTGCTCAGAAAATAATTGGCAAGTTGCCAAAAATTCACAATTAGGATGCCAAAATCTTTTCTCACAGACAGGAAAATGTCAATCAACCTGATCATACATTATTGAAGGTCATTTGTACATCTGAGCAGACGGTCATGCGTCTCCAGGCATACTGACATTGTGTCAGTGTATTCAGACACTAAAATGCATCTACACTGAATTACTATGTGCATCCAACGTATTGGAGAACAAAAATAAACATCACTCTGACTGTCACACAAAGGACAAACATAGAAAAGAATGGCAATCACGTATTGATCTTAACTTCTTAAGTGACATTTTCTATCTATGAAATAGCAATATTTCTTATTTATAAATAATAATCACTCCATTACTTAAAGAAGTCTTCGTGAGATGTCTACCGACCCTACTCTGTGAGGTTAGGTACATGTAGGTATGCACTTTTTTTCTTTTTACAACCCAATACTCTATTGTAAATAAATGTTTTAACTATATTCTAAAGGTCAAGATTAATAAATAATTCCTGCCATGGGCCAGTTACTTTATTAGAGCGCAGCATTCTTGGCAAGTGGGTTAGGAGACACCTTACAAATGATTTTTTTATACAATTTTAGCCTCATACCTGCCATCCATTTTCTATCTTCTGCGCGAAAATACCATAATCATATCTTATACCATAGCCATAAGCAGCAAGACCAAGAGTTGCCATGGAGTCCAGAAAACAAGCAGCCAGACGACCAAGACCTCCATTACCCAATCCAGCGTCTGTTTCTATCTCCTCTAACTCTTCAATGTCAAGGCCAAGCTGTAATAGCAATAATCAGACAATGAGAATTATCTACAAACATAAAAATCTTAAACAACACGTCGACACATATAAATAAAGTTAGTTCTGAGGAACACGAAAAATCAGTCAATGGCGATAGGGATGACTTTGACTAGAAGTTGACTTTCAAATATATTAAGTAAGAAAACTGACTTTATATTGAATGGTTGTGACTAAGGCGTAAAAAAGATATGTTTGTTTCAGGTTTCCCGACCTACCCTATTTTTTTGCCCCGACCCTATAACAATCTTTCGCGTGTTAACTTTTTTTTATGTTTGGTAAACTTTCTTCTTTTTGGTAAAATGTTTTTGTTTTAATTTTTCTTTAGGTTCATATTTCTTCCAAGTTATTAGACACTTTACGAGTATTCCAGCTGTAGAGCATTATATTCACCTTGATTAAACATTATCCATGTTAAAAGGGAAAGGATTTTTTTCTTTTAACAAATATTCATTTAAATCTATGTTTAATATGGTTCGTTTGAAAATTAAAAAAATCTCCAAAAAAATATATTTTGCGACATACCTACCCTATTTTTTGGGGGGCATGAACCTGAAACAAACATTTTTTTAAGACCAAGGAAAAGACATCTTCAAAATGAGTTGTGAGACAGGTAAGACAATTCCAAAAACTGAAATGTCACAGCACAATAAAAGAGCTGGGCATTGCTACATGTGTTGTGACAAATGACATTAAAGGGCCATCCTACGTATGTGGCAATGGAAGACAATCAACTTTGTAAAATGTATGCATAACAATCAGGGCATACAAATTGGCAGTTCTCACAAGCTGAAACAGTTTTATCAACCAACTACCTGTAAGGCTGTATGAAACAGCTCACCTATTCAATGATTCATTATCTATATAATCTTTATAAATAAAACCACCAGATTATCAAACAACAAGATTTAAATTTCATGCACAAATATCTAAATTTCCAAAGGAATTTAAACTTCATCCAAAAATCAAATAATGGAACATTTTCCCACAAACTGTTAAAGTATGAATGTCTCATCGCTATCATTGAATGGAAACATAACAACAAAGGAATAATTAACTAGCCTGGACCCCAGTTTGCCCTACTGCTTTTTCTTATATTGTCTTATGTCAACTTCATTCATCAATGACAGACTGAGGAAATTTGAAATTTATTTGTAGCGCCATATGAATCCCCCCCCCAAAACAACAGTTTTCAAGAATATAAACCACTGCATGATAAATTTAGACAACAGAAACACTTATGGGTAATCTTTCTTTAATATTATATTTCCAATAAATTTCATCTAACATCAATCTCGTTAATGCATTATTACATTGTTAAAAATTCGACACATCAAAGTCTCCGCTACAAAATCTGTTTCCAATTTAGGTTAGTCACATGTTCCTTGTTAGAATTATGTTTACACAGAAAACTCCACAGGTATTATTAGACAACATTTCACAGGCACTCGTTAGTCTTTGTTGACTCTCTTGGACATTTGCCTTTCTGGTGAAATGGGCAGGTAATCTCTTTACAATTCACCAATAATAACTCATAGATCTGTATGAATATTAATGAGAGCCAGGTTAATATAGTATGAATATTCATGAGAGCCAGGTAAATACAATATGAATATTCATGAGAGCCATGTAAATATAGTATGAATATTCATGAGAGCCAGGTAAAAACTGTATGAATATTCAAGAGTGCCAGGTAAATATAGTATGAATATTCATGAGAGCCAGGTAAATACAGTATGAATATCCATGAGAGCCAGGTAAATATAGTATGAATATTCATGAGTGCCAGGTAAATATTGACTATATTCCCACGAATGGATATCACTGTTAACTTGAAATGCCTAAGGCCAAATAAAAGAAATGTTGTGTTTCCAATAACATGGTCAAAAATAGTAATAGTAGTAATTAGATAAGTGTGCACTAAGACCTATGTTCTGCAAATAGAAGTGACTAGATCAGCTTAGACTAGAAGAGAATCATCGCGCAATTCGGACGTTTTTGGGTGGCACTTTGGGTCGGGGGGTAAAATTTAGGGTCGGTCCGGATACAGGAAACACAACATTTTTTTTTTGCCTAAATGTAAATACATTCGGACCTCTTTAATTCGAATTCATCAGGAAAATTTATTTTGAATAATACATGATTTCGATTAACCCATTTCAATTTCAGGTGCCTAGGATACATTGGGACCTGATTATTTAGTGGATTAAACATTTCATTCTGCTTGTAATACTAAAACTGTAACATGACAGGATTTGAGGTCATCAAAGTACATTATCTATGACTTAACATGTATGGTGCATTCAAAACAAAACAAAATACAAATGTAGGATTTTTCTGCACTGAATTATCCTTAATCCAATAGCTAGTATTGATCAATACAAGCCTGTCTAAGTAAAACCTATTGTCGCTAATATTTTGATTTGTCTTTCATGAAAATTAAAGGTATATCAAAGAGTGTTTGAATTTTAAAATGAACTTGATAAATCCAAGTAAAAAAGTTCTGTAACATGTAAATTGTTGAAAAACATTTATATATGTCAGTAGGTAGGATTTTACATTTTTTGATGCATTTGTATAAAGATAGGGACATTTTATGTTCAAATTGATTTGATCACATTCTAGTCATTAGTTCGGGAGTTTTGTTGAAGAAAAATAAGCACAGACAGACAGACTGAGCCCAAGCTCATGTGAGCTAAAAAGCCATAAAAAGCCGAAGTGTTTCTTAGTTTGCAAGATAAAAACATCACACTTAGCATTTCAAAGCCAGTAAGAAATTAAAATTATTTCTAACCTGTATTGCCGCGATAGTCTTATAACTTGAATACACAACTTCGATCAAACTTTCTACATATTTTTTCATGTTTAATTTAATCCAATCATGAGATTCTGAATAAATTATCATATGGATAATGGAGGTTTGATGAAGTATTGTGAAGTTTCAATTCAAAACATGGACGACGAAAACTCAGTGAAGGTTTGTTTCTCACCGTTTTCTGCAAACTAGTTTAAATAATAAGTGCAATATGGCCATTAGTGCAATGTACTTCAAACATAGAAGTTACATAAATACCACCGAAATACTGGAATTTCGACGACTTGAGCCATTTGATTTTTCTTGAGCCAATTTTTGTTTCTTGAGTCAAAGACTCAATTAGTGAATGCTGGCACGAGCCGCGAGCAGTACTATTAAATTAAATCAACTATGACTAATACACTCACATATTATTTAGCTGCTTTAATCAGTTATTTTGACCATATCACATAATACAGCACTTCAATACTGGATTCATTTACAGGTTTACATTATAGCCATTACGTTATGATTTTTCTATGTAAAATTTATGGTAATTTTGGTAGTACAGTCTGGTTAGTCATGTGACCTGTTTTTAAGTAAAGAAGAGTGTCTGATACATGTATCAGCAATTCTAATGACAAAGGATAATCTGTATCAAACTTACAAGAGCTTACACCCACACATTGTATCAGTTTACGACAATGAAGCCCATTTACTTACAAAATATTGTCATGGTGATAAACTCAGGAAATCTTATACAGGTATTTTTGCGATGTTGAGGTCAAGTTTCAAATTACAGGGATAATCACTTCTCTTGTTGGATGTTTGAAATATCGGACCGAGCTTCAAATGACATAATAAGAAATACAAAACTTACATTGAGGGAGACTTTGTGTGCTAGTTCTTAATGAACAGCTTAAAAATGACACAAAACCTAGATTTCGACATGCGATACCATTTCCAAATTAACCATTGTTTGGATAAATCTGTAATACTAGACTATCGCGTGTAGTCATTTGTTTGTTAATCTCTCAAGATGACCATGACTTGGCCATTTATTCAGTATTATCGCCAAACACAACTCCTACTATACATGATATTTGCAATGAATAAACAACTAATTATTCACTTTAAACGAAATTCAATTTTAGTTCGTTAAGACACTTACATCCTATTACAAGTTTGATATCATGTGTCATACAGATTGAGAACTGATTCCCCAAAAACTCAAGTACTTTTCAAGGACTTTTCCACCCATTTTCAAGGACTAAAAATGTTGATTATTTTCGGTGTAGAGAAGAAAAGTTCCAGGGTATTTTTCAAGTTTATCCCCCTGAGATGACTATCACTGCAGTGTGTATAAAATTACCGAACCTAATATTCATAAGACTGAACCGAACTGTGCGAAAAAAATACTTCCAATTTATCATTGCAGCCCTACATTTAAATCTTGAAGAGATTTGTACCAACAATGGGAGACATTATTATAACAAATATCACTGCTTTCAAATACCTATCTTAGCTATTGACCAATCAATGTAAACAAAGTGGCCAGCCTCTATATGAACAATTCCACATGTGCAATACATACCTGGTACATGGCTTCATCACAAGAACTCTGAATTCCAAGGTTTACCATCGTGTTGGACAGTGTTCGACCCATGTAGAACTCCAAAGACAAGTAATAAACCCTCTGAAATACAAACAAATGGGTCTATAATACATTAAGTCAGACAAACTACAAGATTTGCATTTATTTCAGTTTTGCACTTGCTTATATCTGCAAGTTCAATAATTTCAAGTGACACAAAAAAATATATAAATTTGATGAAGTGTCTATTGTAAACTTTATATAACTTATAAGCTTCACATTGAAGAATACTTGAACTACTTTGAATCACGAGGTTCTGGAGTAAACAAGTACATGTACTGGTGTCATAAGTGATTTATGCAGACATGCATTATGGGACATTTTACATGCTGGTAGAATAATTGATCCTAAGTTTAGTAGAAAACACTTAACAGTTATGTAGAACAAGAAAGTTTTATACATCTAAGGGCTTAACATTTATTTCTCTAATTTTTAAAGCTTTAAAATGATAAAGGGAATATTTCTAGGCCCTCTATTCTCCATCATTGAGGCCCAAATTCAACCCCATTCCACAACCAAAATAATATATTTTTCCCTCATTCAAATTCAACTTTCCCCTCGGACCAAAAAAATACTATTTCATTAGAAAAAAATATGATTTTCTGACAAGCAGTCGTAATATCTGAATAATCTGACACATTTTCGTGTTTCGTTTACTTGCAACTGTAGGAGGATTAGTGCATGCACAACAGTTTGACCTTGAACGGAAAGTTGTTGAAAAATTCAAATTCCAGCTACCAAGGGCTGTCACCCCCTTCCCCATAAGTAAAGAGAGGCCTCAGTAATTGTTTACATATACAGAGCATAGTACAAATGTACCATACTTTTTTACGATTATTGCTGTATGTTATTCTGGGTTTAATAACGTATGTATCCATCAGTATGTATCTAAATAATGATTTTTTTCGATATGTCACAGACTTTTAAATTATTGGTTGTCTCTATTCATTTACATAACACAGATTCATAAACTGAATAAAAATAGCACAGCACAGTATTAAACTCGATGATATCATAGTTTTTACAGATCTGGTACCATACAAATAATGTCTGATCTAAAGATTTACTTCGAACTTCACAGTGACAAAACATGTTCTAGATTGTGTGATACAGATCAACTCACCAAATGTTTTTGCAAACATCAATCCTATAAATGAAACCTACCAACAAGTTGACCAATGCTTTCAAACTGTATATACAGTTTCTGTATTTGACTATTCATATTGTTATACAGTTCGCATTAAAATCTTTCGCTGCAGCTTGATGAGTAGTACTGTTACATGTACCATACTTCAATTGAAAATAATCTACATAAACAGGTTAATTTCAGTTGTGTTAGTGTCACTGCTACGTGTATTTTGGTTCTAACTGGTAAACAAAATGGACCAATCAATACCTTAAAACATGAGAATACGTCCATGTAATATTAATACAGAATTTCATAAATCATATTCTTTCTTAACCAAGCAGTTAGTATAGTACTAGTAGGTACAAGATGGTTATGTATTTCCAGTTGTTGTCATTGACTTTCTGTGCAGTACGTATTCATGCATCTTTTTGTAATAATGGTTGCCTATAGAAACCAAATGTTTGTGGCCCTTTGTTTCGAAATGATGTTCAGGAAGCATCACTGCAATATACACCATTTAAAGATCTGTTAACTTAAATTTCAATTCTATACAAATATGCAGTAATCCATATATTGTCTATGCATTTGACTCAATAGACTTGGCAATCCATGACACAGTCACTGCTATGTGTAGACTTACATGTGTAGCATGTCAGTCATGTATATTGTATACAGTACTATCAATGAAAATTGTGGTAACTGTCAGCATGGATTCAAAGACAGATATGTCAAAACACTAATATTACCCACTATGAAATCTTTCTAAATGAAACAGTTGTGCTATGAAATCTGCTAATTAATTTCTATCTGAACAGTTAAGACACACATTCACACCTGACAACAAAGATAAATATATGTGTATACAAGTTAGATCTATAAGATACTGGTAAGTCCGGTAAATTGATATCAACGTTCGTGTCATTCAGAGGTTTCGGTAAAAAGATTTTTTGTTTACATTGAACAATGACATAGGCTTAATAATAGGATAGTATGGCAAATGTGACAAAACAAGGTAGTTAAGTCAATTACCGAATTTAGTCAACTTGTACCATTTCTTTGGTCAACTCGTACCCTTTCTTTGGTCAACTCGTACCCTTTCTTTGGTCAACTGGTACCTACACAAGCCAACTCGTACCTAATTTGGTCAACTCGTACCTCTCATTTTTTATTACTCTTTATTACTTTAAGCTGTAAACTAATGCATATGTCATTAAAGCTGAATACTGATAGAAATAACTATGATAATTTGTTTGTTTTGTTTTATTTCTAGCATAAACTATTAATTGCTAATGCGTTAATAACACTATTGTTATATTTTACCAAAACATCCGCACCAATCATCCTACAAAATCAATTTACCAAACTAGTCATTTACCGAAACCTCAGTAAATCAATCTATCAAGGTCATTTCCTTTATGTGGTCATTAGTGAATCATAACTAAAACCACTTAAATATTATACATACTGATGTTTCCCAAACACATTATAAAGAAATTAAACAGGATAGGACTCTTGATCTTCACACTGACAACCTGATCCAGAATTTCGTGTTTGCAGAAGCCCAAAGTTTACATACCACATACAGAGAAATGTGTATGTTGCATTTATTGTCCACTTTTCTGGTAAAAACGACATAGAGTGATTTTTCGCCAGTGAACCAAGCAGAAATGTTACATACTTCTATCTTCGACTGTTATAGAAAAATACATTCAAGTCAGACTTTCATCCGAAACACTAAGTTCAGTTTATGTAAATTGCAATAAAATGTCCTGTTTATCTGCTTGCAAGTTTCAATGGATCATTCTAATTTTAAATATTATACATTTACTAACCTTTGGATCTTTCTCGTAGTAATGTTGTTGAGTACGGATCCATCTTCCGGTAAGATGATCTCTGACAGTGTGTGCTAAGGCATAGTAATAATCCCTAGGAGTTGCGACGTTTCTATCCTTCACGAGTGTGTAATGCAGATGACGATTAAACGTTTTCTTGATGTTGGAGACATTTTCTACGGGTGCAATCCCTCGTATACTGATCTGCTTCCTTTTGTCTATATCCGTTTGAGGAATTGCAGACATTTTCGGGTCTTTTTCACGTCAATCAGCTTCCAAAATCCAAGATATTATACTGCCTGCACTACAAGTTCCTGGCTGCTGAGTCCTTGAGTGAATGTCAAGGTCACAAATGTCGGTTACTATTTAAAACCCGTCCTAGTCGTCCGTATTGTATTCCCGTTTTTTATCGACGCGAAAATTAATGTATAATAGCTGAGGATATGTCTGGTACCCGATCGCTCAATATGTCTGTTGATGTATAACATCAATAACAATTTTGCAAGTTAATTGTATCTCTAAGAAAACCTACCACTGCATGTTTAATGGTGGGCTTGCTAAAACAACTATATCTATATTAGCCTGGATTACCTGCCCTTGCCATTACATTATATGTGCAGAGTACGCTGGGTACCAGACTATATCTATATATGCAAAGCAGGAATTGTGTACTTATATGTTATAAACGTATATAGCGTTTTCCAATGTGAAGTAGGCTTATAGCAAACTCAGACATGAAACGTTTTGTACAGAACAGCGTATGCACAAATATGTATTTTAATATTTAGCTGTTTCAGCTTGTTTATAACATTTGCAATATTGGTACGAGTAACAAAACTTTCGGACGAGCAATATATATATTTAAATTCGAGTGTTTCTAAAGACCAATAGATCTGTAATGCAAGGCTGGTTTGCCAGAATTAATCATTCTGCCAAATGTACGAATTACAGAGAGTAAGCTTTGACTGTGAACATTTATCAAATATATATCAGGGGCGTAGCTTAGCTGAAATTGATATGTAGCTGAAGACTTGTATAACAATAAACTGGACTCCAATGACTAACACGCACAGTGGTATCCCGCCACAGTCAAGAGGCCTCCGCAATCATTTAAGATAGTGGACTCGTAAATTCCATAATTAAAAAGGAAAATGGCCTTGATATTAATTTAATCCACATTATATTATGAATTATATGTGGAATAATTTACCTGAATCACTTCGTTATGAACTGCTTCAAATCCAGACTCAATAAATTATGGAGTATCTGTTATAAGTTTGATACTAGATGTTATAAATAAAAGGAATGTGTACATGTTTTCTAATGTAAATAGTTTTAAATCAATGATGACCTCTAGTACCGAATAGTGAAAACAATTAATATTTGTGATGAAGTGACTTTATCAGAATTAGGTTAGCATTAATAAATGTATAACAGACAACTTAAAATGTGAATGTGCCAATAGTGAAATGGTTAAGTTTTAACATCTTAACACAAATATTGAAAGAAAACGTAACGGGAAGGACATTTGACTAAGGTCAGCAATAGTAAAAGGACTACAAAACTTACTAAGGTTTACACAGCTCAACTGCATCTGGTCTCGGAAACTACATGAACTACATGTACGTATACTGAAACTCACAAGCTTATAATTTTTTCACTTTTCCGAAAAAGTAATTGTACTTTTATTTATTTGGAACACCCCTTTGGAAACAGTAAATTGTTTAAGTAAACGATGGATGCAAATATGTGAAATACTGTCTGCTTAACAGAAACACATACTGTCATTGAAAATATAAATACATGTATACATATACGAAATGGGTATTTCGTAAGATGTGTTAGATATCATTATGAGAATTATAAATTAGAACTGGGACCAATATGTATATATTGGTCCCAGATTAGAAAGTTCTCTCCGATCCGTCAAATTCCCTACTCTCGTTTTTGATGACTAAAATGAGCTTCTTTCGGTTAAGAACACGTCGACATCAAACTAAGAGGGCTTTTTGTAAAATGAAGTGCAATTCGAGTGGTTTGAACTACCTTGTAGTTATCTGAGAAGAGAGAGAAAAATGGCATGCCGCTTTAATAAACACGACGAAAACCAAACTTAATAATTGAGCGCTACTATGGGATTTACGATCTCTTCTGTAAGTGATGTCTTTTAAGAAATCGCAACATGTGATCACACTATTTGCAAGCAGGAAACAATATTTACTCCTTATGGTCACTTCGTTGGAAATCGTACAGCGGCCCTCATATAGCATATAGCAAAGTAGTGTAATTTATGCCATACGAGGGGTGTTCAAAAAGTGCGGAAAAGTGTAGTCATATAGTAGTTACTGTTTTGGCGGGAACGAGGTTCTACCAGAGTGCTGGATATTTCCATCGGCACACGAAACCAGTGATATATACTTTTTCTAGTATAGATCTAGAAGAAGCTATCCTTCCAGGGGTGCAGCTTAAGTGAAATGTATGTGTAGGCTAGTTTTAGGGGTGGTCCGGGTACATGGTCCGCAGGAAATATTTTTGTAGGTAGATCATCAGCGATGCGTTTTGGTGTATGTTTCGTTCCGGTAAATATGCTTACAATAACATCAAAAACATACATTAAATATCTTATTGCAGTTTTGGCGATTTTATTTTGTTGAAAAGTGTGTAGGTCGCTGCCTACACGGCCTATAGGAATCTACCCGCCTGCCTTTTTCACGAAATGACGAGATTGAATAAAACGACTAACGTTTTCAGATATTTTTTGCGTATAGTAATTATTTTACAAATTCATTCTAGTTAGCCTGCCTATTATTCAATCCCGGTCTGGTACGCAAGAAAACCATCTGGAGGAGCTTAGTGCTGACGTAAATAGCATAGGGATCGAATCAACTTATGTAGGTAGGTCAAGGTCGATGTGAGGCGCAAACTTGAACAGGGAGGAGAAAATCAGGAAATTACTCGATATTTCTTCAAACCATTGATATCCTAGATAACAGAAGGGTGTAACATGTCCTAGACTTTCCATCCAGACCAGAAATATCTCGATTGCATCTTTGTTTGCCCCAAAAATCGTTTTTCACTGTTGTGTAAAAATGTAAACAACGAAAAAAGAACTTCCGGTGTAGTAGTATCCGGATAGAAATTTTTCGGACACGAACTATTTTGTCCAATCATGCCATCAATATCATTCTATATTAACTTGTTAGTGACATTAAACTGCCTAACTTTATCAGCCCAAGCATACCAACATCATGTTTTGGCCAGAATACTATTATCCGGAGATTGTCACCCCCACCCCGGACCTGCCAAACCTGTTTATAGATTCCCCTGTGGTATTTGTGAAAAACCTGTAAAATCAAACCAGAGAGGTGTTCAATGTGACAAAAGTGATTGTCAGGAGTGGTTCCATGCTAAGTGTATGAATATGCCTTTGTCTGTCTACATAGGGTTACAGAATAAAGATGTCAGCTGGATCTGCTGTCAGTGTGGTATGCCAAACTTTTCGAGCTCCCTATTTAGCACCCCATCCAGTGACTCTTTGAATATCTCTATCGCTACTGAAAATTCATACAGTGTTCTTTCGAATTCATCAGATCAGCAGACAGGAAGCCCCCTCCCTAGTGACAGCTCTAGCAGTTTCAGCACACTGAACAGCTTCATTGGCTCTCCGCAGCTCAAGTCAACCCCAATACGCAACTCTCGTCCACAGAAAAGTATCCCAGCATCCTTCCGAATCATGACAATCAACTTCCAAAGCCTAAGAGCAAAGAAAACATCATTTTGGCTCCTGCTTGAAGAAATTGAACCAGACATAGTCATAGGAAATGAGACCTGGCTACATCAAGGGTTTCACGAACGGGAGGTCATCCCCTCTAACTACCACATCATCTCAAGACGTGACAGACCTAACAGTCCTCATGGCGGCGTTATCATCATTGCCAAAGTCAACATTAACGGATCAGATCTATGTGTAAACAACACCAACAGTGAATTCTGCGCAGCCAGTCTTGAATGCCCAGGCAAAGCCCCACTCATCATTGGTTCAGCATATCGTCCACCTAACACTGATGCCACTTACATGGAGGAGCTCTGTACTCAAATCAAAGCTCTTCATGAGAAGTATTCCTCATCCACTGTTTGGATAGGAGGAGACCTGAACCTACCAGATATCGACTGGGACTCCAGCACCATTGTGAGTAACAACTACTCCGTCCAAGTGAACCAACTCATGCTAGACACTATATATGACACAGGCTCGGAACAGATGGTTACATTCCCAACCAGAGGGAATAACACCCTTGACCTCTTCATTACCAACAGACCTTCTCTGGTTGTAAAGGTCAAGCCCGCCCCAGGAGTGAGTGACCATGATGTTGTATTCATTCAGACAGATTGTGCCGTTCCACGCCAAAGACCAGTCAAGCGCAAATTATACCTGTGGAGCAAAGCGGATACCGAACAACTTAGTGAATCCATAAACACTTTCTCAAATCAATTCACTTCAAACAATGGTGTATCAACTGATGTAAACATTCTATGGAACCAATTCAGAGACTTTTGCACAGAAGCGATCGAAGCTAGCGTTCCATCCAAGTGGTCTTCAACACGCTTCAGCCAGCCTTGGGTAAACAGAAAAGTGAAGAGATCTTCTCACAGAAAGAAGAGAGCCTACCACAAGGCGAAGCTCACTAAAAATGAAGATGACTTTGAAAAGTATAAGCAACTTCAGAAGTCAACCAGAACGGAATGTCGCAAAGCCCACAACGCCTACGTGAACGACATGGTGAGTGGCGACAACAGTAAGAAGTTGTACTCCTTTATCAAAGGAAGGCGGTGTGATAGCAGCGGTGTCAGCTCACTAACCAATAACGGTGTGTCATTTAGCGACCCGAAGACCAAGGCGACACTGCTCAACAAACAATTTTGCAGCGTGTTCACCAAGGAGTCACAATCCAGCATGCCACAGATGGACAACGATCCAAGTCCATCCATGCATCACTTTGATGTCAGCCAGGAAGGCGTCACCAAGCTACTGAGAGGCCTAAACCCACACAAGGCTACGGGACCAGACTGCATTCCCACACGATTTCTCAGGGAATACTCCAAAGAACTCGCTCCTTCACTGACATTAATATTCCAGGCATCACTTCAGCAGGGTTGTGCACCATCAGACTGGAAAACCGCCAATGTGACTCCCCTCTTCAAGAAAGGCGACAGAAGCAGTCCCTCGAACTACCGCCCCATATCATTGACCTCTGTGTGCAGTAAGATCATGGAACACATTATCCATTCACAAGTCATGAAACACCTAGATCTCCACAAAATATTATCTGATGCTCAACATGGATTCAGGAAAAAGAGGTCCTGTGAGAGCCAACTTATCATAACCATCCAGGACCTAGCATCAGCTCTAGATGACGGAGAGCAAGTAGACGCCATCTTGCTTGACTTTAGCAAGGCGTTCGATAAGGTGCCTCATGAACGATTGCTGCACAAACTCCACCACTATGGTATTCGAGGAAACACTCTACAGTGGATAAGAAGTTTCCTGACAGACAGAAGCCAACGAGTGGTCGTAGAAAACCAGGTATCTACATCAGCACCTGTTACCTCGGGAGTACCACAGGGTTCAGTGATAGGCCCTCTTCTCTTTCTCCTGTATATCAACGACCTCCCAGCAAAAGCTTCATCTACTTCACGACTTTTTGCTGATGACAGTTTGCTATACAGGAAGATAAGGACTATCCAAGACTCCATAGCCCTACAAGAGGACATTGATAGCCTACAGAAATGGGAAGAGGACTGGCAAATGTCATTCAACCCCAGTAAATGCGAAGTCATAAGATTCAGCCGCAAGAGAAATCCAACATCTACAGCCTATACCATCCACGGCGAAACACTAGCAGTTGCCAAGACAGGAAGATATCTCGGCGTCACCCTATCAGAAGAGCTATCCTGGAAGCCTCATGTAGAGACAACTGTAAAGAAGGCAAACAACAGCCTAGCCTTCCTACGCAGAAACCTGCAGAGTTGTCCTAGCCACATCAAGGACCAGTGCTACAAGTCCCTTGTGCGACCCATCCTAGAATATGCTGCCCCAGTATGGGACCCTCATACTCAGAACTGTATACAGTCACTAGAGGCTGTACAGCGTCGAGCAGCCCGCTTCGTCACAGGAGACTATCACACCACAAGTAGCACCACCAACATGATTAACAAACTTGGCTGGCAAACATTGCAGCAACGCAGAAAATACACAAAGGTCATCATGGTGTACCGCATTTTATACTGCCTGGTCGACATTGATGCATCCTCCCACTATCGTACCTCCACTGCAATCAACACACACGCAAGATACATGGTGCCATTCTGTAGAACGGACTCATACAGACATTCTTTCTTCCCCTCAAGCATACGACTATGGAACACTCTTCCAGCTCACCTGACAGTAGCCACTACCATCGAGGCGTTCAGGTCGGGCGTTGCCGGACAGCTGTAAATATCAGATGTTTTTAACGATTTTAATCCTGCACTTGTTTGAGCCTCACATCCACCTTGTAAATAGTCTGCACCTTGTTCGACAATGCTCCAGAGTGGGCCATGAACATTAATGGAAGAAGAAGAAGAAGAACTTCAATACCTGGGGTCAATCTGCACACCTCGGCCATTCATACGAAACAACATTGAATTGTACGAGGTGTTCCGATTGACCTGGAGTTTGTATAGCCTGGGGTCATGGCTCACTGATTGCTAACGCTACCGACGCGGAGCAATAGGAGGTTTGGTCAGGATTCCAGGCTAGAGTTTGTACAAATAGCAGACACTAAGAAAAGGCTTACATAAAATGTGATAATTTTGTTACTCCGGCGCCATGTGTTATTCAAATCCAGCTGAGAATGTTTAAAAAATGTATTGACATGCTACTTAAATAAAAATTCTCGGCGCTCTTATCTCCAATATATCGGACGGAACGGTTTAAAACGCAGACTTCTTACGCAGACATATAGAACATAGAGGAAAACGCAGACAAGTTAGAATATATAGTGGAGTGGGAAAACGCAGACAAGTTAAAATATATAGGCAATATTTATATAGTTTATATCAGGTAAATGATTAAGTCCATTAGAAGAAAATTACAGGTTAGGGTATTATGTTTTTGTACTTGGTAATGATATATCTAAATTTGTTTAAAAAAAATAATTATACTGTAGATCTTAACTGTAGTATAGATGTATTCAAATATAGCATTTAAAAATACTTTAAGTAGAATATTGACGTAATTGTGTGATTGATAATTAAATATTGTGATATTTAAAATCATAAAATAATTGCAGTTTTTGCAAACTAAGATGTTTTGAAAAAAATGTCTAATTGCCTTTGATATAAACCTGACATGATCTTACATTAATTAATTAGACCCGTAGATTTTTGTTAAGAAAATAATTGAATTACAACAACATTCAACAACAACAATATTACACTATTATTGCAATTATTAGATTAATTGATATTCATTTACTTTGATGTATCAATCATCCTTATACTAAGTATCAGTTTGTCTTTGTAATTAGTTAGTTAATATTAATTGTATAACTTTGAATCCTTTAATCAATTTAATTGTTTGCCACTTATTGCAATGATTAGATTAATTGGTATCCATTTACTTTGATGTATCAATCATCATAGTTCTAAGTAGCAGTTTGTCTTGGTAATTAGTTAGTTAACATTAATTGTAGAACTTTGAATCCTTTAATCAATTTTAAATGTTTGCCGCTTTTTCAATTTAAATGTGTAAAAAATAAATATGTTTGAAAAAAACAAAATATAGTAAGAATGCTTAAAATTTTAACAAACTGCTGCAAACAAATTTCGAAACTTATATTTATATAGAATAATCACAATTGATAATCATTCTTTAAAAAGCAATACGTATGTATCAGCTTTGTGAATTGTCATAAAATTTAATATTTTGAATAATTTAATCTTTTTGAAAAAAGTGTTTAAAATATTAACATTATACAACAGTGATAACAATTTGTTTGTGTTCATAAACGACTATATCAGTTTTGTGAATTGTGATAAAATTTAATATTTTGAATAATTTAATCTTTGTGAAAAAAGTGTTTAAAATATTAACATTATACAACAGTGATAATAATTTGTTTGTGTGTTCAAAAAATAAAAAATTATGCATTAGAACAGATAATTTATATTTTTTTGCATTTGCTCTATAATTCAACTGGTCTGCGTTTTTCAACTAGTCTGCACTAGAAAGTATGCAATTTTCAAAAAATAAAAAATTATGCATTAGAACAGATATTTTATAATTTTTTGCATTTGCTCTATAATTCAACTGGTCTGCGTTTTTCAACTAGTCTGCACTAGAAAGTATGCAATTTTCAAGAAATAGTATTTTATAAATTATAACCTTTTTTATAAATTTATGCATTTGCTCTATAATTCAACTTGTCTGCGTTTTTCAACTAGTCTGCACTAAAAGTATGCAGATATTTTATATTTTTTTACATTTGCTATATAATTCAACTTGTCTGCATTTTTCAATATGTCTGCACTAGAAAGTATGCAATTTTCAAGAAAAAATATTTTATAAATTTTTGCATTTGCTATATAATTCAACTGGTCTGCGTTTTTCAACTAGTCTGCACTAGAAAGTATGCACTTTTCAAAAAATAAAAAATTATGCATTAGAACAGATATTTTATAATATTTTGCATTTGCTCTATAATTCAACTGGTCTGCGTTTTTCAACTAGTCTGCACTAGAAAGTATGCAATTTTCAAAAAATAAAAAATTATGCATTAGAACAGATAATTTATTATTTTTTGCATTTGCTCTATAATTCAACTTGTCTGCGTTTTTCAACTAGTCTGCACTAGAAAGTATGCAATTTTCAAGAAAAAATATTTTATAAATTTTTGCATTTGCTATATAATTCAACTGGTCTGCGTTTTTCAACTAGTCTGCACTAGAAAGTATGCAATTTTCAAAAAATAAAAAATTATGCATTAGAACAGATATTTTATAATTTTTTGCATTTGCTCTATAATTCAACTGGTCTGCGTTTTTCAACTAGTCTGCACTAGAAAGTATGCAATTTTCAAGAAAAAATATTTTATAAATTTTTGCATTTGCTATATAATTCAACTGGTCTGCGTTTTTCAACTAGTCTGCACTAGAAAGTATGCATTTTTCAAAAAATAAAAAATTATGCATTAGAACAGATATTTTATTATTTTTTGCATTTGCTCTATAATTCAACTGGTCTGCGTTTTTCAACTAGTCTGCACTAGAAAGTATGCAATTTTCAAAAAATAGTATTTTATAAATTATAACCTTTTTTATAAATTTATGCATTTGCTCTATAATTCAACTTGTCTGCGTTTTTCAACTAGTCTGCACTAAAAGTATGCAGATATTTTATATTTTTTTACATTTGCTATATAATTCAACTTGTCTGCGTTTTTCAACTAGTCTGCACTAAAAGTATGCAGATATTTTATAATTTTTTGCATTGGCTATATAATTTAACTTGTCTGCATTTTTCAATATGTCTGCACTATAAGTATGCATTTTTCAAAAAAATATGCATAAGAACAGATATTTTATGAAATTTTGCATTAGCTATATAATTTAATTTGTCTGCATTTTTCAATATGTCTACACTGAACTTTTATAATAAAATTGAGACACTATGATTTAAAGCTAATTACCTATAATTATCATCAAAATCAAACAAAGCAGTTTATACACAAGCATTTACACCTTCCCATTATTTACTGTTGTCTGCGTAACTATATATTCTAACTTGTCTGCTTACCAAGTACAAAAACATAATACCCTAACCTGTAATTTTCGTCTAATGGACTTAATCATTTACCTGATATAAACTATATAAATATTGCCTATATATTTTAACTTGTCTGCATTTTCCAACTCCACTACATATTCTAACTAGTCTGCGTTTTCCTCTATGTTCTATATGTCTGCGTAAGAAGTCTGCGTTTTATACCGACCCATATCGGACTTTGTATTCATATTCCGCGTGTACCGCAAAAATATTGCGGACTTCCTTCATGAAATAGATTACTTCATATAAGAGGATATAGAACTACGCTCCAAGTACTTAACATACGATGCTACCTGTGTCACACTTTTTCTGTGTAGAATCATTCCTGTGTTTGAATTTCTTTCCACATTTGTGGCATCACATTCGGACACAGCGCATTGCGACGAATAAAACACTGACCAAACGTGTGGTGAAGTTTCCAGTAGTTTAAAACATTCCTCTTTGCTGTATACGTCCGTCACATAACAGTATCTAAACGCTTGTAAGCGAATATTGTACCCAACTTGTACATGCGAACAGTTTGATGGTGGACATCCACTGGCGGAACAGAAGTCATCCGATGTTTTATCATCAAATCGAGCTCCCATTGTGAGATCTGTTGAGAACAATTTTACTTAAACAATTCAATTATCAGCATTTATTTTTCAAAAGAGGTTGTATATATCACAGTTAAGGACACATTAATCTCGCTACCCTTGAGTTCTCGCCAGGAATGGGTTTCAATGACAGTGTACTCGTATATCACACGTCTACTTCCAATCACCAAACAAATCCTGTTAATGGTAATTTTCTTTTCATAAAAGTAAGTACAGATATTTTTGAGATATGTAAGTGTTGCCACTCAAAGTTAAAAGGATTAACAACTGATCTGAGAGTTGAATGGAATAAATAATAAAAACATAAGTCTTGGTCCTTTGCAAGAATCAAAAGGCATCAACCACTACGAGATAAATGCATTTGAAGATGGTCAAATATATAGGTATGAGTAGGGACTATATCTTTTGTAATATACGCCTAAATGTTCTATTTGATAATTGGAAAAGCTATTTTCCTTATGATTTGTAAACCTGTTTTTTAAAAGGTATTTACACGATATTCAAAATTGGCAACTATACCATTTTACCTAAATCAGTATGAACTATGGTATAACTTTAATGTAATCTTATTATTTGCGCATTTTAGCGTTTTCAAACTTTCAAGCGAAGGCATTACATCGAGTTTCATTGAGCTCCAAAAAGTTTCGTTAATAAATGCCGAAAATAATATATGACCTACACCAAATGCATCAAATAAGAAGTACAATGTATGTTTTACTTCATGTTCGTATGTTTGCCCGTTATATAACTTAAAAGCAATATCAATAATATATTTCAAAACTGGAACTAGATTTTTGTGCGCAAGAATCATTACTATATTTTTTAATTATAATTTCAAAGATATTCCCTCCTCAAAGTTCATTTTTTTCCTTTTCCGGCCATTTTCCAGGTTATTAATGAAGTTAACCAAACACATTTCAAATGAGATAAGACGGGGCACTATTACGGAAGTGCAACGCACAAGAACTGTATTACATGTACTTAAACATATAGTTAACTGGTGGCAGAAATATGCCATCATAGTTTGGCATTCCAATCATTTACCTACATTTATGCTTATTCCCTATCACAGATATTACAAAAACAGCTCCTTCGTGAAGAAGAATATCAGCGTGTTTTGCCTCTTAATTGCCATATATCTTGTGAACATTTTTCCTAAAGTAATGGAATCTTTCACAATCAGGCGCATGCGCACGGATTTTCTAGCATTGCAAGGAACATAAAAATGTGCCATCGGATACTTTAGTTGTTCTTCATTTAACTCGAATTTCAGTCGAAAAACGTTCTATCCAATAGCATTAACGTCTTAATCATTCATAAATGAAATAAGAATCTCTAATTCTTCATTAACTGTTTATGGATAAAACCTATTTTGCATTACCCAACACAGCTAAATGATTGAAAACTGCAACACTCATTTATAAGTTATACTGTCGAAGGCGTCAGATATTCTGACAGTACAGTAATAATTTAATATGTAGATTCAAACAACTCACCCATCAGTGAAATACAAACGATGCCATACACCAACATCATTGTTAAGAGATAGAAGGTCTGTAGTCGATCAGAATAGAAACTAAACAGCAATCCGAACAAAAAGGTTATACGATTGCCAATAAGCCATAGAAGCTGCAGACTTAGCGGTAGCGCCATTTGACCGATTTGTTCGTGTTCCTCAAAACATGACTTTATTACATACACATTGAGCACTGTGTCAAGGAGGGTTTACATAGCTGCGATCCAATTAAGTACTCACTGCATGAAGCGTGAGTTTTCAACAATACGACAATAAGATCTAATTCTTTTTTAATTAATACTTGATACGTTCATTATTAATATAATAGAGATGTATACACACTTTAAACACTTCTCAGTACACTGAACTTACGAATACATCAATTTGAAAAGATTGAACAAAGTAACATTGCATGTCTGGACTGAATACTCATGGGCGTCGTTTTATAGGTGAGCTAAAATTGGACTTTATTATTTACTAGTTGATTTTTCACAAAGGCTTGAAGTTCACAGGTATTCCTCGCACGATATACTCAGAATTATATTTAAATGCTTAATTAATGTCAACAGTGTCAATGTTTTAACATTGATTAATTAGTATTAATGCCTACCAGGTTTAAATCAACGGCTTGACTTAGGGCCTGTGCTGTACGGCAGAATGCGTGTCGAATTTACTCCACAAGATAGCGGAATTGATCTGTATATGTGCCGCCAAGAAAATGCTTCTCATACAAACCACATAGTCACTAAAAAGTTCGTTTTTTGTCATATACAGCATTAGCTGGCAATCCAGTGATCTCCCACCTTTTGAAAATGTTTTTTCCCGTTAATTTCATTTCCGATAATCATATATTTTTTAAAGATTGCTTCTCTGAAAAATAAGGCTAAAGTAGGTGGGTCAATGAAAATGCTTTTGAAACAACAACATAACAGACCTTGTTTTCAAGATGGAATGGTCGTTTTATTCGCAGTAGTATCCGTCATCACGTGACATTTGTGAAGGCATTGATCAAACCCTTCACAACGCTATTTCCCTTCTCAGTACATTAATCAATGCCTTCACGAATGTCACCGAATGTTGTGCAAAATTTATTTGTTTTCATTTAACCACTTGCATTAGCTTATCTCTCGGTAATATTATAAGAACAATATAAATATCTAACAATATGTAAAACCAAAAGATAAAATTAAGAATAATGTCACGGACATATACGAGGGACGTCCTTCGTAAACCATGGGCTGTGATACTGTTGTAATACTTGTGACAGCAGAGACCTCGGTTCTTGGTGAAGGAATACCATCGCTTAGGACTGCTTAGAGAGATAAGCGCTGAGAGGAATTTGGAACAATCGCAACATCTCTGCAATTTCCTTTACAGTTCGGAAAGAGACTAAAATAGCCGAGGAGAATCTGATTGGAGTTTGAAATTTACAATCGAAACTTCTCTGCAATTTCCGTAACAGTTCGGAAAGATACCTCGAAGGATAGCTAAAATCTCAGTCAATCAATATTAAGACCACCTCAATAACAAGACCAGTTTTCACGCGTCCAAAGAGTGTTCTTATTTAGGATTTACCGTGTATGTCCCTAAATTCATGCGCAATTGTAGGACAGTGATGCCAGAATCGATCATGATCGTCATAATCTGCCATTTTTGCAATCGCTGTTCAGATTAAAATATACTATAATTCTTCTACTTGTTCTGGTCTAAGTATTGTTTTCTATTGTAATCAATAATTTGTTAGAAAAAATTATCCAATTAAGTCATTGATTTCTTCATATACATTAATAAGAATATTTATAGCATGTTTACTTTGGTGTATGAATGTAGTCTTAAACAAGGAAAATATCAAATTGATCCGTTGTAACAGGAGAATGATTAAGCAATTTGTTCTCATAATTATATTGTGTTCCGAACCATTTTCGCATATTCCGAAAGAGTTTTCAAAAAGCATTTATATACCACTTACGCTGAAGAAAATTAATATGAACAAAAACTAACCTTAAAAAATGATCAATATGAGCGAAATTGATGCTTTTTTAGAACTTGATGCTTTTTCTGGGAGCATGTGTTCTGTCGCTAAAGGGGGCCCAGTGGTCGAAGGGTACAGCGCCTAACTCCTGATCCGAAGGTCGTGAGTTCGAGTCCCACTATGAGCCGGGTTTGAGCACAAACTTCACAATCCCTAATTTTGATGCCAGTACTGGTTGGTAGCCAGGAAGCACTGATCGAGAGTGATTAGTATAAGTTGTAAGAACTTGTTTCACAATCGATGTTAAATAAGTATGTTTAAACTAATGTGTTCTGTCGCTAATATTGTTCATGGATAAAGAAACAAGTCACGGTGAAGTATGAACAAATATATAATTATAATCCGTGTGTAGTGAATACAATGCCTAGTTTTATGCACATTATCTCATCAAAATAAAAAAAAATTGAAATTGAAACTGCCTCCACAAGTTTGTATATTCCGTGCCCATATGATCACGCTTCGTATTAATGCTAAATGTATATTGATACTTGCAGTTTTGGATTCGGAGCCATGTAATATCAGGCTTATTCAACGAATTGCTGGCACAAATGTTAATATACATTTAATGACGCTTTCATTTAGACAATTGCCGAATTTTCTCCTTAAAGGATTTTAAACATTACGACCATCCAATCGCTGTTTTAGAAAAGAGAGAAAGGTGTGCTAATTTGTTACTCTCAAACAGCAAGCTCTTGATTTAACGAAGTATTTTGAAACACTAGTAATGACAGTATGCGGAATTAATACATGCTTGTGTGTGTTGGGCTATACGTACCACCAACATATTTTCAGTGATACGGCGAGACGGTGTTGTTATGCCAGACCGTGACGCGCTGTAGACACGTGACATGACATCACACCTAGAAATATTAGCCTGGTACCTAGTCTAGTACTACCCTTATAATGTAACGCTTAGGCAACAAAGATGCTACTTGTACCATTTAAAGACCTTTAATACGTGCATATGTTTGTCTGAATAATTAATATGCATTTATGTGCATCTGTTACAACCCCAAATAACTGATCACATGTGACTATGTATGTGGAAACGATACACAAGCAAACAACATTTGAATTGAAAATGGGCAATTTTTATTTTGCCTAACAATATTTACATATCCACGTATTAGTAACTGCATTTATCAAAATTGGTATGTCAGTGATGGTTCCATAAGAATGTCCACCAGATTGATTATTTGGTATATGTTATAGTTAACAATAATTTGATGCAAGGATGAATATAAAACTGAATGCGGTATACGTGTAGCGTGAAAGTGTCGCCGAGACGAAAATAAAAGATGCGAATAACCCACTAATGTAATGTAAACAGAATTTGCTTCTTTGAGTCAAAATATATACACTGTTTTACACACAAGATAATACGATACAGTAAAACCTCACTTAAAGACCACCTCAAAAATAAGACCACCTCAACATTAAGAACACTATTTTCAAGTCCATTTTCCCTGTTTTGCTCTTTATTCAACCTCGATATTAAGACAACATCAATATTAAGACCAGTTCAAGGGTCAAAATAGGGAAAATGGAGTTGAAAATTGTGTTCTTAATTTTGAGGTGGTCTTAATATTGAGATGGTCTTTAAGTGAGGTTCAGGTACCCTATGTCTTTGCTGTCTAAAAGTGAATACAGATGCCGTGCAGGAAATACAACATACAAAGAGAAAAGCTTTAAACGCTTAAGAAAATAGAGTCGTTATGTATAGTTATGCAAGTTTACAAGTTTTTATTTCAAGCAACCAGAAGGTCATAGACCCATGTGGTACATATACGAGATATGTCTACTAATTGATTTATAGCAATATTGTATTATTGTTTACATGTACCACAATTTTAATCTCAACACAAAAGTCCCTAACAACCTGTCATCAACAGAAAATGCTGTCACCGGGTGAATGTTTTACTGTCAATCCTGGCGAACCGAATGACGTCACGGGTACCGTATTTGCCTAAGGTTGCTGATACTGATCCATTTAAACCTGCGTGACATTTATATATAGAGTAATATTAAGTTGACGTTAATAAACAGATGAATATTATGCATACTTAAATTCACAAAAAGACGCAAGAATCAGTACAGCTTCGAAAATTTAAATTTCAAAATGTTGCCTGGTTATCATTGCTGCCTTTCGACACTACTTTTGATGATTTCGTGATTTTACTTGAACATCTGAACAATGTGAGTAAATCAAGCAGCACTATACACACGAAGATGACGATTAAAACAATAACCCCTGTAAGACCAGTTATATAAGAAGATCGTCTATTGTCTTGCCGACATTTCAATTTATACTGTGACAGAGTTGTCTCTCTTGGATCAATTTCTGTTTCGGCCTGTAGGTATGCGATGATCTCATCACTTGTCATGTTTGTAAACCTTCCCGTGCTGCACGCACATGGCGTAATGTAAAGTCTTTTAGGAGTGGTGCTTGTATCTGCAGAAAACAGTTCATAGTATAAACACATGCCCTAGTTCTCACTGAATCTACAAACACACAAAGGGAATATCTCCCATACTGTCTCAATGAATACGCACTAACCATTTTGTCAAAGAAGACAACCACAATTCGACAAAAATACTTTCTTCAGCTACGCTTATAAAGTAATGAGACAACTCAGCGTTACCCTTTGTCTTGAATAACCATCTGATACATCTATAATGCCATGTGAAAATAACAGAGCAATGTATTTCTTATTAATTTCTAATAAGTAAAATATCTAAAACACTCTGGAACACCTTTTACTATACGATTACGTACAACGAGCCCCATGTCTATTAGAAGCTTCGATAACTGACATTCTTTTATTTGGAGCTCAAGTTAGCGGCATTTGTGACTCATTTCAGTTAAAAAATTATAACTAACCAATTACCTTTTAAAAAGCAATTAATCTCTGGAATTGACCAATATCCACTGGCTTGACAGGAAATATTTGGACGACCGAGAAACAAATGACTGGACAAGCAACTGTAAGTAGCTATAGATCCATGTGTAGTTGTTGTATAAAGTACAAGTGCATTTGTGACAATTGGCGGAGCATTGCAATCAACAACAGCACACCAAGGCAAAGGTGTTTCCCATTGTCCATTGGCAAGGCACGATATAGTTGATGACCCAATTAAATAATAACCGACTGCGCATGCGTAACTGGTAGTTGAAGAAAACGTCGTATTTGTAACATTAAAAACAGCATTTGTCACATTCGATGGGGTATTGCAGTCGACAATTTGACATGATGGCATTGCACTCCATTCTATGTTGGCACCACATGTAACTGTAGCCGTTCCAGTCATATTGTATCCCGTGTTACAGGAGTACGAGGCTGTTGATAAATATGAAGTATTCAAGTATGTAACATTCCCACTACTTATTGCTGGAGGAGGATCGCAGTAATCTGTAGATACAATAAAACAACAGTATAACATATGATACAACGAACGTAAGTTACGGTTGAACGTGTGTTACAGTAAAACAACAGTATAACATATGATACAACGAATGTTAGTTACGGTTGAACGTGTGTTACAGTAAAACAACAGTATAACATATGATACAACGAACGTATGTTACGGTTGAACGTATGTTACAGTAAAACAACAGTATAACATATGATACAACGAACGTATGTTACGGTTGAACGTGTGTTACAGTAAAACAACAGTATAACATTATGGTACAACGAACGTATGTTACGGTTGAACGTGTGTTACAGTAAAACAACAGTATAACATATGATACAACGAACGTAAGTTACGGTTGAACGTGTGTTACAGTAAAACAACAGTATAACATATGATACAACGAACGTAAGTTACGGTTGAACGTGTGTTACAGTAAAACAACAGTATAACATATGATACAACGAACGTAAGTTACGGTTGAACGTGTGTTACAGTAAAACAACAGTATAACATATGATACAACGAACGTAAGTTACGGTTGAACGTGTGTTACAGTAAAACAACAGTATAACATATGATACAACGAACGTAAGTTACGGTTGAACGTATGTTACAGTAAAACAACAGTATAACATATGATACAACGAACGTAAGTTACGGTTGAACGTATGTTACAGTAAAACAACAGTATAACATATGATACAACGAACGTAAGTTACGGTTGAACGTGTGTTACAGTAAAACAACAGTATAACATATGATACAACGAACGTAAGTTACGGTTGAACGTATGTTACAGTAAAACAACAGTATAACATATGATACAACGAACGTAAGTTACGGTTGAACGTGTGTTACAGTAAAACAACAGTATAACAGATGATACAACGAACGTAAGTTACGGTTGAACGTATGTTACAGTAAAACAACAGTATAACAGATGATACAACGAACGTAAGTTACGGTTGAACGCATGTTACAGTAAAACAACAGTATAACATATGATACAACGAACGTATGTTACGGTTGAACGCATGTTACAGTAAAACAACAGTTTATAACACATGTCACAGCTTATATACGATGTATGTGATGATTTTACGTATGTTGAAATATAAAGTATGTTACGGTACAATGTATGTCACAATGTGACGTATGATATACATGTAGTATAATGCATATTTCGATAAATAGAGGATACCAAATGAGTACTGCATAAGTATTGAATTTATTGAACGAGTTGTATAACATTATTTGAAGCGAGCCACTGGCGAGCTTTACATTCTTTGTATTCAACGAGTTCAATTAATTTAACACTAAACAACACGAATGTGATATTCTATTGATCACATACCCATCAAATTTAGGTAGAGCATCCATCCAAACTTCATTTCGTTAATGAAGACAGTATAACGGATGTTACAGCGTAATGTAAGTCATGGTATGAAGTAAAACACAGCACGAACTATACAGGTGATCCCTCTTTTACATTCGAACGGCTTCATAAGTTGTAAATATAGATTGCTAACAACAAAATTGCGTCATTGTAGGACTTAAAATTTGACAAGGACTTGTCAAGGACCGATTGATTTGTATGCTTCCTGGTATTTGGTTTGGTTGAGCTTTTACTGTCCTGTGAATGTTACCCATTCAACCCCGTATGCCTGCCAAGGTCGTGAACAGATCGATTACAGAGCACTCAGTTATAAAGTTGTGTATAACAACTCAAACAAGTATGTACAGAAATGAAATATCACGCATAGTGGTGTGGCATATAAGCTATCAATGTACTTCTTATTTTCAATATTAGAGAGGTAAAATCAGAATTTGGAATATTCGTCATGAAACTTTTCAAATCCGATTGAAGGATTTGTATCGCCTACACTAATCCGCACTCTCTTCTCATCAACACAGATACCACCTAAGTGGAACTGGGCAGTGGCCATAAAGCTAATTCATACAAAAAGGCGAATAAACACGTAAACTTGATATTACCAGATATTACTATCGTATTATCGAAATAAATTGTTTGAAACATAATTATACACATCTAAAATGGCTTATCAAAGTTAATTAATATTAAGTATATTTATAGGTTACCTCTTATAAAGGGTACAGCGGATGATTTCGTGCAATAGACATAGTTTGTCTTCGTGTAAAACAAAACTCTAGAAATTGTACTAGTATACAATGTATTTACCATTCACACACTCCACAATGTAGGTAACGAAGCGTGTATCATTCTGGACACATGGTATAGGATTTGATGTGTCTATATTCTTATAAACCTCGCAAAGTTCTGTTGTTAAGTCGAAGTTGACTAAACAAGACTCGACGGGTGGTAGACATTTTCCATAACATTCTGCTTGTCCGACATTGGATGTTGTTTCAACAAGCACAGTTTGAGGTGCAGGCTGAGATGAACAATTTTTTATTCGTGTCATGGTAAAGTTCAGACAAACTGTAAAGAAATTAGACAATCTGAAACTCACTGAGTACGATCATAATTAAGCACTTAAAATGATGATTTAATAAGTACATGTACATGGTAAGTTTCATAACATACATATATTTAAATGCTGAATCGCAAAAAGCCAATACATGTAATAGTCTTCTGATTTCAAATCACCAGCCCCACACCGCCGCGGGTTCGAAATTCCATCCGGGTTGTAGAATTTGTATGTGAGGAAGCTATCCAGCTGGATTGCGAAATGTCGGTGGTTCCACCCAGTGTCCGCCGCCTATGCCCATGATATTGCTAGAAGGGGCGCATGAGGTCCTTCTCTGTCCTAATATATAGCTGGCTAAGTCACTATACGACCCTGGCTCGTTATGTGACTTAAACCCCCATTTCCAAAACAAAAAAGTATTGTTTCAACACAGTGAGCTAGCCTCGATGCTGGAGTGGTAACCAGTACCAGCACTATATTTATTATGTTGTCAACTATAAAGTTTAAAAATATGTGAAGCTAAATATTAAAGATACAAGAGGGCGCGGTATTTTTAACTCGAAATGCTCGGTCTTTGTATTTATATTACATGTATTTGTTTGAACAACACGACAATAATACGCAACCTTAACGATGAACTTCATTATACAAAATGTATTTGAAATATTTAAAAAATAAATCAAATTACCTGTTTCACACGTTTTTCTGTGTAGAATTATTCCATTTGCTGCAAATCCCAGTTTATCTGAGGTATCACATTCGGACACAGCACACCCCCTTAAATAAAACACTGACCAAACGTGTGGCGAAGTTTTCACCAAATTAAAGCATTCTTCCTTATCAAGAGCATTAGTTACGTTGCAGAATGTATATGCTAAACCTCGAGTATTGTGACCAATTTGTATATGTGAACAGTTTGATGGTGGACATCCACTGGTGGAACAATATTCATCTGATGTTTTATCAAGGTAAGGAATCTCCATAGATAGATCTATTAAGTAAAAATATTTACACAATGCATGAAATAATCAGTATAGGTACAACAATGCAGTGTGTTTTGGGTTATATACGTCCAAAGGCGGCAATACATTTTCAGTCATAGGAGACGGTGTCAGCTTGTAGTAAATGTACGAGTAATATGTCACGTTATGTTACCATGCCTTAGACACATTCATCTGACAATAGACCACTTACTTCTAACACTTCACTGATATTGCATATCGTAGGGTAGGATACCACTAGTAGCATTTTAACAGCAACCGCTTCGTAATGATACAGACGGGCTCTAACCCGCATCATCCCGCATCGTCCCGCACCATCCCGAATCCGAGACTGGAGCTCAACCATTGAACGTAGTTAATTACATGAAAGATATGTTAGTGTTCAAACATAGCATGTTACTGTAAGCATGTAACTGTGAACTAAAACGTTACTGTGGCCGATTGTCACGGTCCCGGGTCTGGTTAAACTGTTTATTATCCTCTTACGACGAAACCAACTAGATTTTATAATATAAAGAATAATGATGAAAGTATCGTTTTTGGATTCAGATTTTCTATGAGATAAATGAATGTATATATGTATTCCAAAAGGACAACCTATTCACTAAAATATTCCACCATTTTCATATACTAGTAATATATAAAAAAATGAAATACTCTAATCTTTCCGCTTTATCTGGTAACTCAGAAACATATATCAGACATGAATGAACAAAACGTGAATTTTAATATCATATCAATAATGAAGAATGGTTTATAAGAGTATACTGAATCAGGTAAGGGATAAGATACGCATTACGAAATATGAAGTCTTTATTTTATTCATACAGTGTTTTAAAGACAGACTAGCCACTAATTAATGTACGATTTCCATGTACATTGTACATATACGTGAATTTGTTTGTTTCCTGCATTGGGTTGAAAACGGCGTTTTGTTTACAATGCTATGCAACGCTAATATCAGTTTTTAATAATGTCACAGTGATTTTCAACACATGCATGTCTGCAAAAAATTGGGATAAAACGTGTTTTTTCCAAAAACATCATGGTACATGTACATCATGGTACATGTCAACCAATTTATATATTAATCCCTTTTTTGTAAGCAATACGTTAAAACTTCATACATTTCAAGTACGTAAAATGGTACGTAGATATGTACATTCAAATAACTCACCTATTAGTGATAAACACAGAATAACACGCAACAACATCCTAATGAAGAGATTGTACATCTGCAGTCAATCAGTGATAAGTTAAATATATCCGAACAAAAATGCAATATGTTTTGCAATGAGACCCTTTTTGGAAAGCGACCGTCTTTAAACTGTCGTCAAGTTGGGTATACGAGGCGTGTCCTAAAAGTTCGTGAACACATATCTACTAACCCTTGAGTAAATACGAGTAAAGTACGTGAACTAAGTCAAACAATGGGACATAATTAAAATAACAAAGTACATTGAATTATTGATGAAAATATTGACGTACGTGTTAAGTACGTCAGCACATGCTTACGCAAACCATTTATCCTATAAATAAAGCAATTAAAAAGGAATTATGCAAACATGATATGTTCGGAATAGAATAGCCAGGTCGTTTAATGGAGCTTTGAATCACGTACAAAGTCTGAAAAAAGACACTTATTTGTTAACTTTTCAAGTTTACTTTCATTGCAAACTGTTTCTGAAGGTGAATTGCTTCAATGGAAATTCGGTATAAAATACATACGCAGGTTTTATTTTTACGATGGCAAGTTGTCTTCGGGTTCCATACAGAAGTATGTATAATGATAGTTTATTCCATGAGTACATGCTATTTAGTACGAACGTAAAGTAACAGTGTCCATGTTATAGTATTGATTCAGGTTTGATGTTATGTAATTTAAAACCATCTAGCCGTCAAGTTTTGATCGTACTATATAATAACAGGTTTAGTGTTTTTTCTATCATTCACATCCAATGGATACGCTTTTTATTGAGCAATTTAAGTTACGAAGTATATATATATTGATTCCTTCAAAGTTCAGAAATGTGTAGTTCGCTGCGTTCGCTTCGTATTTGGGTTCGTTTTCGTCTGTAGCTTAATGGTTATTTTTATGCTCCCCGTTCCCGAAGCATATATTCGCCGCTTCGTCCGTCCGTCCTTCCGTCCGTCCCATTTTTCTTGTCCGGACTACTTCTCAGAAACCACTGACTGAATTCAACAAAACTTCATGAGAAGCTTCACTACCAAGAGGAGATGCGCATTTTTTCTCGGAGTTATTGCCCTTTGATTATGCCACATGGGCACTTGAATTAATTGTGAATAAAGGCTTCTTATATCAGTAGCAAGATTCCTTTTTTCAGTTTTTTTTCATTTAGCAGGATTATCCTAACCCAACATGTAATTAAATTGTTCACTATCTCAATTTCATTGTACATTTTTGTATACTTATTATCTCGGGAGATCCAGAACATTTCCAGTGCTGCATATAACATTAAGATTTTAACCATCAACAAAGAGAGATTTTCCAATTAGAGTCTTGTTCGAAGTTATAACCATACGGGGAGCATCCATCGGTTCCACCGATATCGTTAAATAAAGGTGTAAGAAGCGTACAGGTAAAATATTTGATTACTGGATTATTTCAACGTTTCGACTATCCAGACCTTCATCAAGAAATAGAATAACCTACCCGGATGACACTTTCCGTGGTCCGCAATGAACAAAGTCATTGACTCGAAATAACGATAAAAAACAATTTAAAATAATATCGCCAATAAAGGCGTTACAACGACTTTAAACACGCATCATAACGCAAAGAAGTCGTAGTCATGTTAAAGGGTGCGTACAAACGCGAAAAAGGCTTTGTTATGGGCTTAAAAGGCGTTATTACGAGTTCAAAGATGCGTTATTGCACGTTTCGGAAAGCCTTATTACGCCAACAAGGCGTTATTATGAGATCCAAAAGGCGTTTTATGCCAAAAAGGGCGTTATTTAGAGTTTTAAAAGGCGTTCGAATTCATAGTGCATTTATCTCGTAATAGGGCATTTTAAAACTCCTTTTAAACTTCCATTTCGCGTGTGTGTGCATATACAGTAACACTTGTCGCGTACTTAGACCGAACGTCGAACTTTTCACTTGTGAATTGTGAATTACATTCAGACACTTGTCTCAACTTATATTGACTGTGCCCTAAGCTCGTTAATAAGTAATTAAAAATATATTGATAAGTTCCTGGGCGTTTAAATTTCGTAATAGAGGAGGATATGTCAATATATAAGACAATAATTACGTGATCAATTGGATATAAAGCAAATATTTTCCAGGAATCATGTTGTGTCGATCAGAAAATGTGTGCAAGAACTGCAGGAGATCATTCAGACATATGGATGTCGGTGACAAGTGAATAAATACTGAAAGAGAAGGAATAAGTTGCTACATGGAACGCCGCATGCATAGATAGGACAGTGCCTCCCAACACAGACCTCCGGGAAAACAACAATCCATAAAACATAAGGCACTTGAGGAGGTTAACGGGTACATACGTTAGGGAACAGATCCGCAAGGAATGGTCTTGCAGACCATAAGAATAACTAGGAGAATCAAAATGGACAATCAATGAAGGGGGGATTAATGGATGGAAAAGATCACAGGACAAGTCAAGACAGCTGGCAACAGTAGGCCAAAAAACAGGGCAGAAAATAACCTGAACACTATATAAAATGTAAGAATTGCACAGGGGAAGGGAAATATAACATACACTCAAAACACAAAAAGAAATAACAACCATACAGCGAATTACAGTCTTGGAACTGTCAGTAAAAATATCCTCACCCTCATGGTTTTTGAAAATTGGCAACGAAATTATTATACTGATCAAAAGGACCAATCATTGTGCTCCGGGAATCTTCACTACATTATGATACCGTGATCGAAATGATGATTTTCAAGGACATTTTTCGATATTATAAAGATTGTTTATCATAAATGGTATAGCTAACTCCAATCAACGTCAGCAAAATATGTATCCAGTCGCTGCTTAGAAACTGTGAAAAGAACTAACGGACTATATCCTTTTACTAGCATACACATACAAATACTGCGCTGTTGAATGCTAATTTAGCTTATCCCTGGAACTACATGATTGAAACTGTATACAAAACATTAAATGTGTATTTACCATTAAAGTTAGGGACACATTGACAATAAAATCAAGATAACCTATTTTGGCAAGCCGCCATCTTAATCACGTGTTCACAGACGTCAAACTTTTGGATAAAATGGAATTTCATTTCGTTAATACAATGGCTGGCGTCTCGGTAGATACTATTTTCCGTACTGTCGTCCATGCTGCTATGTTATATTTGTGTAATAATGTGTCGTTGAAGTCCTACACACAACATGTTATATTGCGCCATTTGTTTTTAAAGTCATACATTTGACATGTCATACTGCAGTACGGTGTTGTTGAAGACCAATACTTGGTATGTCATGTTATTGAAGTCAGCATGCAATACTGTTGTACTGTGTTATTGACGCCCTACACTCGGCATGCAATATTGTTGTACTGTGTTATTGAAGTCTTACAATCAGCATGCAATATTGTTGTGCTGTGTTATTGACGTCATACACTCGGCATGTCATATTGTTGTACTGTGTTATTGACGCCCTACAATCAGCATGTCATATTGTTGTGCTGTGATATTGACGCCCTACACTCGGCATGTCATATTGTTGTGCTGTGTTATTGACGCCCTACACTCGGCATGTCATATTGTTGTGCTGTGTTATTGACGTCCTACACTCGGCATGTCATATTGTTGTGCTGTGTTATTGACGTCCTACACTCGGCATGTCATATTGTTGTGCTGTGTTATTGACGCCCTACACTCGGCATGTCATATTGTTGTGCTGTGTTATTGACGCCCTACACTCGGCATGCACTATTGGTGTACTGTGTTATTGACGTTCTACACTCGGCATGTCATATGTTTGTGTTGTGTTATTGACGTTCTACCATGAAACCATACCATTGTCAAGTCATTATTGCTGTACTGTGGTATTGAAACCATACACTTGTCAAGTCATTATGGCTGTACTGTGGTATTGAAACCATACACTTGTCAAGTCATTATTGCTGTACTGTGGTATTGAAACCATACACTTGGCATGTCATTATGGCTGTACTGTGGTATTGAAACCATACACTTGTCAAGTCATTATTGCTGTACTGTGGTATTGAAACCATACACTTGTCAAGTCATTATTGCTGTACTGTGGTATTGAAACCATACACTTGTCAAGTCATTATGGCTGTACTGTGGTATTGAAACCATACACTTGTCAAGTCATTATTGCTGTACTGTGGTATTGAAACCATACACTTGGCATGTCATTATGGCTGTACTGTGGTATTGAAACCATACCATTGTCAAGTCATTATGGCTGTACTGTGGTATTGAAACCATACACTTGTCAAGTCATTATTGCTGTACTGTGGTATTGAAACCATACACTTGTCAAGTCATTATTGCTGTACTGTGGTATTGAAACCATACACTTGTCAAGTCATTATTGCTGTACTGTGGTATTGAAACCATACACTTGTCAAGTCATTATTGCTGTACTGTGGTATTGAAACCACACACTTGGCATGTCATTATGGCTGTACTGTGGTATTGAAACCATACACTTGGCAGTCATTATGGCTGTACTGTGGTATTGAAACCATACACTTGTCAAGTCATTATGGCTGTACTGTGGTATTGAAACCATACACTTGTCAAGTCATTATGGCTGTACTGTGGTATTGAAACCATACACTTGGCATGCCATTATGGCTGTACTGTGGTATTGAAACCATACCATTGTCAAGTCATTATGGCTGTACTGTGGTATTGAAACCATACACTTGTCAAGTCATTATTGCTGTACTGTGGTATTGAAACCATACACTTGTCAAGTCATTATGGCTGTACTGTGGTATTGAAACCATACACTTGGCATGTCATTATGGCTTTACTGTGGTATTGAAACCATACACTTGGCATGTCATTATGGCTGTACTGTGGTATTGAAACCATACACTTGTCAGGTCATTATGGCTGTACTGTGGTATTGAAACCATACACTTGTCAAGTCATTATTGCTGTACTGTGGTATTGAAACCATACACTTGTCAAGTCATTATGGCTGTACTGTGGTATTGAAACCATACACTTGGCATGTCATTATGGCTGTACTGTGGTATTGAAACCATACACTTGGCATGTCATTATGGCTGTACTGTGGTATTGAAACCATACACTTGGCATGTCCTAATGGCTGTACAATGTTATCGAATTCATACACTTGGCATTTATATTGTAGTAATATGTTATTAAGGTCACACATCTGGCATGTTATATTGTAGTAATCTGTTAAGGTCACTCATCCGGCATGTTATATTGCTCTGATCCGTTATTTAAGTCATAACAAGACCACATTGTTGTGAAGTGATGTGGAAGTTATATACACATCTTATTAGTTTATGTTCACTTACTGAAGTCATACTCACATTTTATATTTTTGGGTTATTGAAGTCATACATTTGGCGTATTGTGTTTCTGTAATGGGTTATTGATGCAGTACACTCACCATTTATATAGATAGGATTTGTTATGAAAGTTTTAAATTCGACACACAATATCGATGTGGTGATACTGAATTTGTACACACAAGTATTTGCTGCAACAATGTATTGAAGTCATATACAATACAAATTACATTGGTTTGATTTGCTTTTGAAGTATAATGTTAGAAATTAAGGACCCATCATAGCCCCATGCCCTCATCGGTATGATGAACAGAGCAAACTAGATTTACTTGTACATGTACATATAAATTTTATTGAACAAAAATCTTAAATAACAGCATCGTAAATAAGACATGAGAACATGTACATGGAAGAACTGGAACAATATAATAAGGTGAACACATTTCATATATAAACTGACATAAAACATAAACTCATTGTCATCATTGTCATCACATACTATTACAAGCACAACTTGCTAAAGTTTCATTTGAAATGGAAGTTCAGCATATCATCACTCCTCACACAAATACAAACTACGGTTGTAGAGCAGTTCTCAACATATCATCACTCCTCACACAAATACAAACTACAGTTGTAGAGCAGTTCTCAACATATCATCACTCCTCACACAAATACAAACTACAGTTGTAGAGCAGTTCTCAACATATCATCACTCCTCACACAAATACAAACTACAGTTGTAGAGCAGTTCTCACTATATCATCCCTCACACAAATACAAACTACAGTTGTAGAGCAGTTCTCACTATATCATCCCTCACACAAATACAAACTACAGTTGTAGAGCAGTTCTCACCATATCATCACTCCTCACACAAATACAAACTACGGTTGTAGAGCAGTTCTCACCATATCATCCCTCACACAAATACAAACTACAGTTGTAGAGCAGTTCTCACTATATCATCCCTCACACAAATACAAACTACAGTTGTAGAGCAGTTCTCACTATATCATCCCTCACACAAATACAAACTACAGTTGTAGAGCAGTTCTCACTACATGTATATCATCCCTCACACAAATACAAACTACAGTTGTAGAGCAGTTCTCACCATATCATCACTCCTCACACAAATACAAACTACGGTTGTAGAGCAGTTCTCACCATATCATCACTCCTCACACAAATACAAACTACAGTTGTAGAGCAGTTCCCACCATATCATCACTCCTCACACAAATACAAACTACAGTTGTAGAGCAGATCTCACCATATCATCACTCCTCACACAAATACAAACTACAGTTGTAGAGCAGTTCCCACCATATCATCACCTCCTCACACAAATACAAACTACAGTTGTAGAGCAGTTCTCAACATATCATCACCTCCTCACACAAATACAAACTACAGTTGTAGAGCAGTTCTCAACATATCATCACTCCTCACACAAATACAAACTACAGTTGTAGAGCAGTTCTCAACATATCATCACTCCTCACACAAATACAAACTACAGTTGTAGAGCAGATCTCACCATATCATCACTCCTCACACAAATACAAACTACGGTTGTAGAGCAGTTCTCAACATATCATCACTCCTCACACAAATACAAACTACAGTTGTAGAGCAGTTCTCAACATATCATCACTCCTCACACAAATACAAACTACAGTTGTAGAGCAGTTCTCAACATTCATCACAATATCAAACATATTATAGTTTAGGCTCAAAAGCTTTCCAGTATGTTTTGTAAAATAATTTGATACGGCCATTTCATATATACGTTCTTATATAAGATTCTTCATGTACTAATATGCCTTCATTACTCAACATAATTGTTTTGTAGGAGCAGGTTATCAGTGGGATACCATCTTCACTGTCATTGCCTGAAACACAAATCACATGTTTAGTTTATTAAAAGATACCTTTCTTAAATTTTAAATCAAATATGAAACAGGTTATTAAAACTTTTATGAATCATTGTCAGTGACTGCTTCCTGTGGAAAAAACCAAAAGCTTGGACCTCATTCAGGGATGTGATGTTTGCGTCGCAACCTTGCCTATGATGGAATTTGACTTCCACTCATCAACCGCTATGCCTAATTTAAACAAATGGTTTGTCTAACGTAAAGAAAAAACAAATACAAATGTCAAGCTTAAATCATGAAGCAAGATAACTAATATGGTAGCAAAAAGCAAACCAGAATCCATGTAGTAAATGTATATGCTTTGAACAAACATTTAAAACTACAGTGGAACCCCTCAAAACCGGAACCTCAGTAAACCGGAATTCCGTCTAAACCGAACAATTTGCGTGGTCCCGATTTTTTCTGTTCTATTTTCATTGGATAAAAACCTCTGTAAACCGGAACCCCTCTATTCCGGAAACCGAACAAGATTTCCATTATTTCTAAACTATTTCAACAGTAATTTACCCCTCTAAACCGAACAGCAATTTATGACACCTAAAGTGTTTAGACAATAAATGTGTTAACACGGCGTTTTCACACCTTATCTGTTAAATGGTTTCAATCGGCAGTAGCTACACGTTTGTTTACTTTATGACTGTGCGCGGGTAAATAGGTACAGTGTGATAATCGCAATTATTAACCAAGTAACGACAAAAGAAAGTGACAGTTTGCAAATATCATTAACAACTTTTAATTGCCGACCATACACATCAATCGATGTTTTCAATAATTTATTTAATGATGAATGCTACAGTAGGTGACTGTTCAATTGATCTTTTGTTAAAAGAATCAAATTATCATTCTACATGTAGTTAATGAGCGTATTAGCAGAGTAAAGACGAGTGCAGGTATTGTTGTTTAAATTAACAATAATGTGGAACAATTTTGTTGTTTTATCAATCAGTTTCTGTCAGATTGATTTTATCATTCAGACAATCAACATGTCTGCGCCTCCTTCTAAACGTCGAAGAATAGAATTGTCACTTGATGACAAAATTAAATTGATCAAAGAGTCAGAATCTGTTCCGAAACCGTGCATGTATAAGGAATGAATAAAAATTAATACACTAAGTCATTACATATGTTGTTGTTTAATGCATTTCCTAAAACCCCTCTAAACCGGAAACCCCTCTAAACCGAACTTTTTATCCGGTCCGGCCGAGGTTCGGTTTAGAGGGGTTCCACTGTACATGTATTTCAAAATTTATGAAAACATGCATAAATCTTAGACATTGTCTTCTCAATTACAGTAGACATTGCTCGAGCGACCACCTGTAATAAGCGACTTTTCTATTAAACGACCACTTAAATTCCCGCCCGAGCGTTTTTACTATATAAATTGTATCTATTAAACGACTTTTCTATTACGCGACCAGCGACCGCATTAAACCAGTCCGGACAGGTAAAAAAGATAGTTAAATAATCCATTAAACGACCGCATGCACTTAATCCCCTTGTGCATTTCACACCTTATTCACAACTGCATTCGCGCATTGTCCTTTAAACAATTGAATAAACAATTAGGCGTGATAAATGCGACCAGGTAATTACTCGGCGACACAGGTATAAAACGTCATGTAAAAATCGTGTCATATATGTGTCCGTTTAAGCGCGAGTCTCGAATGTAAATGGATTACACAGCATAAACGCTCATAATTTCTACAAGAACCAAGTTCATGTAACGTCGTTGCTAAGCGACTAACGTTGCTTGATGTCACAGAGTTTTTACATTACGATGTCCCGAGAAGAAATATGCGAGATGTAATTTGTGTACCGTCTCGCCCGCTTTTATCTTTACTTGAAGATCGTCGTACCGACAAACTTCTTATTTTCACTGAGAGAATAAAAATGTCAGACAAAACACATCGCATAATTTAAGTCTGGGTTTAAATGTGTAAACACTCACTTTGTTTAGTATGTAATCCATTTTAAAGACCCTGTAAAATCATTGCCTTATGGAAAAACTGTTTATTACTATCAGCCTGTCTTAATACGCACGTGGAATAAAGTTTTAGAATTATTCCAGTTAATATAGCTGTCAAAACTTCGTCACTGAATTCATGACGTCACACCATGCGCAGATTCGTGTTACTGTGATGAGTACACTGTACAGTTATTTATTTATAGACTGAAAATTATTATGTACCCGTGTAAATGTGTGTGTGTCTGTGTTTCGCCTTTTACTTTTGCGTTAGTTAGAAAATTTCGCGTGTGTGATAAGAACATTCTTGAATTTTAAGCACGAGGCAACTACACTATTCAACGTACATGAAGCTTGTCATATTGGATAACTTACGTGGAATTTAAGAATTAGGCACTTGTCCAGTTTTCTATTGCCTAGTGAGCTGATAGAATGGTTTAGATTTGCAAGCTTTGTTTCACACCGTAGATATATATGAATGGAAAGAGGATGGTATTTATACGTTTTGATTGTTCAGTACGACATTCATTTGTACTTTAACTTTCGTTAAATTTGTTGATATCTATTAAGAGACCATTTTATTAAGCGACCACTTTTTGGCCGTCTCTTAATACAATGTCTACTGTAGTTCCCAATGATCATATTCCCCTTAGAAAGACTGCCGTTGTGAAGAAATAGCGCTTACCTTTTCACAGTATGGACAATTACCAAATATGGTGTTAAAACTTTGCCTGCAATTAGGCAATGCTCGCAACCACTGTAAAATAGAATACAGGAACATCATTATTAGACAAACTAGTCAGAGTCAATAACATGTCAATAGTTTGAAAAGAATGATAAAATAACACATAATTTTTTTTCAAATTTCTGAGGCTGCTGGCATGACTATTTCCATTCTTCAATATATAACATCATGTCAATGAATTGACACAATTGATCAACAGTGCTTCTTCATAGAATGTTAGAATTCAAAGATAAGTGTGGACATATGGACATACGGACGGCCTGACGGTTGGTGAAAGATCACAATAGCTCACACTGGGATAAAAACTTAAACAAAATAATTATATCACAATAGTTATACCACCAGGGAATTTTCCTTATAGAGTTGAATCTGATAAAGGGACATATTATTTATCAAAAAGAGTATGTTCTTTTCCAATCCAAACCTGAAAAATTCCCAAAATCATCAAAGGTTTAAAATAGAAATACAGCATTGAGCATCGCATCATAGTTACAAAAAAACATAAGATAGTGTCAGCACTTATAACAAGTGTTGGATACGTAAAATATACAGTATGTTACATTACCTCAATAACACAGGTTTTATGAAACACTTGTCCACATCGGGTATCATTGCAGACTTCATCAGGAATTTCTGAATCCATACGATATGAATAACAAATACCACATTCCACACTGAACTCCTGTGACAGAATTACAACAAATTATAATTCACAGCATAATACTATCATGCATATGTTTACCAATTCCTATAAGTAAGAGACGTATCATCAATTCTGGCCAAGGTAATATAACACAAAGACTGATGTATTTATTTAGAATTACATCATATTTAGAAATATTTCAGATACATAGAGCAGTCAAGTTGAGTTAACCACCAGTGTTCCTTGTTACCAACCTGAACTGACCTGTTCTTTCACAAGCAACTGACCCTCGTGAATCCAAGGTAAGGAAAGAAGACCTTGGATATGTTATAGTCACATTGTCACAGAGAACATGCTTGTCATCCGGTGTTCCAACCATAGCAGTCGAATGCTCAAACAACTTAGCTAACCACACAGACTGTTTATCACCAAGACTAATGTAAGATTTTGAACAAATTGAATACTATGTAGGTTAAACATAAGTTTTCATACATTAAAGATATTTTCCTTCTCCTCACAATAAGGGGACCATACTGTCCATCTAACCAACACCAATGCCACATAAGCAAACACAGCAAAGAAAACCTATGGTAGGAAAGTTCTCACACATCCAATAAATTACAGAAAACCAACATTTTCATATTTTAACAAATCATATTTCTGGTAAAGGTAAACTTTAAAGACTGTAAATAAAGATGTTTACCTCCTTATTGGTGTTGGTTGGTGACGGGAATTTCACATTTAGAAGAAACTGGAGGTTGTCAAAAAGACCTTTATTCTCATCCCTGAAAAGTTTGAGCACATTCACATCGAGTGGTGTTTATTTTTTAGGGGTTAAAAGTCACATCATTATGATTTAGATCATATGGAGACATCCCACCTTTAATGGCGGAGGAGAGACTGTCACCGAGGTTTCCAGACAAGGGTAGGCACCAGGGACAAACTATCCTCAAGCTGGCTGGATGACCTCGCTACACTGGATGACCTCCCTACACTGGATGACCTCCCTTCACTGGATGACCTCCCTACACTACACTGGATGACCTCCCTACACTGGATGACCTCCCTTCACTGGATGACCTCCTTACACTGGATGACCTCCCTTCACTGGATGACCTCCCTACACTGGATAACCTCCCTTCACTGGATGACCTCCCTACACTACACTGGATGACCACCCTACACTACACTGGATGACCTCCCTACACTACACTGAATGACCTCCCTACACTACACTGGATGACCAACCTACACTACACTGGATGACCTCCCTACACTACACTGGATGACCTCCCTACACTACACTGGATGACCTCCCTACACTACACTGGATGACCTCCCTACACTACACTGGATGACCTCACTACACTGGATGACCTCCCTACACTGGATGACCTCCCTACACTGGATGACCTCCCTACACTAACTCCCCAAAATGCTTCGCAGATTGTCTGACATTCCATCAGAGAAACTTGCAATTATTTTCCAACCAAAAGAATTTTCATCTGAAAAGTAGTGGTGTTACATGCATTGTAGCTTGTTCACATGCCAGACATTTGGTCAGAGGGCCTTGCAAGAAATTTGTCTAACATATCCAATGGTCTGGCAACTTTCAAGAATCCTGCCCACATGAAAGGATTCCATCAAACCAGCAGAGGACTAGTGATAGTCAAGCCCCCATAACCACTTGGCCCCTTACTGAATAGTTGCCAAAGATTGTTACCTTAAATTCAAGAACGGATGATTAAAGAAACCTGTATCAATATTAAGCATATGGATCTATCAATGTGGAAGTACAAATTGTTTGCCATAGTATACATATGAATAGTGATCTGATTATTTGAAACATGAAGGTAATTGATCTTACCATAAATTGATGTTTGCATTCATACTTCTTCTAACAGGTGCTATAGCTAAAATACAGAAATTGAGAAAACCAATGAGGGCTGTTCCAGGTAAATCTCCCTGGGGTTAGGAATGGCAGTTGAAAATAAGGGGACCATCAAGAGAATTTTAATTGATATTTAACCCCCAACAAACAGGGTTTGACCCCTCCCCACAAAGGTAATTTTAATTGTCGTCATTACCCCTTCCCCCCAGGAGATTTTCCTTGAATATTATAGATAGCACATACAACGAATAAAGTTATTTCAAAGCGAGTTTTAAAACAAGCAATTCTGTCCTTTCAACTTATATTATTTACAGGGCATCAATAATTACTATACCAAAGGCAATTAAAACATCTTGTAGACTGTACCAATAAATGCATAAATCATTTAAATAATTGGTAATATTATAAAATGTAGTTGAAAGCAATTTTTGCAATAAATGATGCTGAAATAACATAACTTTAGACTGAAAAAAAAGAATGCAAGTCACTGATTTCACTAACCTATTTCATATACTAGCATCTTATAATTTATGTAAAACACACTTGATATCAATTCACAGAAAAGAAAAAGAGAGCAAGTAGTTAGACATACATTGATCTGAACCTAAGAATTTACATTCTGGTAACATTCTAGGGTGGGATGGATCTACTGTAATCTGTATGGACACACCAGCACCTGAAATATACCACAGGGAGTCAAGTACAGACTAAAATGGAAAAAAATGTGTTGCCTTGAAAAATCAAGCCCTCTAAAGTTTTAACATTCACTTTAATCCATTTGTAAATATTCAATCAATATTCACTGTTTCGAGATGGGACCACAATGACATCTGACAATAAAAATATATGTAAAACAATGCTGTTTTTTTCCAGAAAGCCAATCACACAATCAAGACTGGTTAAACTTCAATTCAGTTCTTACTACGGTTACAGGTAAATATCAAAGTACTAGCAAACTATTGTTGTCACAATGATGTGTTTGGTTTTTAGGGGGGGGGGGGGGCAAAGATGTAATACACCTTCTAAACAAGCTTAACATTTGTGTAAAGTTTCAAACTTTACACATAGCTTAATAAGTTACAGCTGTGATCACAATGTTTTGGCTGGAGAGACAAACTAACTAATTGATGGTAAGATATCACTGAGTGTATTAGTAAATAATTCACAAACTTATAGCAATTCTTCTATGTCTGGCAGAGAATGTAGGCTTCTCTGGTTCAAGCACCCATGTATTGGCATCAATTTCTGACAAAACATCCCAGAATTCCTGACATGTATCTATGGCAACCATAAACTGTCTGTATGCATGTATTAGATCACTCTGAAAATACAAAAACATATAATCAAATGGTTTCTTACAAATTCTAAGTGCATTCTGCATTCATGACCAAATACAGTCTTAGAAATTGAAACCATTTTGTGGAATTGTATGATTCTGAGAGCAAAACATTCCCTCATATGATTTAAGTTAATTAAAATATGTTTAAAGTGGTTCAATTACTTTGTTCTACAAATAAAACATAAATCTAGCTGGCTATGAAAGTGTAAATATTCTAGACCTGATAAGGTTGCCATCATACACACATTATACACAGCAACAACAACATATTGAGATTGCATAGACATATATATTAAGGCTGTAACATTACAGTTGACTTTCAGTTAGGTTAAGATTACTATCCTTTCAGTTTTCGGTTATTCTATTAGGTTATATAAATATATGAAATACATAAAATTCTCAATAACTTATAGTTTAATGACTTGTGACGACCAAACATGAACATTTGACGAGGTCCGATAGCTGTGTAACTAAAAGATAAATGTGTATAAACTTATGAATTCTCTAGCAAGAATATTACATCAGGAGTAAAAATGACATCTGATGTACCATACCGAATATTCTGAAAAAAGTACCAAACTGTACAGTGAGAATAAAAAAACGAAAAACAATCAAAACTACGGTTAAACGTTGCAGCCCTAATATATATCTGTTAAAGATGGCAATTATTAACTTAGAACCAGAGAATGAATTCTTATGCCCAACATCAGCCAATCTTAACTCTGTCAGGAAACTATACAAAGAGAGAAGTGTAAATATACTAAGTCTGTAAAGAAGAGAACTTTAACCTTGGCAGTCCAGTGAAGGTCAAACTTAAAAGGAAGTTCAACAGAACATTTTGGGGCCTCATCTGGATACTGAAACAAAGCAAACAAGACATACGTTAAGTAGCATTTGGTTAAAGAAAGGGGGATAACTCCTACATATTTCAAATTTAAGTGTATTCATAACTAACCATCGTAAGAACAAAATACCAGACATTCCCACAGTATGGTTACACTGCATGAAGACTGATCTATTTACAAATCAGAGCATTTATTAACTATATGTAGTGCTTTTTCCAAGAATGTTCATATAGGAAAGACTTATAGCCATAATACAATATAATAATTCCATCATCAAAAAGTACCAGTTTACACTGTCTAATGCTCCTACAAAATCCTGAAACTATGTAGCACTTGACAATTAATTACCGAGTGGTATCACATGTACAAGTTTATATATCGCATTCATGGGCCAGTAGTCTAAATACAACATACCCTATAACCTCAATAATAAGACCACCTTTGGGATCTTTGAAAATGGTCTTCTTATTAAGGTGGTCTTAATATTTAGGTTGAATAAAGAGCAAAACAGTGAATATGCACTTGAAATTTGTATTCTTCAGTTTGAGGTGGTCTTATAATCGAGGTGGTCTTTAGGTGGGGTTTTACTATATATGAACGGTCTGCGAAACCTTTTAAACTAGTCATTGAGAAAATCTTGATATAAACTCCCATTTAAGCATATTAGATTGATACTACATAACAGCCAAATAAAACAATGTTTTAAATGTAATAACATTATACAATTTTTTTTGGAGACATTATCTAGCAACTTGGAAATGCACATATAAATATTATCTTTACCTCGGAGCTAGTATATAACTTCATCACATGATTTCTACCAAGTTTATCACAGTGTAATAGATATAGCTTAGTAAATACAGGATCTACAAACACCAATCTGTAACATACATGTAAATATACAATACAGAGATAACAATGTATGAAGATGTTTTGATACTGGCAAGCTCATTTTAGACTTAACATGAACATAATGGAATGTTTTCAAAAAAATCTTAAAACTGATTATAAGAATAACACATTTGTACAATATATTTTAATTCTTTTTGTAGCAAACTTATAAGCTACCAAACTGTTCTGTCATGATGGTTGTCTGTGGGTTCTTAGAATGACAAAGACCAATGTGTTCTTACGAACTTCAATCTTCAAGTACTTTAATAGCAATGCTGCGAAATATAGTCATGCAGTTTATATAAGGGAAGTAACTGTAGGTATTCCTTATAAGGAATGATATACAAGAGTTGTCCATAATATAACAAAAGCCTTTAGAATATCTGGAGCTAAATGAATGTGTTATCAGTGAAATGGATTTGAATTATAGAATGAATCAACACAACACAATATTTACCTTTCCCAGCCCAACGCTTCAATGTGATCCACAAGCTGCTGACAGAACTTGTTATCTGTACCGTCAGAATTCACCACCTCCATTTGTCTCTCCTGCAAGTATACAAGGATGGGATGAAGTAGTTTATAAATTGTAGAAACAAACAAACTTTCCAAACCCGAGTTATAATTTGAGACAAAAAATTTAGCACTTAAATTGTCATTATCATCCATATTGGATGAGGTTGACAAAAAAGTTCAATTTTATCAGCCAATAAAAAAGATACACACCTATCTACTTGTAACATCATTTTATATCTAGGGGTAAAATTTGCATATAGAGTGCTAAACTGTCATAAAATAGACCTGTCAAAAGTATGAGGTTAACAATCTATTTGGATAATTCAAGGTTCATAACTTCAGAGTGTCTGAGGCAATTGGGCTGGTTATTTAACTTGCACAAGATAATATGCCATTAACATTGTGACTTAGTTTGGAGAAGAACCAATAAATATTGTTTGAGATAGAGAGCGACAAGTGTCATTAAATGAATTTTTGATAATTCAAGGGCCATAACTCCAGAAAGTCATGAGCGATTTGGCTGGTCATCGAACTTGAACCAGATGATATGCCATGAACATTGTTACCAAGTTTGGTGAAGATCAAACAAAAACTGAATGTGTTAGAGAGCAGACATGGACGCAGCCACTGGTTGCAGGTGATCCCATAATCAGTAAGTTAACAATAATGTCACATCACAGTACATTGGAGAAGACTGTGTGAAGTAATGTCACATCACAGTACATTGGAGAAGACTGTGTGAAGTAATGTCACATCACAGTACATTGGAGAAGACTGTGTGAAGTAATGTCACATCACAGTACATTGGAGAAGACTGTGTGAAGTAATGTCACATCACAGTACATTGGAGAAGACTGTGTGAAGTAATGTCACATCGCAGTACATTGGAGAAGACTGTGTGAAGTAATGTCACATCACAGTACATTGGAGAAGACTGTGTGAAGTAATGTCACATCACAGTACATTGGAGAAGACTGTGTGAAGTAATGTCACATCACAGTACATTGGAGAAGACTGTGTGAAGTAATGTCACATCACAGTACATTGGAGAAGACTGTGTGAAGTAATGTCACATCGCAGTACATTGGAGAAGACTGTGTGAAGTAATGTCACATCACAGTACATTGGAGAAGACTGTGTGAAGTAATGTCACATCGCAGTACATTGGAGAAGACTGTGTGAAGTAATGTCACATCACAGTACATTAGAGAAGACTGTGTGAAGTAATACGAAAAAAAACCAGTTCTGAGTCACTTCATCATTTCATAGACTTTTCCATTGAGAAAACCTGAAGTTAACATAATACAAAGCCATCTCCAATATATTGTGGAAAACAATTAAATGTTCATTAATAGACAAGTATCTACAAAGCTAACACCAATAAGTTATACTCACAGCAATCATTTGAAACTCTTTGATGAAGGACACAAGACTTTCACACTGCTTTAGTCTCTAAAATTACATTAAAACATGCAATAAAATATATAAAATACACTAAAAGTAATTAAATCTGGATAAATAGTCTTCCACAATAAAGCCACAATCAGTTAAAAATTTCAGGGAAAGATTATCAGAGAAATATAAACAAATGCAGTGATATCAAAACTGAAGCCAAAAAAAGTGTTACTCTCTCAGCAGTGATGGTTAATACATGTACGAGTCTAATAAGGCCCAACAAATAAGCTTGTCTTAGAGTTGTACCTCCAGGAGTACTTCCCAAATTAGTTTATGGATATATTTTATGTCTGGGAATGTTTGTATCTTCTTTTAAACAAAGACCACAATTTTCGACAAGATTTTTTCTGATATTTTAAGACATAAAAAATTTAGGTCCAGAGGAAGAATGTCGGTTGAGTAGCTAGGTATCAAAGGGACATTTAAAACAAAGCTGGCATATTGTTACTAAACACATGGTGGAAGCAAATAGTGTGTATTTATTTGTATTTATTTGATATTTATTCATATGGCATTATGCAACTTATACCTTCTTACTCTTTCATAAAATTATCATTTGTTATGTACCTGAGATATAATACTTTTGAAATTGCCAATCAATTTCTGGAGTTTGAAATCACAACTGACTGAAGCATCAGCCAACTTTCCAGACCCTGGCAATCTGATTTCAAGTTTGTACAGCTGGTTCTGAAATTATCCAACAACAAGTAAATATTGTCCTTAGCAACAGATATGGTTGTAAATAATTAAAACCAGGCAATACTGCTGAATCAGATGCAACAAGGGTCTTAAGTCACAACGCACAACAAAAAACAGTAATAAACATCTACACTTCATAATGATAATGTGTATGAAGTTTCAATGAAATCCCTTTACAATCTTGGAAATTTTTTCACATCGCAAATATTTTGCATTGGACCAATCAACTGTACAACAAGTCATATATGTACATGTATTACCTGGTCAGTTTGCACTGGGTATAAATATGAACAAATGTGGCATCATAATGCGTCTTAATTTGAAACAGAATCATAACAAGTTGATTAAATCTTAAGTAATAACAAAGTTTTATTATAAAGTGCGAGTTAAAACAAATAAAATTCAAACTAAAATATTCTGGCTTATGTTCATACAAAATGTATTCATTATACAATTTTGTATACAATTTTATGCATCAATGATTGAGCCCTATAACATTATAATACATGTAGTAATATAACCCAATTTACCAGCTTAATTGAACATAATGAATTTCACAGATACATATCTTTAAAAGTAATCTGGATGAGAAACCGTAAATAATAAATTATAAAAGAGGAATAATTTGCTCTGCCACATTAAATTTAGTTATGTAATAAACCCGAGGCACCAGTGGAACTGTTTGTAAATCGTACACATACATGTATATTGATAAAGCCATTATAATGAAGTCCACTTATATCTTGAGGTATCATGTATGGAAAATCTGTCAGCATCATCATATCCATTCTTATTTTCTACCCTGTGGGTAGGGCATGAAACACTGAAAAATAGAAGATACAATAATGACCCTGTGCTAATATATTGCAACATGTGGTATGCTTTCAGCATATTGTGTGTTACATAGCGGCCCTGTTAGCTCCAGTGTTCTGCCAAGCATTTGAAAAGGGGAAGACAAATGTCTCAGTCAGAGAGCTACAAAAAGACAATTTTTAAACAGAGACAAAAAATAATTCATCTCACAAAAGACAGGAAAATAATATGCAAACAAATGACTTTGTCAAATCTGAACCAATAAGTGCATGCATGTCCCCAGTCTTATCACTAGTAAGTCTATGCATGTCCCCAGTCTTATCACTAGTAAGTCTATGCATGTCCCCAGTCTTATCACTAGTAAGTATATGCATGTCCCCAGTCTTATCACCAGTCTTATCACCAGTAAGTCTATGCATGTCCCCAGTCTTATCACTAGTAAGTATTGACACTAAAAGAACAATTAATTTGCCTAAAAAGCATTCACAGATGTTGCTTAAATTTCTTATATATACATAAAACGTGTGTTCGTTATTCTAACTTCATGAAAAGAATTATGCAAAGCAAAATAAATCCACATCACCGAAGTAAAACTTATCTTCGTCCTTTCGCTACAATGGCATTAGCATCCGAATTAAGGCATGTCCGACTACTGGTCCAATGGAAATTGACTCCCACAGTACCACATCGCATCGTTTGTCATGCAATGTTCATACATGCAATCAATTGCTAATATACGTGCACTTTTAATATGATATCCACTTTTATCACAAGTTTTAGAGAAAATACCAAACCAGGCACATATTTTTATAAACTAGAAAAGGAATTAATCATGACACTCACTTGAGAGTTACCGCGCCTGAAACACAAAATATGGCGCGAAATTTCACTGGCGTATATATCTAAGGGGTGCATATGTTCCCCTCTACCCATACACAGTGGCAATATAACTATCATCGTCGTAGTTTGACCTGGTATGACTGATACGTACCAGTTATGCCAGGTTGAAGTAAGTGCAATGATAGATCTACACACTTTTTTAAAGGGAAAATGTGCCCTCTCCTTTGGAAATGTGAGCGATTGTGTGTAAAACTGTAGACTCTGACTATGTGACAGATATTTTATATCAAATCCGATAAGAAAACAAAACATAGATTTAAATCCTCTATCAATATAGATATCAATATAGAATCTACAGCTAGTCTACCGAATCTACATAATTAGCATATATTCTATCAGGGACCGTAGCCTATGTCTATACATCTTCACTCTGCGTAGATCTAATAAGTTATCCTAGCCAGGGGCGTAGCTAGGAGGTTTGTGATGTGTAGCCTACGCAAGATTCTTTTTGCGGGGGGTCCGAGGGTACTCCCCCGGAAAAAATATATTCTAGATTGTCTGTAGTGACTTCTGGGCGCATTCCTATCCCTGAATTGAGAGGTCATTTTTTTAATGCAGATTTGAACTTTTTATTTTTTCGATTTTTCAATGTGTACGCAGCTGCGTACTCTGCGTACAGGACGCTACGCGCCTGCTAGCCTATGCTAGCATATGAAATTAAAAAAGGTTTAATGATGGATTAAAAACGTCAAGAAATATCATACGTTTTGAGACATAAATATATCTATCTTGTGTAGATCATCTTTTCTAAATCATCAGTTTAAAATTGCCGTTGAAAGCATATATAGCATCAGCAAGAGTAGATCTAGCATGAGTAACAACGAGCCGTCTGTCAGCTCATGCTGTGAGAAATCAGGAATAGAATCGAAACCCCTTTAATGGAATTTCATTCTGAGACGCCAGTTTCAGACAACCTTGGAACTTTGGTCCCAGCTGGAACACAATTACCGTGTGACTTACCGTGTTCCTGGACAACCCAGTGGCCAATGTTGGTTTATCCTTCAGTGTCGATATGGATATCATTTAAAAAACTGAAGTCCCAGTTCGCGCGACTAAAACGTCGTCTTGGCGGCACATCTTGCAGCATATTTGCAGTGATTTGAGTCTTCTTAAAATATCGGGTAAAGTTTTAATCCCTGAACATGATGATGTGGTGATCAAACATACAATCCCTGAACATGATGATGTGGTGATCAAACATACAATCCCTGAACATGATGATGTGGTGATCAAACATACAATCCCTGAACATGATGATGCGGTGATCAAACATACAATCCCTGAACATGATGATGCGGTGATCAAACATACAATCCCTGAACATGATGATGTGGTGATCAAACATACAATCCCTGAACATGATGATGTGGTGATCAAACATACAATCCCTTAACATGATGATGTGGTGATCAAACATACAATCCCTGAACATGATGATGTGGTGATCAAACATACAATCTCTGAACATGATGATGTGGTGATCAAACATACAATCCCTTAACATGATGATGTGGTGATCAAACATACAATCCCTGAACATGATGATGTGGTGATCAAACATACAATCCCTGAACATGATGATGTGGTGATCAAACATACAATCCCTGAACATGATGATGTGGTGATCAAACATACAATCCCTGAACATGATGATGTGGTGATCAAACATACAATCCCTGAACATGATGATGTGGTGATCAAACATACAATCCCTGAACATGATGATGTGGTGATCAAACATACAATCTCTGAACATGATGATGTGGTGATCAAACATACAATCCCTGAACATGATGATGCGGTGATCAAACATACAATCCCTTAACATGATGATGTGGTGATCAAACATACAATCCCTGAACATGATGATGTGGTGATCAAACATACAATCCCTGAACATGATGATGTGGTGATCAAACATACAATCCCTGAACATGATGATGTGGTGATCAAACATACAATCCCTGAACATGATGATGTGGTGATCAAACATACAATCCCTGAACATGATGATGCGGTGATCAAACATACAATCCCTGAACATGATGATGCGGTGATCAAACATACAATCCCTTAACATGATGATGTGGTGATCAAACATACAATCCCTTAACATGATGATGTGGTGATCAAACATACAATCCCTGAACATGATGATGTGGTGATCAAACATACAATCTCTGAACATGATGATGTGGTGATCAAACATACAATCCCTTAACATGATGATGTGGTGATCAAACATACAATCCCTGAACATGATGATGTGGTGATCAAACATACAATCTCTGAACATGATGATGTGGTGATCAAACATACAATCCCTTAACATGATGATGCGGTGATCAAACATACAATCCCTGAACATGATGATGTGGTGATCAAACATACAATCCCTTAACATGATGATGTGGTGATCAAACATACAATCCCTGAACATGATGATTTGGTGATCAAACATACAATCCCTGAACATGATGATGTGGTGATCAAACATAAAATCCCTGAACATGATGATGTGGTGATCAAACATACAATCCCTGAACATGATGATGTGGTGATCAAACATAAAATCCCTGAACATGATGATGTGGTGATCAAACATAAAATCCCTGAACATGATGATGTGGTGATCAAACATAAAATCCCTGAACATGATGATGTGGTGATCAAACATAAAATCCCTGAACATGATGATGTGGTGATCAAACATACAATCCCTGAACATGATGATGCGGTGATCAAACATACAATCTCTGAACATGATGATGTGGTGATCAAACATACAATCCCTGAACATGATGATGTGGTGATCAAACATACAATCCCTGAAAACGACAGAGAGAACAAAATGCAACCTTCCAAATTATTGAATAACGTTGAGTTAATAATATTAACGGGAACTTGACAGTGGTATTGGTGACCACCGTTTTCTTTGGCACAGCCATAGTAGTTAGATATGGCTGTGCTATTTGATTGATAGCGTTGTAAATTAATCAAATCTTTCGTAAATCGATAAACCAAATTCTCTTCAACCAAACAACGTTCGTAACATTGACGCAAATTGGTTAAATTTTCGTTAATGATGGCTGTATATTTGTTTACCAAAACTAAAAAAGAGATACGTTGTTTTGTACAGGTATTTTCTTCTTCCGAAGCAAAGTAATGAACACAATTATTGGAATGGTTCGCAAAGAAAACATTTTGATCATCACAGAGGCGTTATTCTTACGACTGTAAACACGACAAGGTTGCATGAAAACGTTGTTTGCCTTAAGTAGATCTATAGTATAGTTTTAGATTTATCTAACCGGAGTAGTAATTTTGTCAACCTCACGGCAAATTGCCCGACATCGGAATTAAGAAGAATTTCTTGGTTTACTCATATTGTTTTAATCAGATAAATCGATATGTAATAAGTTAGTTAACCTAATCTTCTGAGTTCACGACTGGACACAACGAGTATTGGTGAACTATATATACTGAGTCTATGATGACTAATAAAATAAATGCAAATTAGGCCTACCGTGTTCAAGAAGTCGACACTCGATCGCCTCGTACATTTTTCTTAATGCACTATATGGTAATTCGGTCGAACCGGTATGTCCCCCGCACACCATAAAGGAACTTGAAGCCGAAGGGGGAAATTTACCTACCAGTGGAGCAGAATAGGCCAAACAGACAATTTTGAACCCAAAGACGGACAGTACTAATATGACACTTCGTACAGTTACCATTTTCCTGGCATATAAAGGTCTCCTGTGGCCGAGTGGTTAAGGCATCCTGCTTGGGAGCGGGAGGTCCGACTCCCAGTACGGGTCCGTTCTGATATGGCCGTTTCGTGAGCCGCCGGCTAGTTAGATAATGGTCACCGTGTGAGTATCTGTCTGTTGTCTGGCATTTAAGGTTAGGAAGTAAATATGCTCAGAAAGTAGGGGGTGACACTATGATTGATAAACACTACTTTTATAACAATATCAATTGTAATGTAAATAAACATAGCAATGTATCTCTCCAGTATGGTGGCATATTACTGCCACCAGTTAGCATGATAGCTTTCGCGAATTGTTTCGTGTTAACCACTTAATTATTGCGATAACTATCTAGCTATCTAGTTAATATTCGTGATACATTTTCGGTAAGATAAATACCATAAGACTAGAAACAGGCTTGAAAGTGCCCAGAACTGCCATCTCTTACCTTTTTATGATGTATTACACTAACGGGTTATCTAGTTATGGTTTGCGAATTTCACTTAATATGTAACATAATAAGTAGTTAACTAGGTAAGATTAGTGTTACCAGTTTAATTATAAATATATTTATACAACTGGTTATCTAGTTATTGTTCGCGAATAAAGTATCATATATGTTACGAATAGCCTGTGTATCGAGGACGCCAAACTGGCGTGCCACGTCACTTACCATAGCAACAGCCTAAATGATACCGAAAACTTTATTTCTCTATTATTTAGAAAGTTGTAGTACTGCTGAATACGTCGGATGTGAATGCTGTTGGTTTTCCTTTCACTTGAAATAGACATTTATCCGACTCAGACGGTATCAACATGACGTGTTTCTATAAATGGCGCTGTAGTCAGACTTGAGACATCCTACTGGCAACGGAAACTTTGGTTCTTGTTTCATAAAATACAAGGCACATTCAGACAATGCCATCAAATATCGGAATACATGTACATGCATGCAAATATCAGGATATCGGAAATAATCTATATTTTTAATGGAATTCAGTGATTTACAAACTGACAGTCAGCCAAAACGAAATACCATGTACAATCAACCGAAACAAATTACGACAGCACTGCTATCGGGGAACCAACTCCTTTTAATAAAACCGAGAATGGCCTAAATGGTAATATCCTATGTCACTTTTCATGAATCAATACGCACAAAGGACAACCCACAATAATTTCTCAAGTTTCAATCAATATTGGTATTTAGCTCATTTGGTTTCTTAATGAACATAGGCTAAATGGGATTTTCATCAAACAACATTGTCATTCATTGCAATAGATGTTTGCAAATATTTATTTCTGTTTCACTATTGATGTCGTGGAATGAGATGCTAATATTTCACAATTCTGTATGCATTAGTGACAGACTTTTGACGTAGTTCCTAAATGTCTATTCATGAGAGGAGATCAAAGCAAACACTCAAAGTTATTTAGTCCTGTTTTTACATCCCACTTATTTTCTAGAGAGCTAAAAGAATAAACAGAGATATCAATGACTTGCGTGGCTTGACTGGAACTAGAAACAAAAGTTATTAATGTCTCTATCATTTCCTGTTCTCGAGAAAAGAACGAGAAAGTGAGAGAGAGTGAGGAAGTGTAAAAGGGAGTGGACAGTGTTTGTTGGAACTCCCTTTGATAACATTAGTGTAATCCCTGTTTTGTGAAAGTAATTTTAAATATCTATAAAACAAAAGAAAGACATACACATACGACACAATGTACAGTGTATAATAACGAAAACTCAAGCATACATGACAGTAAGATACATGAACTAGAACATTTGTTTTTGAAGATTGAAATACATGTAAATGTAGTGTCATTAAAGGACTTCTAACTGAGAGCGCAAAAGGAAGGAGTCTCACTGTTGAGGAGATGAGCAGAGGTGTACTCGTAGGTTTATTGTAGAGGGAATGGGGCTTTCCTAACATCAAGTTGCTGGCAGTCTGATTGTGTCGTATAGTGTTGTAACACGAATTTGGAGGCGCTGTAACGCGCAGGAAAGTAGAGCATTTGCATTGTTGAGGAAGAAAACGGCCGACAACCGAAACCAAATACCATCTTGTAGATGGCAAGCCCGACAACAGCATTTCAACAATGCGGAAGGCGTCAGCGTTTCCATTTCAACTGTAGGAATCGAATTCACTATGCCGAGTGCTGGACTTAGAGGGCAATTAGACACCCATACGTTTACATATTCATGAACCTAGAATGTGTGATATACGATCACTTAAGGTCTGGGCGGGTATTAGTGTAAAGGTAAAAACAGACCTATATACCATTGACAGCTGCTACAAGTTTCTATAAGACATGTATACCGCCCGATGTAGCAATATAGGTCCTGATTTCATGGCGGACATGCCTCAGAGAGCAGATTCTGCCGGCCAATCAATTGTCTTAAAAAAAAGAAAAAGCCCACACAATGAATGACTAACGTACAAATAAACATTTGTAATGTCAATGTGTGTCATTAACACTTCTAAAATGTTTTCTGTGTTTGTCGTTGACATTATATAGAATTGCCAAACAGAGATGCTTACGATTGTATAAGCAAACGTTTCTATGGCAACAGCTAACAGAATAATACATACGTATCTAGTTTATAACCACAAAAGGCAATAAACGTAAGCACTACATCAGCACATCAGTGCTACTAAACATTTACGTAATATACACATTCTTGCCAATTAGTGGCTTAGTGGTTATTTTAAGTAAACTCGTCTATTTCAGGGAAATTCAATGGATTTATGAGTCTGCTTCTTTGTACAAGAGATAAAAATACTAGGAACCCATTTACTGATAAAAGCAAACTACCTAGAGGAAAAGCTTGACAAAGTGGAATTTTATTCAGACATCACAAAAGATCTTTACAAATTGGACGATAGTGGACATTAAATTTTGGTCTTGTTTAAACCGGGGAAAGATTTTAAATTAAGATTTGAATAGTTTGTAAAACGACCAAACTTACGCATTATGTTGTCCTTCAAATGTTTATTTGGTAAATGATGCTGACGTCGGATGGATTGACATGTTTAAGATACACAGCTTGTTTTTTCTTCATATATTGTATTTATTATTCTTTCATAGCTAAGGAAACAAATACAGCCATGGTGAATATATCAAGTCAGATATATTTATGTGAATGTTTTCCACGGGCGATAAAATAAAAATCTAAAAACTGAAAATACTAATTATCGACTTCCATGAAATTTATCACAGAAAAAGGACCATACCTTGTGGTAATCACGTGATAATGTATAGCTTCTGTAAATTAAAGAAACATGTTTCATGCTTAGTTGAAATAAAAGATCGAATAACTGATATTAATATCTCTCAATTACTTCTTCCCGGTTACTAATCAGTACTCGTGCCTAATACAGGGAATGTGCCGGGAGTGTGTGGTTCATTTACCTATAACATCGCCCAAAGTGGATTCGAACCCAAGAACTTCGGATAAGGAGTCAGACACTCCAGCCCTTGACCACTAGGTCTCCCTTGCGTCTTATTGCGTTCCATCTTTTATAACTTTTACCAGCTGTGTTCATAAATAAAATCCATACACATCTCACGCACACCCCTGTTACACGCTTCCCGAAAACAGTTTCAACTTTGATTTGTGTCTCCTGCTTCTCATTTGATCTTGTTTTGTCCTCCCCCCTCCATGCCTGTGTGTCTCCTCTCTTTTCTTTGTCTGGACCTGTCTAGGGAGATTCTGATTTGCAAATGACGCTTTCCTGATTCTGCGTGTTTTCTCTTTTAAATAAGAAAAAAGCTGCCACCACATTACCTCAATGCATTATGTTGCTTGTTGTGCAAGGAAAACGAAAATACGTTGATCGAGTTTAATGGTTTCGATGCACTTGGTATTCGGTTTACAAATTAATGATTATAGATATAATATTTATTGACATGCAACTTACTTCCTTAATGTTTCTGTGATGTGCAATCATTACTGAAATACTTTAAATGAACTCTCACCGAGTGCTGAAGTTGTCACATGAACAAAAATACATTGTCAACGTTTTTTAGTAAATCTACATTAAGGGCTACCACATGAAATTATAATACTTCCATACAGACAAAAGTATGTATCCAAATCTTACTAAAAAATCAAAAGTTTTCTTAAAAAGAGCGACGGTGTCTTTATGAAAGTAAGTGAAGTTATTTAAGATTACAAAATACTGATAGTTTATGAAGTTACATGACTTTCGGGTATTTTCAGATTTAAAACAATCGCCTCTCTGATCTCATCTGTTCTTCAATAGTTTTCACATCTAAAATTCTTAATCGTGACCAGTTAAGTCAAACTTCTCGTTAATTCTGTTAGCAATTTTGTTCTGTTTTACCAGGGACCGTGTATGTTGTAACCACTTGTGTTCCAGGTTTTACTAACTCGGAATTGATGGATAGTTATTTAATGTTTCAACGTTGGAAAGATCGAAGTACACGGTCGAAGTAAAATCACCCTGTCAATCGTTCACAATGACAAGCCTGTTGTCACGGTTTTTAACATTTACATGATATATCCAGTGCGCGACTTGAGCCCTACGCATTAACTGAACTCAATCTACGCCCCCGAGTTTTTCTACTTTCGTTTAAACCGGAAGCAATAAACTGACTGATTGACACACCCCCTAAGAGATTTCAGCAAATGAGAGCGTCTGTTGCTCTAAATATTGACCTTTGCCTCCCACGTTTGTGTATTTCACGTGACTTCTTTATATAAATAGACAACCATGCTTTAACTGTCATCGTATGAACGAACGCGTATCGGCAAAGACGGAATAAGTCGATTTGGTGCAAATATTTAAAATGAACGACAGTTGTGGGAATTTAAAGCAAGAGGCAGAGACTGAAATGGAGGAAAAGTTTAAAGTGTTGACCACAAGCAAATCTGTCGACGGAGATCATAAATTTTCGTCAGGCAAAAAACTTTCGAAAGTTGACAAGGAGGCAAAGTATGAAAATGCGGTAGCGGACCTTTCTATTCACTATAAAGCCGTATTAGGTGCATTGGGTGAGGATACCGAACGACAAGGATTGTTGAAAACACCCGAACGGGCAGCGAAAGCAATTATGTTCTTCACTAAAGGTTACAGAGAAAATATATCAGGTACTATATATATCTAACAATTGGCAATTAAAAGTAAAAATGTTCTTCAATTGGAGATAACTTCTTAATATTTCTGTATCGTTGTCTTATTGTTTGGACTATCGCAATTTGTGTTTTAACTGTGTTAATATTTTTTATCAATGGACAGTGCAATGCTAAAATGATTACTATATCGTCTATATGTGCAATTCTTTGTTTCCACCTGGCACTAGATTTAACCCAGTTTTAATATAGTTGCATCAGTTGTTTACTTAGTAGAATCAGTTGAAATATTATTTGCAGATTATTTGCACTGAATATATCAATTTAAAATTATTGAGTATTTATTACCATCAAAATAAAATTAAGCATCAATTATATACATATATTCACTCTCAATTGAGAACATTAAAGAATCAGACAGAGATAGCAGTGAACTATTAAAGCAATAAAATAGCCAAGATATCTCGTAGAAAAGATTCTTATTTATGTTTCTTAACATCGTAATGGCGCAAACAATCAGAAAAATAGCCGGCTCTGTTAAAGGTATGAGAGCTTCAAATAGCAATTAATAAGTAAAATATTCTCATACTGTGATATTTATTACAGATGTACAAACAATCGTGCAATGACAACTAAATAAGATACTTTACACAAATGTCTGCCATCATTTCTTTTTGTATAACCATGTTTTATATTAGCTGTCAATTAAAGTTTTGTTGAACAAAAATCTGTCAAGTTGTAAACATTGACACAATTGTTGGTCACAGTTTGAAAACATTCGGATACATCACACCTATATACATGTATCTGACACATTGCTGGACACAGGTATATTGTATACAGGTATATATATACAAATAATAAACAGAACAGTGTAGTATTTCTTTTTATCTTCATTAATATTAAAGTAATAAGTATTGATCCATAATGTATTGTGTTAAATCTGGCTGAAGTTCAACACATAAACAAGTCACCTGTTAATACATTAAATTTTAATTACTGCTATAAAATTATGTCCTTTTATGGGGTTAATCATTCTTAACATAATAAATTACAGATAATTAAGATGTTTAAATAACTCCAAATATCTGGTAGTAATTGTTTTAAACGAAAACAATGTTCAAGTGCCAATTAATGGATAAATAATTGTTATTAAATATGTTGATTCCATTATAATTTTGTTTATCTTTGCACATGCATGCAGTATTTTATCATTCATACTACAATATGCTTTATTTTTATAACAGTAACACCTCACATAAAAAACACCTCAATAATAAGACCACCTCAATATTATGACCATACTTTTCAAGTCCATCATGACTGTTCCTCTCTTTATTCAACCTCAATATTAAGACCAATTCAATATTGAGACCAGTTTACAATGGTCCCAAGGGTGGTCTTATTATTGAGGTTTTACTGTAATTTTGTGTCCTTCAATATTTCTCTGTCTATTTTGCTAAAATATGATAAATTAAAATTGATTATTACAGCAAGGAAAGGTATTTAAGTTAATATTTATTTTTCTGTCTACAAAAAATCATTCATTGTCAGAGTCAATTAGCTATAAATGCTTTTTCATCCGCAAAAATCCTCATTTAAAGCTCCTTGACTCTTTAGCATGTTGGATCATGTTTTTTTGGATCATGTTTTTTTTACAATAAAACCTAAGACCACCTCATTAATTTCCTTGCATCAGTTTTTCATTTGCTACCAAAGTTTGACTTACATGTAGAAGCCAAAAATGAATAAGTGGTAACACAAATCTTAAGTGAAATTCACGAATTTGAGTTATTAAGTAACATAATAAGCGGTCAACTAGATAAGATTCATGTTACCACTTAAATCTAGTGTAATACATCATAAAAAGGTAAGAGGTGGCAGTTCTGGGCACTTTCAAGCCTGTTTTTAGTTGTATGATATTTATCTTACCGAAAATTTATCACGAATATTAACTCTAAGATAGCTAGATAATTATTGTAATAATAAAGTGGTTAACATGAAACAATTTGCGAACGCTATCATGCTAACTGGTGGCAGTAATATGCCACCATAGATTATATCATTGGACGAAATTGAAATATGGCAAAAATCTTACTTAGAAAAAAAGCATCAAACAAGCTAAATGTTCTCCTGCTTTACCGACGCTATACCACTTTTGCTACCTGCACTGCTATAAATGAGGATATATAAAAAACTTGCACACTTTCAGGGATCAGTTATTATTTATCACAAAAACCAACTGAACATTGGTTAACTTAACACTTTGGACAAAGTCAGTGCAATTTTTTACACCTGCCACACCAGCTGTGGTAATATGTTTTGAGGAACACGAAAAATCAGTCAATGGCACTACCGGGATTCGAACCTGGTAGCCCCATTGACTGATTGAGTCATTTTAAGCAGGAAGTGTCTGATAGTTGATTTAATTTGTTCCATGTACTGGGTCAGTATGGTTAATTGTTTCTGTTATGTTTTATAGTTTATTCCGCGCTTAATACTCAGGTCAGCTTTTGATAATGTTACCATAATGAATGCCAATTAATTGTTTAATACGGGTGAATATTTCACAATATTTCAACTTAAAACATTATGTAGCTGATTATTTATTTTTTCTCTGAGAAAAAAACAAAACATTTTCTTCTAGTGTTTAGTCTGCTGATTTTGTTGTGACTGAAGTTTTTTGCTTGATTTGAGTATATTTTTTTTTAAATTTATTTTCAGACCAGCATAAAATTTAACATTGTACGATTCCCATGACTGACTATAATGTTTCACTGTATGAGTCCACACAATGAGACAAATGGAATGGATCTTTCATGGGTTTCTGATGATAGAGTCAGACAAATGTCACTATGGCTTGTTATCTTTTCACCTAATTAATCAAGATTAATCCACATGACAAAGTTCTCAAAGTTGCATTGTAGTGCACTGTTTCTCAATGGTCTGTTTTATACCATTCTCTGAAAAACTCATCAGTGCATAATATTATTTTAAATAAATTTTATTCATCTATTTGATAATCATAGATGTCATGAAGGCATTTTTGTCTACACATACAACAAGCCAGGGGTGTAGATTTCTTTAGGCTGTGTAGGCCGCAGCCTACTTTTTTTGAAATGTCTAAAAACTAAAATGGCCAAAACTGTGCAATAAGATATTTAATTTATGTTTTTGATGTTATTGTAAGCATATTTACTGGATCGAAATTTACACCAAGTTGCATCTCCGATGATCTAGCTACAATGTAAACCCCCCTTAAACAAGGCCTACACATCAATTTCAGCTAAGCTACCCCCTGCTAGCCATGTTTATTTACCTGGTGGTTTGGGGAAGCAAAGTGGTCTGTGGTAGAGTGGCATACTCATGATCCATGGGTCATTGGTTCGAATACGGCCAGTGTCAGCCATGGGCAAGAATTTTCTGCAGTCTTCTGCATCCCTTCATTAGGCCTGATACACATATCAATAGTTTGCTTCAGGGGAGGGATAGTGGCGGGCTGACCCAGGGGAATTAAACAATTTATATTTTTTTGGTCTAATTCCCCACCCTTGAGCCAAGCATTTTGTATAAATCTCCACAGTGCAGATGCTAATTTCTTATTAAAAATCCAACTAATTTCCTGCAACCCGGCATCAGTCGGCTTGTCATCTTAAGTCTAAAGTCCCGCGTATCCCCGCAACTCCCTAGGGGCAAAAAATTATAGTACTGGTTGGAAACCCAGGAAGCAGATATGAAAAGCAATCAATGCAATGTGCAAAAACCTGTTTCACAATCAGTGTAAATTAATAAAGTTCATACCAGTCATTTCCTAGTATTTCACCCATGTTGCTTTTGTTAAGGGTTAAATTAGCCAGTAGTCTGTCTCCAAACATTTAAGTTGTACTTTCAGTCGCCTCACCGTATCGGATTGATGAGGCTGTATGGAGGGGTATGTATGTTAAACAATGCATGATCATTATGTCGGCTTCTCTAGCATTTGGTTCCTTATTAATAGCCTCGCTTTCGATTTCAATTTAAGTTTGTTCATTTGAAAAGAGGATTTATTTTACGTTGGTCTTGGATATTTGTCTGCTCTGATGTACTTCCTGTATGATTTTATCCGATATGATGTAAGCGGACTGGAAATTTGCTCTGTTGTGAATTGAGAATTTTGTAGAGATTGGTTTAAATTCACATGAAATCTTCAGCAATATTTATTTAATCCTAAGTTGACAGCAGAATTAAGTAATACTTTGCTTGAACAATGCTTTTTTACATTTTTTTTGGGCACAAAGTTATTGTTTAAATATTGTGTGGTGCTAACTATCATTTTTCCAACATCTTTTTAATTTGTATTAATTTGTTTCAACTTACATTCGTAGATAGTTATGATTTAAGACACCACTCCAGTGTTTGCTACTTTTGTTGACATCACAAGTGAGGAGTATTTAACGAGATAAGTTGGTTAGATTAGCTGAAATAGTGTATAATACACAAACTAATTATCTGACGAATACCTTACAGTGACCTTCCTGAGGACAGTTACACCATTGTGGCAATATTGTGCAATATTGACCAATTATTGAACTTCACTGAATCTGAATTGAAACATGCTTTCGATCATGTACGGAATATTTTTTCTGATTGACTTCTAGCTTTAGTACAACAAACGTAACATTTTTTGTAGCCTTAGAAATCTTCTGATGTGTATTAAAAACATGTATCATAGTAACCATTGATTGAACATTTTCGTATTGAATACTTCACTGTATAACTTCATTTCAATCAATTAATCTCTTTTGCATTAAGTAGCATCAAATTGAATTTAATTAGAAAAATTAAAGCAAAGAAGCTTAACGAGTATTGATTGGTTAATCAACTGTTCCTACACAACTTTTGTACCAGTATGTTACTTTAACATACCAGTAATGGCCTGCCCAGCTAGCGTAGTCATAAGAGCACTTGACTGCTAATCTAGAGGTCATGGGTTTGAACCCCGGGTATCCAAAGTCATTTGTCCTCCTCCTCTGATCTGATTTATGTGGAGCAATTGTCAGTTGCTTGTGGAGGAGCACTCTGGCTAGTACTTGTAGGTAACCTAGGAGCACTCTGCTAGGTCAACTGATCACCATATATATAATTGAAATACTGTTGACAAACAGCGTAAAACCCAAAACAAACAAACAAACATACCAGTAATAGACTTACTACACAGAAAAGATACTTTCAGTCTCTTGTTTATCTGACAAATTGAAATATCTTGTTGTTTTACTCCTCAAATCTGATAACTTCGAGTGAAAATCTGGTTTTATGTGACAGTTTTCGAGGATTCTTATCGTTATTTTTGACGTCAAAAGCGCCTTAAGTGGCCGAATATAGATGAGTTGTTGAGATATTTTGCAGAGATAGTGTTTCCTGATTCCTATGAATAACAAGACAGCGCTGAGCTGTAATCTAATTGTATAATGTCATCAGAGTTGTACTGAAAGTCTGGAAACATGATTTGGTTAGCAAATAAACCATATTGTTCTATTGTCGAGAATCTGTATTTATGGTAAAATATCTCAATCAATAGTCATAATCTCTCAATGAACCACATTGAACGAACAATTTTTGTTCAATGGAAAATGGAAATCTCGACAAAAAGTGTGGGCGCTCAAGTTGCAATGACTCTTCAAATGGGAGGAAAGAAGAAGCATTAAGACTGGTGATGGATGAATGGAATCACTGGTTTCACCCTCATATATAGTGAATTAATTGATATTTTATAGAAGTGGATGCTTTTGTTGTTGATTTAATGACGTGAAGCTGGCTTTTGATTCCAACTTGTCAATGAATTGATTTACACCATGCGCTGAATCTAAAAGAGTTTATAGCATAAGAGAAAGATAAATCAATGAAAATTAATAAAACGTTTGTTCTTTGTGTTATCCTAATCCGAACATTTTGAGATTTCAAATTGATTCTACAAATTGATAATATTGTTGTGCATTTAAGACCAGAATATATATCAAGTTTAATTGACATTTAATTGCTTAATTAGATTATATGAAATACAGTTCAGAATGTAACATCAGTCTTTTATTGAGGTTTGGCAGTTTCAGTTTCATTTTGATTTTTCTGGCAATTTCTTAATAAATTGTTTGTATTTAAGATGGACAGTTAACAACAATATAAACATTAAGTAAATTGAATATATAATGAAAATAAATAATATTGTCAGAAACACAAGATGATCAAAAGTTTTTTTGGGACAAATTCTGCATTCAAATGAGAATGATGTTTTATTCCTGTGTATTACAAGTCCGTAATCATGGTAATCTGTGGTACAAAAAACTCTTGTGAATATAGGAACTTAATTCAATGTTTAGTTTTTCCAGCAAGCATTTCTGTTACCACCTTTGTAGCTCTAGTTACCAGTCTGCGTTTGTCTTGTATATGTCTTGTTTATTGTTTATATGGTCATCAGTCACCATGTACACTTAAGTACTTATATGCATTTTTGTTGACCCCGACATTTACCGGCATTTCGTTACATTGGTTTTAGAATCAAAGTGTACATTTGTCTTGTTGATAATTTATCTACAAGCTTATACAAAATATATGTCAATTTTGAATCCAAAGACAGATACAAACCGTGATCTATGAGGTCAAATTGGTTGTATCTCCTACTAAATGTGTGAATCAGCCAATCTATGGAGAGCTAAAAACAAAAAGGACAGTTACAGCCTGTGTTTATCATGGTACAATGTATTTATATTTGCAGATGTGCTAAATGATGCAATATTTGATGAGGATCATGACGAAATGGTTATTGTTAAGGATATTGAAATGTTCTCAATGTGTGAACATCATATGGTGCCTTTTATAGGAAAAGTAAGTACAATCATGTACATTGTGTAGATATTAGCCGTGTCATCGATGGCCATTAGTATTACAATTGAAAAATAACAACGATATCGATACATAGATATTTGTCCATAGATGTAGAAAATTTAGATATATTTTCTTCAATGGATAAAATATATTAACATGTTTTTCTCACGGTTGTTGCTTCACATACACCCTCAAAAATATCCCTTAAACATCATTTTTTCACTCCTCAAAACTCCTCTGTTCATCCTGCGTGAAGCCATTGTATTTCCATAGCCAACGATTATGACTGAAACTCACGTAAATGCACACTGTTCTGAGAGTTGATGGAAAATAAATTACAAAAAGATGTGTACATAAATTTCTGGAAATTTTAATAGAAGTTGAATAAAAGTGTTAAAATAAAAAAACATGAAAAATATACCTAATTGGCTGTAGTAAATGTAACTACAATGTAACAAGATTTCTTGAATTATCGCAATATTTCAAAATCTGTATCAATATCAAATTGACTCTTTGAATCGGTAATGTATTGATGTGGTTTCTATCAATGGCATTCTTAGTTGACATACACCCCATGGACAGATCCTGGGTTTGGGGCAGGGGTCCGGTTGGGGACATGACCTTTGATACTTTGTTTTGTACGTTCACTTGTGTTACATGATAACAAGTTTACATTTCATTTATGTTCCCGTCCCTCTGGTATCAATAATATTGTATGTAATATGTAATCGTAACTACAAAAATATTTGATGTTTTAAGCTTCAGTGTCTGATAGAAAAATACAACGTAAATGCTTGCCTGAATCCACTTTTGTACATTTTTATTCATCCTCAGTACCCATGCTATTCAAAACATGTATGATACCCTGGGCAAATTGGCTAGCAAAACTTCATGATGCATGAATATTCATTAGCATTTCTCATCCTATGAAATGGACGATAAAAAGAAAAGAAGAAATCTCCTTTGTGAAATTAGCTATCAGCAAATTTGACAAAATGATAACGACCATTGAAAAAAATGTGCAATTTGAAAGCCGCGATCTCATTTGATCGCTCAGAACCACAATTTCATCTGTAACTCTTCGACAATTTCCGTATTGCATGAGGTGTGTGTCATGCGGCCAATCAAACAGCTGGCTTTCATCTCGTTAATAATTCTTGAGTACGAGATTTTTAGTCAGTTTTACCGAGGATGATTTTTATTACTTTTGGCTCTGTTTATTGCATAACCAGAGATGGTATAATGTTCGAACCAACCACCTCTGGTAAGTGCATCCCACCCACTACAAAACTACTTTATTGGTTGAATTTTTTTATCTTTACTGTAAGCCAAAAAGTTGGTTAGGCGAAATTAACAAAATAACAATAAAAGTGATAGAAATTTGGGATTCGCGCTTGAAACATATGTATACGAGGGTTGTCCCATTAAATCGTAGACATAGGCTGCAAAACAACAAAAATTCTCAGTGTTGTATAATCAGCATTTTCCCAACATGTATACAAAATCATATTGAACTGCCTCACAAATTGTTGAAATGAAATTAAAATGTATAACAAGACATTCAGACATGCAGCACGCATATTAACGTCATAACGTTGTCCGACATTTACTCTTTCTCGAAATATTCGCCGCCATATTGTATTATTTTATGGCACTACACCCAACTCGCAAACACAGATTTAAACCAGTCATTATTTAGACTTCTGTTCAACACTTGAATTGCATACTTGATCTCAGTGCAATTTTCAAACTTTCGCCCTCGCAGATGAGACTTCAGAGCCGCAACGTAAGCAAAATCCAGGAGTTCGAGGTCGGGGTGTATGGGGGATGATCCACTCTCTGATATCCTAGATTGTCAAAATATCTTATGTCACTTGGATACGAGTGCTTGCTACACATCATTGTGCTTCTCAACAGATTTTCTTCTTCAGAGTGTCTCTGGGGGTCATTCCGCACTCCACACCGCTTTCCCAGACGTTGCCATTTTTTCAAAATTCACTATACACCTATTTTCGTAAAATTAGCGCCCTGCGGAAATAACAGACTTTTAATTTATGGAATTTTAAAGTATGATGTCAAAAAGATCAAGGAATACAAGTGTATGTGAGTTTCTTTATTGGTACACAAAATACACAAGTTTGTTTTATTTTCAAAACAAATGAAATAAACTGATCAAAAATGATTAAATAGTACATGTGTGTAAAATTATTACATTGGAACGTCAAATAATTATGTTATAGACATAGTCTATGCATAGTCTATGATTTAATGGGACAACCCTCGTACTTTCATCAACTAGTTAAATGTAAAACCAAATAATGAAATACAGGCATGCATCCATGCATGAGATTAATGTTCAGTGATGTTTTATGTGTATTGTGGTAGTTGGACCTGTAAAAATACAAAGTCATGTATATTACTGTACAAATAAATTACCATAAGTTATTAATAAGGTTTTGTCACATTTTGTAATAAACGACGATGACTAAGGCTTTCTTAAATAATAACATATACATGTATATGGGGAAGTAAGCAAGGAAAGTTAGCTGAGGTAGGAAAGGTTGCGCATTCTAAAACAATACACACTTTGCTAGAAACAAATGGCATCCAACAGACAAGACGGCATTGTTCTGCATGGACGCCATTTTGTTTAGCAATGCATGCACTGTCACACCAGTACACCTACCTTAAGATAGGGACTACTTTTCTGATGATTAAAGAACGGCACCGCTACTTTCCCTACGTAGCGCTAGATCTATATGTCCTACCTCTGTAAAACACACCTGAGGTGTATACTGAAAGCATTGACTAACAGACCAACATCAGATATTATTGATATTAAAGGATACTGCAAACAATGTATAACAACGGCCGGACATTTATACTAGTTTATTTAAAGTAAGCTCAATGATTATTGTGTGGAGAATAGTTATGGAAATGTATACTTGAACCACAGGCCGTTATCCTTGGTTAAACAATTTCAATTTTCACATCTCATGCAAAATTGTATTAATTGAAAAGTTTCTTTCCATAAATTGATCAATCAACATTTAAAAAAAACATAATATTGTATAATAATAACTTAATTTCACATATTTGTTACCACACAGTGATTTATTGTCTTCATCTATATGGAAACATAATATTATTTTGCATGTACTTATTTTATTTTTCAGGTTTCCATTGGTTATTTACCAAATAAGAGAGTTTTAGGACTTAGTAAATTAGCACGGTAAGTTTCTGTATTTGGTTTGCTTTGGGTAATATAACAAATAATGCATGTCTCAGAGGTTACATATTTAGAGGTTATCACACGGGACTGTGTTACCGTGATATAGGCACACTAGGAGAGATATTGGCCGGAGGGCTTCTGTTCCACTATCATTCCACTAGACAACTTTATAGAAGGAATAAAGGACAAATCACTCAGTACAAATGTATTCAGTCAATTACCAAGGAGAATGTACCATTAAAACTGTACTGGAATTTCAACTATCAACTTACAATTTTGTGGGCACGCCCGAGCTAGCTCAGTTGGAAGAGCGTTAGACCGTCACCTGGCACATCATGGTTCGATTCCCAGGTTGGGCAGGTTATGTTCCTCAGTGACATTGGCTACAATCACATCATAACAACACTGCTCATTACATTGAACTTGATCATTTATAAATGTCATAATTTTGAAATAAAAATGGACCCCCTTTTGTAATTTTTTTAAAGTGGCATTTATATGGGTATACATGTATATGGCAATTAGCAAGTTGTTTAGGGACAAGGTGACATGTACATACTTGAAATTACCCTTGTTTCGATTCCTTTGTTACTTTTTACGATGACCTTCCAAAATAAATACATGCAGCCATAATTTCTTCTATTGATTGGACTCAGTTCATTTTGCTGTATTTCTTTGAATGCATACCAGACCACGAGCCCCATAAACAACCCTTAATGTCATTATCACTTGTTACAAAAGATAAAACTGTCTGAATTGCTGAGTGGACAAAAAATGGTGTTGTAACGGCTCATGCCAAACACAAATTTAGACACTCGGCATTAACATCATTTTTGTTTTACAAATGGCTTTGGACAATAAAAGTCACAGAACTTCCTGGATAAATGAACCGATGTAGAAGTTCCTACTAAAATAACTTTCTTGTTTCGGACAGAATGTCTCCATTAGCTGGTGGGATCGTGTGTCGAGTGGGATTGTATGTCATGTGACATCAGAGATAATGTTAATCGTAGTAGGGAAAATATTCACTGCTTTAAATATTGGAGACCTTTTTGTCTGTAGGAATTGTTTGTATTAAGTGCATTCCATGCTGATTTAGTCTCAGGAATTTGATGATATTGTATGCATTTTCATTCTTCCATTGTTACTTTGCCGCTTTGAAATAAATATATTATAATAGTATCTTATTGGAGTAAAGATATATGATAAGAATAAAATCTCAGTCTTGTAACTTTTGTGTACCCTCCTTAAACTGTATATCTCTTGGCATGTTTAGTCATGTATTTGTGTCCCGGGCCCTTACATGTGTCTCCTTCCTGTTCTATTGTCTGGATCTTACCTGGGCAGTTCTGATTGGTAAATGTGGCTTTCCCTTCTCTGCAGTTTTCCATTTGATAATACAGTACTAGATCAAAGTTGCTGTTTGTGGTTTGAATGTACGTTGTATTTTCCTTTCCTCTGTGCAATTCTTTCACTTTATATAGTGTTCAGGTTATTTCCTGTCCAGTTTCTGCCTATTGTTGCCAGCTGTCTTTACTTGTCCTGTGATCTTTTCCATCCATTAATTCCCCCCTCCTTCACTGTCCACTTTGATTCTCCTAGTTATTCCTTATGGTCTGCCAGGCCATTCCTTGCGCCTCTGTTCCCTAACATATGTACCCTTTAACCTCATCAAGTGCCTTACGTTTTATGGATTGTTGTTTTCTCGGAGGTCTGTATGAGGAGGCACTGTCTTATGTATGTGGCGTTCACTGAAGCAACTTATTCTCTCTCTTTTGTCATTCTGTCAGTAAGGAACTGTGGGAGACCGTCTGCTTGTATTGATGTGCTACCATAGAGCATCCCCTAGAGTTATCCTCTTAAGAGTCTACATCTTTGTCATTAGATAATTTTCTAGTGTTGCAAACGTGCTGATAGGATGTTTAGATAAAAAGACCTTAACTGTATGACTTGACTGCATACTGAACCCCCCTTCCAAACAAAACCCTGTAACTTGCACTAAATAAAACATGTTTGATGACTGATTGTATGATGCAATTGGCAACCAGAGATTTTGAATTGTAAATATAAAGTAATTGATTCATATATCAGTGGAATTTCCATCTGGCTGAGGATGGGTAATTATGCCATAAATATTCATGAAGAATTAATTCCATGGATTTCTACTAGAATAGTTACTCAATATCTTGTTTACATTTGATTTCTTATCTTACCAGTTGCTGTCTTTTGGATATCTGTCTGCCATTAGTTTGAATAGTTTCGTCCTTGAATGGCTTTCAGTTGTCTGAATTTCTGTGCCTGACGACATTACATGTACTTAGTGCATCAGTAAAAGAAAGTTTGTTCCGTTCATGCTCGTTATGGTTTATTCATGGCGTGGCCTTGCTTACTGTTAGCCGAGTTCTCAACCTGAAAATGATCTGCATGAGGAATAACATATGTAATTCTATTGCAAAACATAGTTTGAAAGCCTTGAATAGAATCTGCACTAGATATTCACTACTTGCGCATTTTATTTCAAATTGAAATTATACTCAACATTTTTATTCTAGTCATCATAAGTGGGTGTTTGTTTGTATTGGATTCAGAGTAACATACCTTTTTTGGCTTATGTTTTACATCTTACTGATAAAATGAATAACTACGTATGTGATGTATGATCCTTGCGATTATTCAGAGATTGTTGACGATTATAATAATAATAAAATCATTCCTGCAGTGTCTGTCCTGGGCCCCCCGGCTTTAGTTGTACGGTTCTTGAGTTTAAATCTAAACTTTTTGTTTTGGGGTCAGGTATGCCACACATATTTGAAGCATATTTTTGTGAGCCTGGAATTAGTAGGGTTCTGTATCGTATACAAGTCGCTTTGTGTTTGGCGAAATCCCTACAAATCTTTAAATTTCTCTGGGTTTGAACATATGTTATACTGTTAAACGTTTTATTTTGCGGTTGCTTTATTTTCGCTATTTTCACAAGTGCAATGAATTTGCAAATAATATAATCGCTAAAATATCAATGAAATGATGTGAATTTTCTCTATTTACCTTCTTAACACTCTGTCTGCCATTAATACAATTTGTTCATTGTTTATCAAGTAACGACAGTATGCAGACATGAGAACTTGCGAAAAATAAAATCCATATTAACAAAGGCACAAATAAATAAATCGCGAAATATTGTGTTTGGTCAAAGTTGTGAAAATTGGCGATCATGAAAAATTCTGTTATATAGTATTTAGTTCTTCTATTCTTGATTTATATAGAATACCATATGTTGGATGTTTGAGTTACAAATACAAATAGATAAATCCTTTTACATTAATGTTTGTTTGTATTGTTCGTGTTGAACTTTCATATCTTTTATAAGATTTTGACAAAATTTTACTATCAGAACCTTCTTGAGAATGTCAGAAATGCATATAGTACATGACTCTAGAAGTTTTCCTCAAATACGCTTGTCGCGGACAGGTGTACATATTGAATATGACTTGTCTAACATGGGAATCCAGTTGTCTGTCCGAGAATAAATCAAGACCATCATTATTAGAAAATTGGTCAGGATCAAAACTGTATAATATATGTCACCATGATCTGACTGGACAAACGCCCTGCATTATACGGTACAGTTAACGAATATTATGTGTTGTTTATTCCATTTTTTGAGGATCATTTATAGCCTTTAAAATAGACTAGCCCTGGACTAAGTTCAACCCAAATTGGCAATTAGACTTGTCTGGGGACATCGGGCTAGTGGATGCCTAGCTCTGATAATATATTGTTCTAGCTACTACAGTTTTCTGGAGAATAGGTGCCTGTGTACACTGTACATTATTCACATATGTATATATAATGAATGTTTAACAATACATTTTCATATACAAGTATTTTTGTCTTCTTGTATTTTCAGAATTGTTGAAATATACAGTAGACGTTTACAAGGTTTGTAGATTTATGTATACACAATGTACGGTATTTGTTTTATCTATATACATTTAAATGATAATCTTTCAACCATGTAACTTTGAAAACGTTGCAAAACTTATTTCATATCATCACATACAATGTGATTGATATGCTGGTTCTATTAATATATTGTAGTTAAAATAATTATTGTAGTAGTTAATCAGAGAGTGTCTTAATAAGTCAAGGCTTATCATAGTTCAAATGTGAACCAATTAAGAGACAAGAAACCAACTCATGTGTTGAGTTTTGTGGTTGCTATTGAGTGTATTACTACTTTAAATATATTGCCAGACTGGGGCTCAAACTCAGATCCTGTCAAAGGGCCATCATTGTATTGACTGAGCTATCCGGGCTGCTTATATGTTTCCTGCTCTTCAGTGGACAGAGCGTCATTGTGACCTGTACCGGAGTTACTAATCACCCTTTCCTTAGCAAGTCACAATTTAGTTATAAAATCTTTATTTCCAAATTGGTTTTAACGTTATTGCCACGTTCCTTTTTAATAATTCATGTTTGAATGGTCTATGAGAGTCTTGTATAGTTTTGGATAGATATATCCCAATGTCATTACGACATAATAACGTAGCCTACAAACATTTAACTGACACAATAGAACTGTATAAAATCTGGTTCTCTCATTACTCCTGTATCATTGACATCGGTTTTACGTAATACAACCCAAAGCAAGCCTCTATCGTTGCCAAACAGAATTGCCCGGAAAGCTTGTGTTTAGTTGTTTTCATAAATATATATGAGCTAGAGATTCAGGCAATGGTAATAAACTAAATAAGGTGATTAAGAAACCGAAATTTAGATTGTCTATCTTTATCTTCTTCACACTATCAAATACATGTAGATATATAGTTTATACAATGCACTAAGTAAAGATACTCTTCAGATGTAGACATAAACAGGAATAGTGCACATACCAATACTTAACTTTACTGGTGATGGGGGGGGGGGGGGGGTGACAAAATTTGTTATCTAAATCCCTACCCTGGATCAGAGAGTATGGCTGAATTCCTAAAGCCTTGCAGTGGTTTTCATAAAGAATCCTAAGTCCACTTGGTGTACTTGTATAGTCCTCTACAAGAAATTCTGGCTGAGTTTATTCCCAGATGGCAGTTTCACCAGCCCTGTCAGAATCTGCCTGTCAAGAATAATCCAATGTCTACAGACCTTGGAGGACCAGGCAATGATAGGTGCATGAATTCAAAGTTTGAAGTGAACATAATATGCCTGCTCTGTGACTTGTCTGTGATAAATGACTGTAAAACACTGTAGTAGTACAACTTGATATCAACTTTGATAATACGTTTGATCGAATTTTCAGTGCAAGAGCGTCTAACAAAGCAGATAGCTGTAGCTATAACTGAGGCAATCCAGCCAGCTGGTGTAGGGGTGGTCATAGAAGCATCGTAAGTACAACTTGGGTTGTTTAAAGTGAGGATATTTTGGTCTGGTAAGAATAAAGGAAATTTGACAATGAAATAGATTTAGATATACAATTTGTACTAGCTATGTTATCCACGCCATGTCGGGACTGTCGGTTGAATGTGGTAATTTTCATTATTCAAGAAATGAAATACATCACTTAAATCTCAATTTAAGAAGTGTTTTTTTTAAATCAGGGCGGGTCTTTGAATATCAATGATATATAAATATATGTATAGATAAAGTTATTGTCATACATTGTGGTTTGATGTATTGCCTGTTATTTGATCTGTATTCATTTGTGTACTACAATGAAGTGTGGTTGCTTTAAATACATAATTAACAAGATGTATGAAAAGTGTGTAAACTGAAGATTGATAATGTTGATATGGACTGCACTTTGTTCATTATCTGCTAGATTATCACATTACACGCATATCAGTATCATTTCAGTGTTGTCACTAAATATTATAAACAAATTATGGGTGTGTAAAAGCTGATAACTTCACAATACTGACTTATTATTATTCATCTATCAATACTTTGCCCCCATGGAGGGGGGGCTGACCCAGGGGAATATTTCTATCTTTAGGGTCTAATTCCCCACCCTAGAGCAAAGTATTTAGTCTAAATCCCAACAGTGGCAAATATGGATTCCCCACCTCTGGGCCCGTATTCGCAAATGTTTTAAGACTGAATCTCAGACTTAGACTTTAAAATGGTAAACGTTCATGTTGTTCCTACGTTATTATTACACAATATATTTTGTTAAAACATGGCAAAAGTATTGAGTGAGTAACAAGAAATATTCAGGCAAAAATGTATCCGTTAAATATAATGAAAACGAAATGCTTTTTAAATTTTAAAGTCTAAGTCTGTGATTCAGTCTTCAAACGTTTGTGAATACGGGCCCTGGTATAAGTCCTGTGTATCCCCCCACGAGTAAAACTGATAAATGCATTACAACCAATCATTTATACCATTTGGGGTGTGTGTTATGAAATATTTGTGACATTGAGTAAGTCAGTGATGACTGCATGTTGATGATTTGTTCTGTCAAATATAAATGTATTTCATTTGTGAATTGTTAAAATTCTCAATATAAAACTGGAAAGCACTACAGTTTGTTTGAAATTTTGTGAAATATCAGCTGGATTTGATGTACATGTATCATTAATGTTTATGTAGCTATTTTGTATTTTGTCATTTGTCTGTAACTAACTTGAAAATGGTTGGTGTGTGAATGACTTTATAGTTATTACTCATGAAACAATTGACTCAACTTTGCTTTTATATTCATTAAAAGGGTCTTTGATTGTTGATTGGTTATGATCGCTGACTTCAAATCCAAAACAGAGAAACATAAAGCCGTGAACAGTCATTTTCAATTATATTTAGTTTTTGAAAACTGCCAAAATTGGGTCGTCTTTTCTGTAAAGCAACTTGTATAAAATATTGGCCTTAACTTGAATTTTGTTATGATTATTCTGAGATTGTGTTTTATCTCTTACAGACATATGTGTATGGTGATGAGGGGCGTTCAGAAATTAAACAGCCGCACAGTCACCAGTACCATGCTTGGTGTGTTCAGAGAAGATCCTAAAACTCGTGAAGAATTCCTTACCTTGATTCGTAATACTTGACAACACATTTCACATGGTACCGTCACCAAGATGACTGAGACATTCCATGCTGAACCAATCTCGAAAGATGGTGTTCTGTCATCTATTCTCACCTCCTTGAATTTTACATTTGCTTTGATAAAGGAATTATTTGCTGGATGCAGTGCTTTAAAGACGGTGTCAAAATAAATGACTTTATGCAACCTCTCCTAGACAGCCCTCTCTTGCACAACAACCTCTCTTTAACAATATATTGATCACTCTTTCAGAAATAAAAAATATTACCAATTTCTGAAAGAGCAACAACTTCTAATCATTGCCCAAAAGTGTGTTTCTTTGGAGAGGTTGCTTTGAACATGGGTGTTATTGAGCCTATTTTGTGCCAATTACTTTTATTAGAACTCATGATATCCTGATGGCATTTTTATTTATATCAATTTTAGTTTATGGTTGTTTTGTAGGTTGCATTACAATTGCCTGCCTGACTTTAGAAAATGACTTTATACTGACATTTTTCTAAGATGTTATACTATTTAATATTATATGTCAATTATGTTTTTATCATGGCTGTGCCAGTTTAAGAATGGCGAAGCAGCATGAAGTGTTACCCCTGTCTGTCTGTGCGAAAAATGTGTTTCTGAAAAATAACTCTTGAAAGGATGTGTGGATTCAATTCATATTGGGGACATAAGCATAGGATGATAAAGTACAGCTCAAGTTCAAATCCTGACCACCAAGTTTTGGAGGAGTCATGGCCCTTTTCCTTCTTAAAGAACTGATTACTGTTCAAAAACAACTTAAAAGCCTGTGGTGGGGGACATCCGTGTGCTATGGACCTAGTTATTAATATTTTATCCATATGCAGTTGGGAAAGTATCCAAATATCGATAACTAAGTGATCATATTTATGGTAGATGAATTATTATGTAGATTAGGGTACCATAGAATGGACAAATATATTATGGAAGAAACAGTCCCTAATATGGTAGACTAAGTCAAGTACATACAATATTCTCGGGTGTATAAACAATGTTGGGATTTCAATTTATAAACCTAGCCACATCCGTATAGATAATTATGTTGATTTTAAATGAAAAAGAAAAATGTCTACTTTATGACACATGTTATCATTACAATCAAATTCACTCAACTTTGCGCATGAATTCATAAATCTCAGATATGAATACAAATTATTGTAATGAATCATATTAAACAAAATTTAATTTAAGGTAGTCCCACAATTCTAATTGTGTCATAAATGACAACTGTATAAATTCTTGTATAGTACAGTGCATCAGGCCATCCTGAAAAAAATGTTTGTTTGCAGTTACGCGACCGACTCATAAAAAATGCTGCGACTCAATTCATTTTTTCAGGTTCATCAATGAAATTGTTTGTGTTTTTTAGCCATTACAGCATTAAACTAAAAAAAAACACCAACCCACTGTTCAAATTCCAGGTCATCTAACTGCAAACAAACAATTTTTTAAGGATGGCCTCATGTCCAGAGCGTCACCCTTTGGGACAGCTTGAATGAGGTGACCTACCAAATTGAAGTAGCAATAAAATGGGTTTAAATCATTTTGCTTTATACACCATTTTAAAGCTAAGTCATTCAACTAATTATTTATCTAGATGATTAAATTTTTCACCATACCATTTTTTCATCAAAATTCTCTCAACTTTTACCATCAGTAGGTTAAGTCATTTCTTTAAGGATAACCATCATTGCCTTTTTCTGATTTGATCATAATTATATTACTTCATTTATATTAATGAGCATTAATTACCTCACATTTACCCACCATGCTTCTTTTAATTTCATTTTATTACTTTTGAAACTCATTTTTTATGAAATACTTTTCGCTTTTCATGAAATTTTGCATACATTTGTTGCGTACACATGCAATAATACCGTGTCAAGTTCTTTTCTTGCATCCTAAAAGTCAGTCAGTGAAAATTTAGAAATCCCACACAGTCGTGACACTGCGTTATTAAATGTACTAAGTATATCATTTGGAAAATTTATTTAGGTTTTTAAATATTTAAGTTTTTCATGATAATCATGCTATAACTAAGCATTATCATTAATTTTAACCACTCACACATGATATTTTGGGGTTTTCTGATGGTTGAATTCAATTCAATTGGGTCAACAGGGGTTGCTAGTTGATCTAGACAGGTTAAATTGGTAGTGAATTTTTACTTCAGGAAAACTGATACTGTTGGTGAAGGGTGGTTGTTGTTGAAGGGAGGACAATTCTAGAGAGGTTGCACTGCACAGTATTAAATATATGTATGTTTTAAGTGCATTTTATGTAGTCAGTCATCTATAGTCGGACCTTGTTCATACAAATTCATCGAGTCAGAAATTTTATTTCGAATAATAGATGGTTTCGAATAGCCCATTTCAATGTGACATGCATAAAAAGATACATCCGTAACTGATATTTAGTTCATATGACACCATGCAAGTACCCGTATTTGGATAGAAGGTTGTTGAATAAACGAGGTCGGACTGTATGTAAGTCTTGTTACTGTACTGTATCATAGGAAAAAGAATATGAATGTATATTTCATATTATTTATTAATTATATTAGATTTTTTAATTTTTTTTGTTGAATATCTCTATGATGGGAATTTAGGTGCATTCACTTGTTCTGTTGTTACTGTTGTATATTCCTACATAAGGTTGTGATGCTTTGTTTCAAAATTCTGTATACCTGTATGTATAAACCTGTATCTATACACTGACTTATTGACAGGCCGTCTGTTACTAGTGACATCAGTTTTTTTTAATGAGAACATTTCAAGGCATATGAGTGTATTCTTATACAGGTTGTTGAAGCCATTTGTTATCTATTTTTAGAAACAGATATCATATTTTTATCTTATTTACTAAGGGTGATGTTATTAATTTGTGAGTGATTTAACATGTGTATGAATTATTTAGATTTTGTCTTTCCAATTTGTCATTTTAATGTTTAATATTGTTACTATTAATGTTAATATAATTCATATTGAACAGTTTATCAAAGTTAAAGCATACTGGTCAGTAGCGGAATAAAAAATATTAGAGGCTTAAAATTAAATAAAAACTGAGGGGTAATTTGCATTTTGAATTTTCTACGAATTCGTTTTAGATTTGACGCTGCATTGATTATAAAATAATGCTTTAAATATTCCAGTCTTAGGGCTGCTTTGAGGAAACGCAACATGTGATGACACTATTTGTTAGCAGGAAACACTATTTATGATCACTCTGTTTTCATATTGCCATATGGGGCAAATATTGCTTACTGTCAGTACATGGTGACGTCACATGTTACGTTTTCTGGAAATTATGTCACTTAAAGAAGAGGTTGGAAATCGTACAGCGAAGCTCATGTGTTGAAGAGCTTTTACTAAGATATGAATAATCAATTTTGATACACAAATAGGTTTCTCTCCTATGGAAACATCAACCGCCCCTTTGAACCCCAATTGTATGTACACTTCAAAAAGGCCTAGCTATGCCCCTGCAGGTTATTGTGTACTAAGTGTGTGCTGCAAAAGGCTTACAGACTTTTCAACCCCAAGACTTTTCAACCCCACTTTTCAAATGAAGACTTTTCAACCCCAGGACTTTTCAACCCCTGATTTCAAGACTTTTCAACCCCTACCTGTTGAGACTTTTCAACCCCTAGTTTGAATATTTTCAACCCCTACATTTATCTTTTTCAACCCCTACTTTGAAGACTTTTCAACCCCTATTTCTAAGACTTTTCAACCCCTATATCGAAGACTTTTCAACCCCTGTGTTTCAGATAAGTGTATTGTTTGGCATAATATTTTGTGTGAATAAATAGTGTAGATTGTGTTTGATTGTGTGTGGCAGTATAAATACATAATGTTTGAGTGTAAGTGACAGCGTAATTAGACTTAATTAGAATAACAAATCACATTATCAATTAAATACCAATTAAATTACCTGCTGTTTTATGCCAAATAAAATGTGATAGAATGATATATCTTTATTAGTTCTGTGTATTACACATGTTGTGCAAATAGATCCTTTATTTTTTTTTATATTATTGATATGTTTTTTTGTGTATACAGTAAAACTTCGAAACCTTGAACAGTTTTGGCTCGAACACAGTAGATACCTTGAACAGGTTATTAAGTCCCGGCAAAACCCCTTCTTATTTCATATTATCTAACAGTAGACCACTCGAACAGAGATAGGTCGAACACTCGAACAGGATTTGGGGTCCCTAGATATCATTTCATTCATTGTTCACTATAGATAGGTCGAACAATACAATAATTCACACCTTTCAATGACCGCTTAATATACTAGTATACACATGTTATTCGCACTTCGTGATAATTACTTGCCAGTTGTACATGTGGAAACTCCCTAATCCGAACACCCCTCGGACAAACTTTAAAGGTCGGATTAGAGGAGAGTCCGGACTGGAGAGAATTCCTCCATCCGTAGGCAAGACATTCTTTCAGTAATTTGAATATGTTCGCTAGAGCAAAGACCTAAATACCATTTGGCTAGAGGTTGTTTGCGTTATCGCGATGTACTATATAATATCTGAATGCATTCTTTTATTTGACTTTGCAGACTAATTTAAGCTACAAAATGTATATAAACTTGAAAATTCAATTTATAGCCCAAAATCATAAGTTATAAGAGACCAACATATTTATGCAACTTTCATAAGAGGAAGATGTGCAATGCGATATGCAAAATACATGATGTGTGAAATATTGGTTGTCTGATTTCTTCCATAAATTATGTAAATTATCATTATAATGTGTTTATTCGTTATAGAAATGTAGGAAATTCGATTCTTCAGAATATGAACCGCTGTAGACGCCTCTCGTTTATTTAAAACTGTATGAAAGCTTTGAATATAATTTCACTGCACAAGGTGGATACACGAATCTCAAGCAAGTATTTCAATGAATCATTTTACAGTCAAATGCTTTTAAACATAGCTGAAATTAAGTATGGGTATTTTGCGACATTATACCGTCCATAAAACCTGACAAGCTATGCAAATTTTGAATTGTGATTTGTGTACCTAATGGGCCCTTTTCTGCGCTCACATCCAATGTTTTCCAATTGTTTACAAAATAAGTACATCTCGTACCCGGTCTTACCTTGTTTCCATCAAAACGTAATGCATACGATGATAACGTCTAAAGGTATGTATTCATAGAGACAATTAAATTATTCTCTCAATTCTCAGTCATTATACGATCTGACGTATTTTTGCGGAAAATTATCGTCCGGTTTTGGGAGATTTATTTTACCTGTAAAATAACAATCCGGACAGAAAAATTCGTTCGGATTCCGGAGTAGGGAGGATCCGGACTGTGGGGATTTTTTATATGTCGTACTGGAGGAACTAAACCGAGAAAATTGTCCGGTTGCAGGAAGTTTCCGGATCGGAGAGTTTCCGGATAAGGGAGTTTCCACTGTACATGTACTATGTGACAGACAATTCATGCGTATAAGAATAAACGAGAGAGAATAAGGTGCCACAGGGAATCATTTTTGCTTTCCTTTCATTTCTTTTTTAATTTTATTATTATGAATAATGCTGCGACTATTGATCGACGTGCATTCAGTATGAAAACCGGCGACTGTCAATAAGGAAATATACGCGTATACCGTAGATGCCACGAACAGTAGATGGCTCGAACTAATTGCTAGGTCCGACGGCAGTTCGAGGTTTCGAAGTTTAACTGTATATGCGTCATAAGTATTCATTTTGGAATGTAAATAAACTTAAAAAATTAAACTTAAACAACGTGTTTGTCAACATTTTTCCAGCCAACAAATGTGATAATTGTCCAATTAAAAACATATTCGAGGGGTTGAAAAGTCTTGGTTTATTAGGGGTTGAAAAGTCTTGATTTTAACAGGGGTTGAAAAGTCTTAGGCTAATTAGGGGTTGAAAATGACAGTGGGGTTGAAAAGTCTTGGATATTTTACCTTAGGGGTTGAAAAGTCTTGGGGTTGAAAAGTCTTGGGGTTGAAAAGTCTCGATACCCTGCAAAAGTGATATACTATAAAGCTGCCATTATTGCAGAATGTATTGTACAATGATTTACAAAATCTTGTTAAAATATGGATATCGTTCAAAAAAGTTAATTATATACACTGAACAAACATTCTGGTTGGTCACTTGGGTTTTATTGAAAAAACTTTTTAATTTGACCTTCCACTGAACTTTGGTGACAACAACAACAACCCTAAAATCAAAAGTCATACAACGGAATTATTTAGTGCGATATCTTCAGTATATACAAAGTTACCAATAAGAAAGTTTTCTCATAGTATATATACATGTAGACAGGGACATATAAACCATGGATTGGAAACATCCTACTATGTCTAGAGTAGGATTTAGCTTTCATGTTAGAACTTTGCAGGCATTGACTTTCATTATAAGTTACATCATAGCAATATTACATACAAGTAATGTCCACTGAAAATAATACTCATTGTTCATGGTTTGTTTATGTTCACCTTGTCTAATTATGATCTAGTCATATACTATATGAGCTGTTACACGACCAAACCTGTATTTAATAGTGACGGTAACTGTTGTTATGACGACGTTGAGTATTTCACAATGAAAGTTTTGACGTCACAAACTAAGCATTTCTCAGAATTGTTTTGTGGCTTAGTTTTGATTTATAAATTAAATGAATATGAAAATATTTGTAAGTGTTGTGTAATTTGTGATGTGATCTGATGTGATGTCCACTTGTAGTTTACCTTTGTATTTTGTTCTTTGAATCGCCATTGAAAACAAAAGTAGAAATCTGATTGTGGTAATATTGGTAATAAATGAAGATATAAAATGTATCTGTTAGAAACTGTAAAAGCTGGAAAATGGATTCTTTGGTCATTTATGCAGAGGTTTTATTCACAAATTCGTTAAGACAGAATCATTTTTTCCCAAATATGTTTAGATCTAATACTAAGCATGTTATATAGTTTTCGAAAAATGATGAACACAAGCCTTTTGTTGAGGATGAAGCCGCAAATTGAGCGTGGAAGCATGTTATATATAGTATTTGGAAAACGTCAATGATAGAAACAAGCCTTTTGTTGAGGATGAAACCGCAAATTGAGTGTCTTCACAAGTCTTATTACCTTGGACATGCGTGAATCTCGCATCGTTTTCGATAGAATTTGAAATCACATCGATATAATGGTGTTGATATAACAAAGTTCAAATATCAGCAATCCTGATACATCAAGTTGTATGGATGTTTATCTGTTTTCCATGAATGTCCTTTTGTTGATCATGTATGATGCCATGTTTGTGTCCGTTAATTAACAACTTGTACTTGACTTAGCTACTGAGGAATTCCAATACAAGATCAATATAGCAAGGATCAGGGTATTAGACCCGAGATATATTCAGTGTCTCCGAGCAGAAAAGGACAATTCTTTAATGTCTATTGGAAAAACTGTGCATACACAAAGTGTCCATATTGACTGGGACATAAAACTATTGACATAATATTCTATTTTTGATTCTGATTTAATAGAAGACTTGAGCTTTCCACGGCCCATTATATCAACATTTGTATTGTCAAATTGCAAAATTGAACTATGATTACTTGTTTGGCCTAATTGGATAGATTGTTCATTATGAAGATAGAGGTGACCATACCTAATGAGAGCATTATTTCAGAGGTTAAATAATTGCAAGATAAAATCTGTCATACATGTATAACCAAAGTTTGCTTATGTACCTGTCACTGTAATGCCTTGCATTATCTTATTAAAATTATATATATAGTTTTAAGAATAGAAATAAATGTTAAAGTTGCAGATAATTATCATCTACAAGGCATGAAAAACAAAACCTCTCAATATTTCCAAACAGAAGTAGATATGTTAAGCAAAATGTGTTGGGTATTTAGAGATAACAGACTAGTCTATAAAAAATGTATCATTATTTTTAATTCAAGGTCACTATTAGTCAAGATTTTAATAATTTGAACAATGATTAGAAACTATTATTTCATTGAACTACTGTCACACTGTAAGAGAATGTATAAATATATTTGTTTTATAAATGCATTTGTTTTTCTTAAGGATTTTATCGAATCAAACCTTTTGTCTGCTTAATTGATTAATATACCAGTAATGCTTCTATCAATATTTTGCACCAGGCTGGGGGGAGGCTTACTCATTGGAATTTGACTATTTGTTTTTATTGGGTCTATTTCCCCACCTTAGAGCCAAACATTTTGTCTAATTTCCCACTTCTGGGCCAAAAAATCCGGCAAACGTTTATTTCCTGGGACCCGGAATCTGCCATGTCACATATCGGGAATCGTCTTCTGACTGAAGTCCTATGTATCCCCCCTGTGGCAAAACATTGATAAGTGCATTATTGATATTGAACCTTTGTGTAACACATTCCTTTGTATTGCTAAACAGTGGTTTAAATGTCCATTTGTGATGCAGATGATACAATAGGGTGGTTCATATTGCAGTAACATGATGAACAGAATGACAGGCCCATACATACATCATTGTTCACATCTAACACCAGACATAGCAGGTTATAATCTGAGTAACTTACCCAGTAGGCTCTGTCATAGATATGTTGATCATCCATTATTAAATGTATCATAATATCATATTTTGAGAGTACGTTATTTTCCCCGCTTTTTTGCCCTATATTGTCCTGGTGATGTTCTTGTTTTACTTTATGTACAGCTGTGAATGTAACAATTATGACTATGTGCATGCCTACTGATGCACTCTGGTTCTGACGTCTTAGTTTTATCTACTAAATTGTACTTATTTATAACTTTATATACTTTTAAGTTTTATTCGTAACATTTTACTTTGATAATACAAATGCTTATTGGATTTTGGTACAAATATTGCATTGAAGAAATAAAGATATTGTGAAAGTTGATTTTTACAAATTTTTTACTACATGTATGTTCCAAAATAATATTAGTTATACAGGTTGTTGACAGGGTATATGGGGGAATATAACCTGTCTGTGTGCCATATAACCCGAGGCGTTTTAGCCGAGGTTTATATGAATCACAGACAGGTTATATTCCCCCATATACCCTGTCAACAACCAGTATAACAAATTTATAATACTGCAAATCCGTGTTTTCATAAGAATTTAGCTAAACAAGCGATGTTTCAATGCCTAGCTCTAGATCTAAGAATTAGATCTGTGCATTTTTGCTGTTTTTTGGTTCATAAAATTGTTTATAGTGTTTTAGTAATGTATAATATCAGTAATTAAAACGTTGTCGTTTTAAAATATATCGGGAATTACTTGCTGTAGATCAAATATTTTTATTTCACTTGCACGTTATATTGCCTAAAAATTAATTGCATTACCCCATAAGGTACCTCAATACACATGGTTAAGCGCGCTTAAATATTTATTTTCAAGCGTCTGATCTCATGGACTTTATCGAACTGAATTTTGCTCAAACCTTAAAAAATCTATCGTTTTGAATATTAATACTACACACATGTAATCTGTTCAATATTTATTGAATCATGTGTGAAGATCAATTGTCAATTTCTAGTAACTTGCAGACATAAAGAGATAAAAGTTTTCAAGTCGAGTCGTCGGCGAAAATGGTCACGAGGCGCATGAAGGGGAAATGAGTTTGGACGTCATATACCCTGTCAGCGCCGTGTATATAGAATCCTATACGCGAGCCTTTAACCAATGAAATTACTGGATTTTTCTTTGCAGTATTATAAGCTCCTATATTATAGCTTTATAATTCATCAATATTATTAATTCCATCCAATGCTGGAAGTACTACCTTCAAAACACAGGTCACCAGCTACCAAGGTAATCAAAGTTGAGATTGAATCGTGAGCTTAAATCTCCTTGTGTTTAAATTTCCTCAAGCTCAATGTGGTAAAATCATGACAGTGATAATACAGTATGTGACATAATATTTCAGATATTTACAAACACACATTATTTACCAACAATAATATACACCGGTATTCAACTAAGTGTGTTGAGAATGAAAATCTATTTTGAGCATGGAGACTGATCTCAAGTTAAAGTACATCTGATCACAGGACATTGTCACAAGCCTAAACGTGTATTGAAGGGGCAAAGGGAGAGAATTCTAGATGGGAAATAAAGGGAAAGAACTTGTGACAATCTCCTGTGCATCTGATAAAGGACACTATTGCGCATGTGAATGTATACTTAAGGCCAGAAGTTCTGAACGTTTTTTTAACTTTTAATATTTATTTTATTTTTTTACAAATTTTCATGAAACAAGTTTTATTTCATATCTGGGGTGTAATTGCATGTTGGACAGTCTAAAATTTGCGTCTTTGACATTGTTTGCCCCAATGAACACGCGGAACACGAATTTCCCGTGCAATATGCTACGGGTATATAATCCGTGTTATTTAACACTTTACATGTTTATCAGTCTTCAGCTAACCCAAACACAATTTTCGCCGCCGTTTATTTCAATATTTTATGACGTTGACGTCAGTATGAAGCTGACGAATGAGGAACGTATGCGCGCCGTTGGACAATTGCAAGCTGGTATTACGGCAGCTCAAATTGCAAGGAATTTTGGAGTTCATGAGCACACTGTTAGACGTTTGAGAGATCGTTACGGTGCTACTGGTTCAGTTCATGATTGTCCAAGGATGGGACATCCACGCCCGGACAGGACAGGCATATCGTTCTTACTCATTTACGTGGACACACGAGGTCAAACTCGTCATCGAGTCAGCACGCGTACTATTAGACGTCGGCTACGTGAAGTTGGAGTACGCGCCAGACGTCCATAATGCGGGGCACGTTTAAGGCAAATTCATCGCCGCAATCGTTCAATTTGGGCAAGACAACATCAAAGATGGCCATTACATCGGTGGAATCAAGTACTCTTCACTGACGAGAGTAAATTTCAAATTGATTTTAATGATAGACGTCATTACGTGTACCGACGTCGTCATGAAAGGTTCACTGACGCCTGTGTGAAGGAACGAGACCGTTTTGGTGATCCCAGTACCATGGTTTGGGCTGGTTTCACATTTCATGGGAAAACACGCTTAGTTTTCTTAGATAATGTTAGGGGAGCTAGAGCACGTGGTATTACAGCCCAGCTTACAGTTACATCGATGATGTTTTGCGCCCTGTTGTCGTCATATTTATGCATCAGAACCCAGGACTTGTGCTACAGCAAGACAACGCACGACCCCATTCGGCAAGGCTGACTATGAATTTTCTGCCGTGGCCGTCGATGAGTCCAGATATGAACCCCATAGAGCACGTTTGGGCATACATGAAAAGGAAGTTACATGACAACAATCTTAGAAATGTAGCAGAATTAAGGAACTTTATCGTTAGGGAATGGGCTGCATTACCACAGCGATTCCTACAGAGACTAGTGTCGTCTATGAGAAGATGTGTTGCACTTGTCAACGCAAACGGTGGACACACACGGTATTGATTGTAATGAGGACTACGTTATAGTGTACTATTGATTGGCGTGTTAATCTGATATTGATAGTGGTGTTACAATAATGTGTATAAAGTCTTTATTTGAGAATGAAAATCGTTAAAACTTTACATGTGTGAGTGTGTGTTAATAAATTGTTTTGGATATTACATTTCAAAAAAGGAACTTTGATTTATATTTTGTATTTGTTTCACATTTTTGTATACCGTGCAGAACTTCTGGCCTTAAGTATATATACTGAACATAAATAAAAAATTACCACTTAACCCATTGGGTCATGCTGGTTGGAATTCTCTGTCATTTTGATTCGATGTCTTTCATGCTAATTATTCTCTTATAGTGGATTTCAGATCACAACTTTTGTTTATAAACAATTTCTCACTTTTTAATGGCATTACATCCGAAATTGTCTAGAAATATGTGCACTTTTAATGTTTACTTGTTAGATAAGACCCAAGATTTCAAAATAAAGCAAAAGCATGCCGAACAAATTTCGACGGTTTTAGCATCGTGTTAAAAACGGGAAGTGGAGCCATGGGCAGCACTCACGGCACAAATAACCATTTGATGAAAATATGGTGACCTTCCTGTACTGGTCTAATGGAGAAATCATTAAATGTACCTTGCATTATCAGAGTAAGTTGTCCAACTGCATTTGTATCTAGGGTGGCAAGTTTTTATTGACTCCAAGTATAGTTCCTTTAATAAACTTCAATGCATTTTGTATTATTTGTTATGCATGTATTATCAGCATTATAGTCGTGGTAAAGAATCAACTTGTACAGACAACAAGTAATGTGTCGGAATGTTTGGAATCTGTGGCAGACGTTCACCAAAAACCCACTTCCTAAAGATGTTATAATGAATTAATCGACTGTAGTCTCATTTTTCTTCTATCAAAATGAAACGGCCACCCAAGCCTTCCTATATTTTAGGTAATATGAAGTAAATACACACTGCCCCCTGTCATACAAGAGAGCTTATATAGCACATCAGAGTCAAGAGCAATCTTCAATACAGTTTGACCTCACCACTACTGTTCATTGGATAAAATCACAAATACAATACATCCGACATTAAGTTCATGATTGGTGAATAAATGATCGTCTTAACAGTTTGTGCAATTCTTATCCTCCTACTCTTTTGAAGAAATCACCTCACTTTTCCCTAATTTTCGAAAAAGGCAACAAAATAATTCAAACTTTGATTGATTGCAAACAACTCTAGGCCAACCCCTTCAATACACCATTTAACCCACCTTGAACGAGATCTTACAGCTATATTATTATGTTGATTTATCATTAGGATCGGCAAAGAAAAGAAGAGGGTAAAAATAGTGACATACAGCATGTTTCAATAAATCAAGGGCACATAACTGGAGATCCATGCACCCTAACCCATTATCAAACTTGTGCACTCTTTGAATAGTTTTTGTGAACAGAATCTGATTCACAATCTGCAACAACTGTATTAAAATTACACCAATAAATGTCAGTAAGATCCCCATCAAGCAGAACTCTTTCTGAATATTCATATAGGTATCAGAAATAAGAACTACGTTCAATTTTTCCACCATTTTATCAATTAAATACTGACACATAAACATGGATGAAACATTGTTTTTAAATGCATAATACATGTATATGATGTCTTTCTAATTCCAAATTCTTCTTCCAAATGTGTAATAGATGCTATAATGTAGTGGGGTATCTGGATATGACAAATAAACGAGATGTCTGCAGTTACAGGTGACTGAACATGCATCATGACAAACATAGCATACATTTCCAATTCTCTAAAAAGTCCAAAATAATCTTGGTAAAAGAATAACTTTAAATTATCAACAAAGAATTTCAAAATATCAATAAAATAGATAATGTAGCATCAAGTTAGGCATGCTACATTCAACAATTGATTATGATTGGCCCGATACATTCAACAATTTATCATAATTGACCTATCATTTCAAACAGAAAACAGAGATTCATGATTAAATCTAACCAGTGTCAATAGAATACTATTTTTAAATTTCTGTGATTTGAATAGCATGGTATTAAGATTTCATCAAATATATTCCATTCAGTGTACATCAAAGTAGTAAACATTCATTGAAACTCTTTCCAATGCAAAAACTGTCCACCCCCAATCATTTTCCAAGGACTATTGTTTATTCCTAGAATAGTCACAAAGCATCTTTACAGAAACCTTTCAACGTTTTTAATTTGATAATAAAATACACAATAATTATAGTAACATTAGCTCTGGTATCATTACCGATGTGAAGCCATGATTGCTGCAACACCTAAAAGAGAGAGAAAGAAATTGTTATAAAATAAAAAACTGGCATCTCAACAAAATCAGCATAACTACTTAACTGTAATTTTAGAATATTGAAACCTTCTAAGGAAATGACTCAGAATAACTAATCTCAAAAGATGTACAGATTGTTTTATATCAGGCCTTTTTCTATAGTATGCACGGGTCAGACTATCTGACCCATTACCAAGGCCAAATATATGTTTTTTCTATCCCCAATCAGGAAAAAATTCCCAATCAAAAGCACCTAAAAAAAATCATCTACTGTAGCAACCCGGTATTTCTTGAAGCTCTTTGAATAACTCTGGCTATTATTCTTTATTGTCCCTTGTGTCATAAATGTTTGTGGACATTTTGTGTGTCATTCTGACAGTTGATATTAGAAATGTAGATTAGAATGCTGGTTTATATAAAATTTAGATATGAAAAGCCTGTTCTTTTAACTCTGAAAATTCCTAAAATTAGAGGTGAAGCGATTAAAGTTTTCCCAAAAAGACAAATTTCACGATGCAAATTTTCCTAATTATCTAGGGTCTTTTCCCCAAAATAGACAGAAAAAGGCCTGGATATTGACCAAATTCATTGTTTGTTGTTTGTTTACATGGGCACAACATATATAGTTTGTTTACATCTACATGTTTATGTTTCCGGCAACAGTAACCCTTCTCAGTCTATATGGTCCATGAAAGGACAACAACTCTTTTAATGACTGTCACCTTATTTGTTGACAAAGTCAAACTACTCCATCCATGGTATTTCTTTCATTAATGATATTTAAATATAATAAATTTTATTTCAATGATTTAACTTTAATTTAGGCCATGCCGTTATACATATTTTTGGAAGCGTCCAGTGTGCCTAGGGTTTGAGCTCTTTGAGCCAAAAATACGCAATTTCTTAAGTTTTCAAAAATTGCCAAGGGAAGTAACCACTGTATCGTATTTCATGTTTTGTCAATATTTTGTTAACTTGCATGGTTGAAAATAATGAGTGAAAATATTTTTTTGTTTCTGTTAGACTTCTTAATTTATAAAGAAAGAAGTTGTTTAGTTATATTTTTATCATGTTTACCTCATTCAAACGTGAAATGACACGGTCATCATCTATTATTTGGCTTTGTGTTTTTTCAGAACGACTTTGTGTGTTTTTTTTAATACTAAGGTGGCTAGTATTTGCATTGCAATATTGACGCTTAACAAAAATAAACAAAAGTGTGGCCTTATAACAAGTCATAGCTTTTCATACAGGAATGACAAACCCAAACACATAGTTCAATGAGTAGTAACTTACTGTCAAAGGTAATTTTCTCTGTTATGTTTTTAGTTTTGATGTTATCCTCCTGGTTAGTGATGTAAACATTACCATCATTGCTTAGTTGCCAACCATACTTGTTAATCCACATCTTTACCTGAGTATCTGTATAAACATAATTATAACCATCACAGATCAGTTGATGTTGTAAGTACACATTATTGTTACAGAAGGACCTGTTTCTACAGATCATGCTTTTACATGTGTACTGAAGAATATTGATATAGCACAAATAAATAGGGGATTTACATTTGCCGTCAGAGCAGACGGAGTCTGGGGGTACTCCCCTTTATTTATGATCACTGATACAAGAGAAGTAGCCGGCAATGATGCTTAAGCTATCGGGTAGTTTTACTGGCTCCCGGGACTTATTGACACCAATGATTATTGCTTTATCAAATGATTTAACATACTTTCAACATAGTTATACAAGGAGTAATTATTAAGAAAAATAGAAAACTGACCAGGAATTCCACCTAACAATTCTGTAAGATGTTCCACAGGTATTGTCTGGTATGTGGCACCCACAACATGACATACAACTGTAAAATAAAACACAAGATAATTCATAAAATGTACATCATCCCACATTATCAATCCACATGTATCATAAAATGTTTGTAAAAGTAGGTAGCTATTGAGAGACACAAAAGTTGCATTACATACGTATCAATACACAAAATATGTATTATAAACTAAATGAAGAGCTCTGATTATCAAAAGTTTACGAGGGTACATCTGTCTTGGTACTGACCAAATGCTGATAAATTTGGATAAAAGCCAGAGATAATAATTTACAGCAAGAGCCAAACTTTTATCTAATATCTAATGACCATTTGTGATGAATTCTGATATTCGCTGTTCAGAAAGAGAAATGACCGTATTTTAGCTTTGTTTTAAATAATTTATGAGTTTTGTTTTAAAAAACTTTAAATAATAATGCATAGATAAGTTTCATATATTTTCATCTACCTATTTACAAATACGAAAATTATGAAAACGTAGTATGCACAACACTATATTGGGTGGGTGGGGTAAGTTGGTATCCCTTCTCTATGGTTTAGATTTATAACACAGTCGGATTCTAATAATGGAGTTGCAGTGACTGTACATATCACTTACATTTTCGTATAGAATCTTCGAATCCTTTCACTCCCATGGTAAGATCTGGTTCCTTCTGTAAGGATATCTAAAATAACAATATAATTTACTTAGTTTTCAAGTACAGACTTACAACTATCAGAGTCAACATGTATTAAAAGCCATGGCATTCAAGTACAGACTTACAACTATCAGAGTCAACATTTATTAAAAGGCATGACATTCAAGTACAGACTTACAACTATCAGAGTTAACATGTATTAAAAGGCATGGCATTCAAGAACAGACTTACAACTATCAGAGTCAACATGTATTAAAAGCCATGGCATTCAAGTACAGACTTACAACTATCAGAGTCAGCATTTATTAAAAGCCATGGCATTCAAGTACAGACTTACAACTATCAGAGTCAACATTTATTAAAAGGCATGACATTCAAGTACAGACTTACAACTATCAGAGTTAACATGTATTAAAAGGCATGGCATTCAAGTACAGACTTACAACTATCAGAGTTAACATGTATTAAAAGGCATGGCATTCAAGTACAGACTTACATCTATCAGAGTTAACATTTATTAAAAGCCATGACATTCAAGTACAGACTTACAACTATCAGAGTTAACATGTATTAAAAGGCATGGCATTCAAGTACAGACTTACATCTATCAGAGTTAACATTTATTAAAAGCCATGACATTCAAGTACAGACTTACAACTATCAGAGTTAACATGTATTAAAAGGCATGGCATTCAAGGAAACAACACAACTTCCATCAGTTTCTGGAGTGAATTGTCATTTGACTAAAATTACAAAACCACAATTTTTACTTAGGACATTACTTTGTTGAATACTGTCAGAAAACATTATCATAAGTACTAAGTATCATTAGTTCACTATGCTTCTATGTTTTCTTCACAACAGTTTTAATAAATTCAAACCTTGAAAAAAAACAAGCATTTTCTACCGTGTTTCTTGTAAATTACAATTTTCTTTTATCACACCAGGTGATGTTTAACAAAACAAGTCAGGTAGTCAGTCAATTTAGAAGAACATCCACAACTTGGATGAAATTTGAAAGACATTCCATTTATAGAATCTGTGTTTTGTGGAGTAGATGTATGTAAAATACAATAAACTAATAAAGAACTCACCCAGAAATCCTGGAATCTACAGGTCTCTAACATATCAGCTAACTTCATCACACCAAACACAGGTTCCTCTGCTTGCTGGACATAGTGTTAAGGCCATCAGTATGCAAGTTTCAAATTAAAAAAATAGCTTTCATAGCAACTACCGAACCATCTTACAGGTCATAAATTTGTGTAACTAAGCTGTGCAGTGCAAACAAATGGTGAAAACGCAACACACAATGGTACATGTCTACAAATTGGTTACACTATGAAACATGCACATGTAATATGAAATTCTGTATCTTATACCTGTATACATTGTATTGTAAACATTTAACTGTTGTTGTTTCATTTTTGTTACGTGAAAATCTTTTTGCTTATATATAGCTTCATAAAATGTACACTTTGTAAGTTACCTTCAATAAATAAAGCTTATTATTATAGTAAAAAATGTGTTATCAACAACATATTTGTTGATATTTGAAACGAAGCAAAACTTGACAATATTACGAAGAACACATTTGACAATACATGTATTATAAAGTACATTTAACAGAAAATACAATGACAATGTGGGTAAATAAAAGGATACTCTAACAGTATCGATGAGACATTTACATAATGTGAAATCTGTATGTGGTAGATTGGTAAGAGCCTTCATCAAAATCTGTGCTGTAACATTAGTCTGATAATACCCGGGGTTAAACTGGTACCTGAAACAAACAAGACAATTACAATAATTAGCAATCAAACATATTAATTAACTAGATTACAGAAACCTCTCAAGAAGCAAGGTGTTAATTTTAATTCAATTAGGACTTTTTTATTTAAGCAACAAAAAAAGTACCTAACAGAAAAAGATCCATTTTGGAGGGAAAAAAAGAAGAAGAAAGTAATAATGTATAATGTTATTATGTAATATAAATCAAAGTTGTCTTCTAAATAAAAATTTCCAAATCAAGTTGATAGACATGAACTGACGAATGCACATGGGCAAAGTAACAATCTCTCCTTAGTTTTGATGCAAACTGAGACAAAATAAACTTGAACTGAAGTTATGAATATTTATATCAAAACCCCAAAAACTCACAATTTCAGAACTCCCAAGTTTGCTTCCAGATCATATGTGTTTTCCCTGATTTGCATGTCAACATATCTCTCTAAAGTAGACAAGTTCTCAGGATTGTACCTGAAACAGTGAAGATAAAACAAAGTCATAGTAAAGAACGACAATAGAAATGGTTGAAAAAACAGCAGCTGATGCATACCAGAGTTAGGTAGGCTTGAAGGTTCAGCATGATATTATGATATTATGAAGCTCGTCATACACTGTCATATTGCCTTGATATATTATTTATAAAGTTGACTTGCATGAAACCATACAAGTATCTCCCCCACAGCAATATTGTAATATGTGGCAGGGCTCTAGAAATCCACTGGTCCTTACTCCTAGGCCCTGGACAAGTCTAATAGCTGATTCAGGCTTCCAACAGTTCTGTTGAAGTTAGTCCAGGACAAATCTGTTTTAAAGCATATTAACATTGGACATTCTTAATATCAAACAAAATCATGCATTTCTCGATGCCTTGAAATTGGTGACAATTCAAAAGCCAACAATTTTTCTCAGACAACTAGCCTCCCAAGTCAAATTTAACAAGTTAATTTGTCCGGGACAAACTTGTGTATTTTTTAAACATTTCTAGAACTTTGTGCGGTACAAAAAATACCAACTGTCTGTATTACTTAGTTCACTTTATCTTATTATCTGCTGAGATTTAATTAAAATATGAAGAATTTTGTGATTCGGGTATCCTGACTGACTTATCCATGCAACATTTTACTGTTTGTGATAATGTGAAATTCTGAAACAGTCAACTCCTGCCTCTTTGAACTTTATTATAAATATTCAATTTTTGGGGCTGAAATCATCCAAGTCACAACCCTGGATATGTTTAGACAAGGGCACATAACTCTCCCATGGCCACGAGTGGAAACTTGTTTTTAACCAACATTGTCAAACTTTGAAAATACATCATCTCACAAATACCGATGTATTACTTTAAATGTCCACTTTTTCCTTTAAATTTTCTCACTCAGATGTGCAGCTTGCAAATAATGTTCACATCATCATGAGTGTGATGCAGAATACCGTATAGGGTTATATACTGGTTGTCCTGATTACCAATGCATTTCAACAAAATTTTTATTTAACAATAATTTGATGTTTTCATTATTTTTAGGAAATTATCCTAAGATAGATTCTAGATGATGATCTACCGAAATGAAATACTAGTACAATGGCAGTTGTGTGACACCATAATCCACTAGGACAGTGTATGACACTGCATGATTATCAATGATTTTGTGCACTTAGAACTGTTTCCCATTTAACAAATCGGTATTTAAATGCGTAAATTTAACTGCGAAACAGTTCTAAGTAATTAAACCTTACAGAATCAACTTATCAAATCTGATAGTATTACATTATTATAACTAATGTAATCTAATATAAAAAGGGCATCATTTACAATATTTAACCTTATTTTTATTTTTTTAATGCAGTTAGAACTTTTTTTAACCCTAATATCTGAAAAGCGAAAAGGTTCTAACTGCCGATTGCAGTTAGAACTTTTTTTCACTTTTTAAAAAAAAATCAAATTTCACTTAGAACCTTTGGACAAATTTTCATTTCACCTTTTTATAAACAAACCAGATCCAAGATATTTTGACATAAGATGCATATGGACATAGGTGTAACAAATATAAAAAAAAGTGAGTTTTGGAAATAATGTCAGTTAGAACCTTTTCGCTTTGACCCCTCGAAATGCACTTCGCGTAAAAATTCAAAAATGGACATGCCAACAATACATCTTAAATACTAAATGATTTCTGCAAATGAACTTTACAAATAACTGTAATTAAATCTGTATTTTAGATCTATGAATTTCCGTTCAATCAAGCTAACCACTCGCCGCCATTGATAATTATTGTTATCGGACATTTTCAGTTTCCATCGGTGATCAGTATGCACTGGTAATCAGTGTCATGAGTAGTATGAGTATACTCATGAAACTGATTACCGGTGCATACTGATCACCGGTGGAAACTGAAAATCATAGAGTGACATAATTTGCAAAACAAATTGTAAATACCTTCATAGGAATTAATGTTGTTACATTTCAACTCGTATAGTTTATGTATAATTGTCAGAAATTTCTATATTCCCCCTGTTTATCTTCATGCACTACAAAAATCGCACAGTCAAACTACTGCCACAGACCACTTTGTTTAGAAGTGTCCGAATGCATCCATCCGAAAACTTGCCGAGTTGATGCCGGGTCTTAGTAATCGACTAGGAAATATGATTAAACGGCCGATATAATATAAATACACACTAATGATTATTTCTAATAATTTATACCAAAGTAATTACCGGTCTATACCCTTCAAAAGGGTGGCAACTGTGGCTCTCATAGCATCTGCCATATTTTTGGTTTTCACACACGTGCGGAAGTAGAATTCCTGAGGACGAAACGGTCCTCGGACAAAACGGACCCATGACAAAACGGACCATGTGTGAGACAATACGTACTTTCTAGTCAAAATAGACTTCGGATCTTGAAACATTGACCTTTGGAAAAATCGTATCATTTATTACAAAAAAAATCAAATGGTAAAAAAACAAAAATTGGACATAGACACATAAAACTGTTAAACTCTATCACGACTTATTTTTAGACAGACAAGTGATGTTTCAGTAAATGTTATTTGTAATTATATTTATTTCTTTATTCTGGGAATATACTTGGATCAATATATGCGCATGCTGGGCCCAGGTGTTTCTGCGACAATATATTTATGGAAGCGTAGACGGAACATCTTTGATGAAAGGGTGTATATAGGACTTTATTTTTAGCATGGAATTAACAATAAACAACTACACTACATGAGACATCATGTTATGGCAGGATATAATTATATGGGACATATTATATTTATGGAAGGGTATATGGGACATTACTTTTATGGAAGTGTATTATATGATATAGAACATCAATTTGATGGATTAGTTTATTCACGGACATATAAACCATATATGTCCGTGGTTTATGGGACATAATTTTTATGGAAAGTTATACGAGACATCATTTTATGGAGGGGTGTATATGATATCATTGATTTGGAAATATAGACTTGCCATCACTTTGATTATCCAAGGCCAAATGGGACATCTTTTTATGGAATGGTAAAAGGAAAATCATTTTGATGGGTTGGTTTATGAGACATCATTATTATGGAGGGATATTTGGGATATCGTTTTTATAAATGAGTTTATATATTTTTTATGGAAACATAGACATGACATCAGTTTTATGGAAGGGAATTTGGGACATCATTTTTATGGAAGGGTGTGTGTGACATTATTTTTATAGAAACATAGACGTGATATCACTTTGATGGAAGTGTAAATGTGACATGACTTTGATGGCAGGGTATAAGGGACACCATTTTATGGAAGGGTACATGCGACATCATTTTTATGGAAGCAGATATGGGGCATCATTTTATAGAATGGTTTATGACACATCAGTTTTATGGGACTACATATTGAGGTTATTTTAATGGTTCCAAGCGTTGGTGCGTTAAATATTATTTTATGGAAGTTTATAATGAGACATGATGTGTTATGGAAGGATATAAAGGTCATCCTTTCTAAGGAATCGTTTATAGAACAACATGATTATGGAAGCGTATATGGGACATTGCTTAATGCAAATATATTTTTAAAGTTAATAAATCTTTAGTTTTTATGTGAAAGTTGAATGAAAATGAGCACTGAAAAATAAAATGAACATATTTAAATACCATTCATGAAAGAAATACCGAAGGATGGAGTAGTTTGACTTTGTCAGGTGTATATTAATTAGACATTAGTTCTTTTGGAAGTGGATATTGGAGATTAATTTCTCAAAAGTCATTTAGTCATCATTTGTATGAACACGTTGATCTGAGACATAATTTTACGGAAGATACAGATCTATTCATTGAATTAGGGTGGCTATCATTTTAAAATAGATGTAAATTTCTCTCAGCAACTATTGTGCATAAATGCTCACATAATAAAATGCCCACTTACTTTCATGATATAATTTCTTTCACCCACAATTCTACATACTCATTAAGATCCACCACCCACAATGACATAACACCCTTTTCCTTTAAATCAAATTATGGTAAACAAACATTCTCTTTTTATGCTCGTGAGGTATGGAATTCAATTCCTGTAAATATACGTTGTCTGTCTGATACGGAAACATTTAAAAATAATTATAGGAACTACTTAATGCTTAAACAATGATATCAATAATATTTCATTTGTGTATGTATGTGTCTTATGTGTGGTGTCGGTTGTTTTATTTCAATTTTATTTTTCAGATCATCTTAATTTTTGTATTTTTTTAATAGTCTCATTTACATCCTGATGTTAAAACAGGATGTACTTGTACAATTTATTGTGTGTGCGTGTGTGAATGCGTGTTTGTTTGTGTGCATTGAGCGTGCGTGAGTGAATTCTTGTTTGTTTGTGCGTGTTTATATTGTTAATAGAAGGCCATATTGAAAAAATATGTACAATTTATTGTTAACCTTAAATATATGTAACCTTCTGAAAATAAAGAATTTATTATTATTATTATATATTATTGGATATCATTTTATCACGGACATATTATAAACCATATGTCCATGATTTATGGAAGGATATACTGATGGAAAAATGGTTGGGTGCATCGTTTCTATGGAAGCGTGCATTGGACATAAGTTTTATGAAAGCATGGGTGGGACATCGTTTAGAACTATGGAGGGTATATTGGCAATGATTTGTCAATGTCCCATAAATACGCTTCCATAAATGTAATGTCCCATATGTATACGTTTCCTTAAAATGATGTAGAATGTGCTTATTGCTTATTATCATATTAGCGTCCCGTGTTTAAGCGACGGTCCTTTTTCACCAGACATCAGATCAGTTTTGACCATATCAATGGTATGTTTCGTCCAGAGTCCGTTTGTCCATGGTTCGTTTTAATCACATACCGAAAAGTTCCTTCACTTCCGGCAATCGAGTCACCTCTGATTTTTTCCACGCGTAATTGAGCCGGTGAGTAATATAGTAGTCGGATATCAAATGTCGGATACCAAAACGACTGGTAGTTACTTGATCTTTTAAAATTATCCTAGGAACTGTGACAAATTCTTCCCATATATGCTGTAAATATGGCTGTTAACCAACCTAAGCAAATTCCAGATTCAGACAAAGTAGATTTGGCCAAGAAATTTAAAGCTGAAGGGAACGAATGCCACAAAAATAAAGACTACAAGCGTGCTGTTGGTAAATACCACCGTGCACTGTTACAGTTGAAAGCTATTGGAAATGCAAAAAGTGCTGGACTCGGTGCGTTTATGTCAGAAAAGAACATGGAAGACATGGGCTACTCTCAACATGTTCCAGAAAGTGTGAGAATTGAAGTGACAACATTAACTGGAGATTGTTACAACAATTTAGCTGGTGAGTATAACTCGTATGTTTGAGTCTTTGACTTGAATACCGTTCAGGTGGCGTTGCACGTATTGAAGATAAAATACTCTTCTGTGAATAGCGATTTTGTCGTGTTCTGTTACATTGCTTTCTTCACAGATCTTTAAAGCGGTTTGTGCCCCATTGTGGTAGCTCACTTTACTTATGGAAAATTGTGCCAAATAATATTTTTTTGTATTTTTTGTTCACATTTCTAACAAGTTCAAATCTTCTGTTCTGGATTGAAAGTCCAACATATATAACTGGAAAATGTCATAATTTGAAATAGATTTATATGTGGGGTCTTATGTGTAGAACTACATGACAGCTTGCTAAATTTTGACTGGTTTGCTGAAATGGCAAATATATCAGATCAATCAGATTTAGAATTTGAAATGAGTCTCCCTGATAATGCGAATGTGCAAAGCTATTTTCTAACATTTGTAAATGTTTAGCGATTGGAAATCTTCCCTTTTACTATTGTTCATTGATTCACATATATTTGTATACAATGTTTCAGCATGTTTACTACAGCAACCTGATCCAAATTATGTGAAAATAGTGGAGTATTGTAATAATGTCAATGAATTGAATCCACAAAATGTGAAAGCCTACTACAGACGAGGCTTAGGATATTACCACTTGGAGAATTATGAAAAAGCATTAGAGTCATTTGATCAAGCTGAAAGTGTTGCTGGTAGCAAAATGGGTAAATACTTCTTTACAACTTTTGTAAATGTATAGTTGTGTTATGTCCTGGGCACAGCTATACAAATGAATCTAAATAACAATAACATGTGAATTTTTCATTAAACACTTTGTGTCAATCGTTTGGCAATAATGTTCAATCAGTTGAATTTTGCCAGTACTTGGTAGAAATAAAAACAAAGGATTTAATTATTTTGGTTATATAATGCATAAAATCTTCAGCTACGGTTGTTAAATGGTAATTTTAATATGACTTTATGATCATGTAAACAATCTTTGCTGGTGTTTGATTTTATCAGCATTTGTACCTTATTTTCATCACAGCAAATAATTATACTTTATCGTGTTATTTCAGAAAAAATAATTTATTCATACATCTTTGTGTCAGTTGTTCCATTTCCTTTCACTGTGGTTTAAATTGACTGTTTATACCATTGCTACAGCCAGGACAGACAATATCTAAATAAGAACTCAGGAGAAAACAATTTAAAACATGGTTCATTTAAACTGTGAAATATTATAATCTACAACTTCCATATTAACGCAAGCAGTTAATCAAACTCCGATTACCAGTTAATGCTGTAATTTTGTATGTGAACGTCATTGTTGTATTATTATCATTGATTCTCTTTCAGATAAGGGTCTTAAAGCTTTGCTGAATGCTCAAGTGAAGCTATGTAGGGAAGGTCTTCATAAACAGAACCAACAGCTAAGAGATGCATATAAAGGAATGTTTGACAAAACAAGTTCTAAAACGTCAGAAGACAAAGGATGATTTATGATGAAATAATATTCATGTATGTTAAGTTGTGATATATGCAAGGATGCAGGGAAAGTTTACAATTCATTTGGTATTTAATGACAGTTTCATTATAGTGTTAGTCGACTTCTTGGAAATACATGTTATCATTTCTAATTAGTGCTTGCACCAGCCTTATGAATATGGGACCACTCATCTTTTTCATTTTCCACAACAGTTACAGCTGGTACGCCTGTATCTACGGTAATCACTACAGAAGTACTGTATGTATTTCACAATCTTGTTCCGTTCTTTATTCTCACTATTTAGCAACACTATTGTACTGGATGTAATAAAGGAAATGTGATATCAAGTGAACATTGTTAATGACATTCATTTTGCTTTGGCAAACTCATCAATGAATGTTTATTAGTATAAATATTTTTTATTTTGTAATGAGACAGTAGTTTGTATGTATAGACACACCAGTGTCAAATAAAATTGAGCTCCAAACGCTTCATGAGAATTTGAAATTATTTGCAAGTTCAACAGCTGGTTTTAAACTGTATTTCAGTTATATATGGCGACATGTTTACGTAACTGATGCCATCAACTTTCTAACTGGTACAACCTTTTCCTCATTTCCTACACCTTGTTTTAGTTGCAATCTGACATTATTTTGTAAGTCATGCAATCATTTCTGATTCAATATTGACTACAAGATAGTGTAACTATATAAGAGTGTAATACAGCTGACATGTTACATCTAAGACAACACATCTGTGGTTTGCAAGGTGAATTGTCCAATCAACAACAACACCGACATACATTTCACATTTTATTATTGAATAAATTTAATACATCATTAAAAATTTGTTCCTGATGTGATATTTACTAATAACAGAAAGTAGCACTTTTATAATCTATTGACAATAAAACAAGCATCGAGTAAATACAACTTCTTTGCTTTCTAAGTTTATTAATAAAACATTCACACAGTACAATTATCATTTCATTGTGCACATATTTCGAATCTATGATACATTTACCTACATTCATACAGACTACAGTAAATTTAAAAGTGCTAACCAATTCAGCAAAAGTTAGCAAAAAGGTGATGTGAATTAAAACTGGGACAATGATGCCAAAATGAAAAGTATGTTGTATGTTTTACTTGAACTTTCCCATTTATTGCCAAACAACAGAAAAAGCTAATTCTGAAAAATTCTATATATACATATATTTTCACACATTACAACTATGAAATGTCATTGAAAATATAGGTTTTGTGTAAACATACATACACTATAAAATAATAAAAATTGCAAAAACTAAAATATCTGACTGGAAAGGGAATCAAACTGTAAAGTGCACAATGAGAAATGATGTCTTCTACACAAATCTTCAATTAATATGCATAGATCAAAGGATATGGTTGTTTTGATTTAAATGCAATGATACAAAACTATCATAAACAGTTAAGACAAATACAACTAATCAGGTGTTCCCACTTAAAATGTAAAAACTTTCTTTTGGCTTATATAAAAGAGTATTTTACAGTCAGACTGGAAGGAAGTATTCACTAATTCTGAAAAAGGATTCAGCCTGATACAGTTGAGTATAAAAAGTTGGTTTTTGTAGACACTGTAGACAGTATTTGAAATAATGGACACAAAATTTATTCTGCGCTGTATTCAATTTTTTTTTTCAACATTTCAATGCACTAGAGAGAATATTTGCCAAAGGCTAAACAGCAAACTACAACATCGTCAACAATTGCAATTTATTTCGTGATAATGCAAAGGTAATTGCCAATTAATACAGTCAATTATTATAGTCGAGTAAACCAAGCACTCGACAGTGATACTCTGTGAAAATGTTTTGATTATCATTCTGTAGACTGGATTTCACTGACATTAATAAAATCTATACATAAGATATTTATTCTTAAATACTGTTTAAACATGCAGTAAATATTTTTCAGATGCATCACATGACTACATTTGTATTATCTAAAACGGTAAACATGATGAAATATAGCATGAAAAACATGAGATATCTCTAGTAAGTGATGAATGCCCCTGAAGTGGAGTGCTCTTGCCTTTAACCTTCGCGGTACAAACCTAACTCTGCTCTTGCCTTTAACCTTCGCGGTACAAACCTAACTCTGCTCTTGCCTTTAACCTTCGCGGTACAAACCTAACTCTTACGCCCAACACACCATGCTCATTGTTTGTGTAAAGTCTTTACTGGAATCTCTTAAATTGAAAGCTATAGCTGCAACACGACATGGTTTGGACAAACAAATGAACTCGCATACAGATGGACAGAGTGATTACTGCAGACCTCCCTTCGAAGCCAACATAGACTGAGGTTGAATTTAGAGCAAGACAGTGAAAATGGACCAGAAAATTGTACATGTATTCTTAATTTCAAGGTGGTCTTATTATTGAGGTGGTCTTTAAGTGGGGTTTTACTGTAGATAGCGTCACTAATGAAATAATTAAAAATATTCCTATGTACAATTATAATGCAACATAACATTTGAGTGATGTTGTACAAAAAAAGCCTTTGCTGAATACAGACAACTAAATGGGTATTGCACACTTAAGGCTACGGCCATTTTTAATCAAACAAAAATCATTTTCCTCGGTTCCAAACTCCGAAACTAACGCATCTAAACATGGCATTATAGGTCTGAATGTATTAATTTGAACCAAAGACCTTTCTTGTACAACATAGCTCAGCTACTGAACACAATATACAATAAATAAATAAATATTGCACAGTTATATAACAACTGAGGTACAAAGAACAAACCATAATTTACAGTAATATGATTTCAGTAACAGATGATTCTACACCATCACACGTCAACAGTTGTCTCGAATGGTAACTTCCTAGTCTTTGCAACTGATACGTACATTAACACTAATATAAAATCCTATCTAGAATAGCAGTAGTTCCTTCACTCACAATGGTTTCATCAGTATGAAAACTTGTTACATGTATTATTTTCATTGAATCCGTTACCACATCATTTGACATATTTGTTCTCATATTTGTCGTGTTAGCATCCATGATTTTTTGTGATGTTTAGCACTCTCTTGTGTAACTTGAATCAGTTCATATATAAATTGCACACATCAGTGTCAGTTCTGCAATTTTCAAAGTACCAGGAAGTAAATAAAAAAATGGTCGGTGAGTAAATAATGCTTTGGTCATTATGCCCACTAACACCCAAATTATCCAAACACTGAAGTAGTAGTAATGAGTGTAGAATATTCAAATTCAAAGAAGAACATCAATTATTTTTCCTGAATGAGCTGAACAGAACTTTGTATACATGACACACAAGCAAATAAAACTAATTACTCATTAAATACTGATTGCATACATAGTAAAAGGATGGATTAATTTTGAACATTTTTATTCGTATCAACATCCAGAGAGAGGGACCATTTCACAGTGAGATTGGACCAAATTAATGCCATTTTAGAACGAAAGTATACATGTTAGCAAAATATACATATATGACTACAGTGACATTAACAGAAACGTGCCATATTGGATAACAAAAACATTAAACCAAAGATGAATAAACCACAGAACTAGCTATGGACTTAGCATTGCACATGTGCAGTAACTTATATCAGGAATCTAGAAGACTATAGCATACCATTTCACATACACTAATATGTGAAGCTAGTAATTTCTTCAAGACTATACAGGTTTAAAATGTGATGTCATAAACAAATTATCATCATTAAATGAATTTCAATGGTTAAAAATGTGGCGAGGACCAAAATATCAGAAACATGATAAGTCAAGGTAACTCATTCATTATTTTAATTAAAAACAATCATAAGAAGTTAAAAAAGTCCTGTCATTGCGTGCTAACAAATAATTTAGTTCAAATATTCAATGATAAAAGTGGCGCTTAAGCTTGATCCAGTAATCCAATATTTTACCCATTTCCTAAAAACTTGATTTTGGTACTAGAATTACTTTGTCCTGTGTTACACATTTATAATTTGCCTAGTCATTTCACTTCCTCAAAACTTATTTGATTAAAAGTTTGATACATCACAATAACTATGTGATCATTTGTCAGTAATGTGCAACTGTCTTTAAAGTAACATCACTATTCAAACATGAATTTGATGTATAATCACTGCATAAAGGGATCTAAAGAAAAAGTGCCATCTAAAATATGTTGATAAATCAATAACTTAAAACCCATCAATATGACAGGATAAAATATCAACAACAATATCAACAGTAGAACAAATGAAATATATTTCCTAAGACAAGCTAGTGTCATGAAAATTTTGGGCTTGAAGGTGGAGAGCTGATGTGCGAGACTCGGCTTGCCGATGATTTCCGATTCTTCATTGACAGTCGTCTAGCAGTTCTCATGAAGGTGGATTCTCCATGCTGATTGGCTGGTTTCTCAGATCCCTCTGACATCCCTGAAATATAAACAAATACATGGTTAAACAACGAAACTAAACATAAAATACAAATGTGTAATATGCATCAAAACTGAATCATATCAAAACTGAAAAAATGAACACCATATTTAAATTTCTGAAATATCCAAGGCATTCTAAAATTTTCTGACATTCATTTATTAGTGTCAAATCTACCTAAGTTAGCAGTGTTGGCATATATCTACAGCAAATTTATTCAAAAGAATTTCTACAATACAGAACTAATACCTTAATAAACAAAAACACAGTTTCTCGAGTTTTTCTCTCTACAGCTATAAAGCGATGTATCAGATATCGACTATTACAACAAATTCACAAAACCGCTAAAGTTGCACAACATAAAATTGTACAACAATAAATACTAATATAAAATTATAGTATACTCATCGTAAAACTCAATCTATAACATAACAAGCAAGAAAATATGCATGCTCAGGTATGTATATCTGTTACACATGCGGCAGTTTATAAATGTAACCCATTGTTTAGAGTTACTATGGATTTTTTTTGTAATTAAGTATTTTTAGACATTGGTGACAGTAACCTGGCTGATCGTAGTACTTCATCAGAGTAGTAGTAGACGTAAGATATTACCAGAAGACACACCTGGGACCATATTAGCAGGAAGGGGATACAACTAAGAAACTGGGAAGTACATAATTGAAATAGCACTTTATATGCTATAAAAGTCAATACCTGAGGTAAGTAACAGCCATAGTAAACAAAGTTCTGTTACAGTTCGAAGGGCAAACATCTAATTGTTTTTCCTATGTTCAAATATCCCGATATTTTACTATCTGGATACAATGGCAAAGATTGACAATGAAAGACATTTCTAAATATAATTGGTGTTCAATACTAGACTTCCAAGGGCAACTTGTCGAGCCTGCTAATTGTCAAGTGATGAAGAGAATATGGTTATATAATGCTATACAGTGCATATCTATTATTCCCATTTTTTACCTTTAGCCTCTAAGTGTGACCTTTGTGCTACATACACGGGTCTTGCACACGACACACTGTCTCATCATGGTGAGCATATGTGCCAAGTACTTTAAAAAATCCCCCATACATGCGTTATATTCTAGGCAAGATGTTTTATAGTCATTTTTGACATTTGACCTCTAAGTGTGACATTGACCTCAGAGCTATGGCTACTGGGTACAATGTCTCATCACAGTAAACAATTCTGTCAAGTCATTTCGAAATCCCCCAATAAATGACAGGGTAATATTCCAGACAAGATGTTTTAGACACTTTTTTAACGATTGACCTCTCTAAGTGTGACATTGACCTTTCAGCTACAGACACAGGTCGTGTGCATGACACACCATCTTATTATGGTGAACATTTGTACCCAAATTATGTGAAAAGCCCTCAATAAATGACAGTGTAATGGTCTAGATAAAATCAAATCCGAAAGCATGCACACACGCACCAATTGTGGGGACTATATTGAACTCACCGCAAGTGGATTCAACAAAAAGCAAGGAGTACAGCTGTTTGCTTTACATGGAATACTACATCAACAAGGAAATATTAGGGGATAGGGTAATCTTATATTCTCTTTTGTCAAACTATCATATTGAAATAATGAATTAAAGTGGGACTCTGCATTTCAGGAAAGGTGATGTGCATGCATACTCAAACCTGTCTAAGACAATCTAGACACTAGTTTCTGAAATGGCATTATCAGTCAAATTAGAAATGTAGTATGAACTTAAATAACTCCCCTCACCAGTTATTTATCAAAAATGCAACACAAAATTACTAAAATATGTACAAAACGAAATGTAATACAAGTTGTTTTGAAACTTTATTCAATCTGGGCCCAGCATTACACTGGATACTTACACCAAGCACTCAAATCACAAAATTCACTCCGATTACTCTGATGAAAGAATAGACTAAATAATTACAGCAACAGCTCTTTTTTCACGCTCTAATCTCTTATGAAAATGGCTAAGAATGAATATTTAGCACTCATTTAACATTATCATACATTTTCCACATTGAAATTTCATAATCAGACAAATATAACAAGTAAATTTTGTAATTCCAGATTTGAGTACCGAGTGTAAGTATCCATTATAATCCTGGGCCCAGCTTCACTTTGTTCACTTTACATTGTATTTGGATAATGGTTTATTAATTATCGCTTTCACCTGGCAGACAATATTAGAAGATAATAAACAATACTGTTCTCAAGAATAGTTTGAAGAATTCTCATATGTTAATTCATACACTTCAAATTCCTGATGCACATTACATAATAATTATACCTACCAAGAACAAATTTCAGAATCCACCACAAAGGCAGATATAACATTAAAATGTAATAAGGTGGACATGAAACTAAAATTAAATTGTATATTACAATCTCCACATCATAGCTAGACAAATATGACCATAATATTAAAATATGCCAGCTAACTTTGGACAAGGGCAACTCTACATATGAATCCTTTAATTTCAAGGTTTTGTATCAGTAAATTAATACACAGTATTAATGAATGAGGTGATGGAAAAAAAATAAGTACAGTTATAATAATGCGAATACAACGATGAAACTATGCAACAACATTCAAAACCTCTCATAATGTCAATAAAATGAGGGTTAACAGCTAACTATTACCTGTCATTCAACCAATTTTGAACAGATCCGTGAAAACTATAAGGGGTATAAAAATACACAATCATTCAAGGGAGTAAAGAATCAATCATATCACATCACAGTTACTGCATACACGCCATCTATACATAGAGCATTAAAAACGCTTCATCATACACACAACATGTATGGATAGTTAAAGGATTAAAAGTCAACAACAACAGTAACAAGCAAACAACAAACCATGACAAACAGAACAACAATGCCAGGCATTGCAGTATTCCCAATATGCGCTTTAATGAAGCATATTCATAGTTTTGTCAAACAGGAATCATTGATGGCGACCAGGAACAAATAACAGATCTCGGATGTATCAGCTAAAAGCAAAATAATAGATGCTCTATCAAATTCTTTGCTCTAGGGATGGACAAACCTTATAGGCAAGAGGAGAATGGCTCGCAACTTAATACAATAGTTCGACAGAACAAGTATCAAATAAGAATAGAAAAGAAGTTAAAACATGCATGTTACTGAATTAAAATTGTTAAAAGTAACAGAGAGAAAGAGACATAAGTGGATGAAAAAAACTGCTACAGGTCACATAACAAAATTATCATAAGGAAGAAATTTACGTATCTAGACATGAATAACATTTATTTCTGCAATCAATAACTTCATGATTTATAAAACCAAATCAAAATTTAAGCAAAAAACTTGACCACTTGGTAAGGTCTTTGCAAGATGGGGTAATAGGATCAATGACTTTTATATAGTTATCACTGTAATACAATTCAGGCAACAACAATTCTAATCTCTAAGCACTTCATTCCCACGCAGCAATCAACTTAGAATAATTCAAAATATAAATCAATTAGGGTCAACAGGTTGTATGGCTTACAGTACGTACAAACATGACAACATCAGCTGACCACAGTACGGCAAGTTTTATTCAACTAATCTAAGCATTCAGGTTGAAAGTTGTCATGCTCAGTATATGCTCATGATGCTTATAATAATACATATGAAGCTTACAGCTGATGCTTTACTAAACTGTTGAGGACTCAACGTCGTGACTAATTCCTGGCATTTCAACTCCCGTGATGCTATGCAGACGACGGAAACCAGAAGGCCAGAAAAATCCCCCCGGAGGGGGACTGTGTATGGATACTAGAAACAAGACAGAGGTAGAAATAAATGGGACAAAGCAAAAAAATTGACACAATCATGTTTGATCAGAACATAAAACTCGGTGCTCATTATAACATAACAGTGAAGTAAGTACATCATGACAAGTCAAAATAGTAGCGTAAGATTAAAGTGAAGCTCATAAGGTTTTAGAGATGCAATTTTCAGTACAGAAAAAAAATTGCAATACAGAAAAGAAAAACAGAGAGAGAAAACATTTCTACAGTGAAAAATTAATAAAATAAGTATCCATGCTGAAATGATTTTGAAGTAAATACTATGATATCAGAACAAAAAATATCTTATGCATAAAAACCTTCACATAATTGTCAAATGCTGTAAGGCTGAGTCTACAAATTATGTTATAAATCATCTCCCGTACAAGCCGTAAGCAGTAGGTGACCAACAAATGCACAATTTGATAGTGCAGGTCTGATACAAACAATGATCCTATATAGTTAACCAAACTTAACTTACTGAATTTCACACTGCAATAAAATTGTATCATTATTTGATCATGATTTCCACCAAAGTGTATGAACTACCCATGATGACACATGAAAATACCCTCCCCAATTCAAGATCACTATGGAAGTATAGATGTTAGAACAGGATTTAACTTGTAAGGTGATCATCGACACATTTAAGTATGACGTCTGTACACTCTGGACAACTAGGCATATCCATATATGCATGATTTTTGTAACATTATGGTTACACTCCAACATTAAAATGAACAAATATAAGGTAAAATAAGATAGGCTCCTTTGACATTAAGATAATAGAATAGACTAGACTTGTAGGATGACAGAACAAACAAGACAAATTCTGGAAAGGGACTTCACTATGATAAGTCAGCTTGGCATATATTCAAACAAAATTTACATCAAAATTTGAGACTAACAATATCATCACACAATGCTTAAAAACAATTAAGCAACCTGCAAATTGATCAAGCATATAACTAAACAATCAATGCCCAGAACACAAAACAGCTGACTATTTGGTATTAACATCAGAGTCAGTAGTTTAATGTTACCAGATTTGAATTTTGCATCTCAAATGTTGACTAAAATTGATAGTGAATAACTGCCAATTAGAAAGATACTGACATATTGGGTAATAATTGATTTAACCAGACTAACAGATTGGGTAATGCATATTGTAACCATAACACTGAAAAGAAGAGACCATTATATATGACATTGACATAATATGTTTCCTATAATGAGAAGATTTACACAGCACAATGCAGCAGCCCTATGTGTAAGGTAGGCTTACAATATCTCACTTATCTTGCAGGATGAGACTATCATCTATTTACTCATTACCCAATAAATCGGACATCCTTACAAGATACCAGCTTACAACTGAAATGGCAATCAAATACCATTACGAGAATGAAATTGAATTCTTCAGCACAAATATCAGACATAACACTAAAGAACACTTTCAAATCATCTAATTCTGTAAGACAAGTCAACTCACAAATTTCATTCCAACAGTCAATTCACAAATTCCATTCCAAGAAATTCAATTCACAAATTCTATTTCAAGACAAGCTATCTCATGAAATCTATTCAAATTTTCAATAAGCATGGCACTTGAGTACGCAGTAAATGGCATTAAGAACAAACTACTTCTTTTAATGCATGAGACAAATGCACTGAAAACAGACATGAAAATAGACTGCTTTGCCATTCAATATCAAAACATGATTTTTTGAAAAGATTTAGTAAATCATGAATAAATGCATACACTATGCTTCAATAAAGGTCTGAAGTTCATAAGGCACAAAGTAAAGAAAGAACTGACCAGCCATACAAGATAACAGTAAGGACATTAACTGGTAATTACTTTTTTGTAGTTTACTCGCTGTCCGATCTTCACTGCTTGATTAACAAATAAAACCTTTTCTAGAGCATGTACATTCTTACAGCAATAAAACAAGTGTCGAATAATGATGAAATGACAATGAATAAAACTGACACAATGAGCTTGGTCCTGGCAGCTGTAGCTGCTAAACGCTAAATTATTGATGGTTAAATGTTTAGGCAATGTTATGAAGTAAACATCAATATAATTTAAATCATTCTCAACCAGAAATGAATTGCACTTACGATCACAATTATTAAATGATTCATCTTTCTGTCAAAGGGTTGAAGCAACACAGTTTATAAATTGCAAGCATTTTTACTTCAATAAATGACTGCAAGAAACGGAACCATTTTATGATTTATTTCCAGCCTAACTTGTAATACTTGACATATATACACCTTGCCTCCAAAATAAACGATGTGGCTATCATATGATACAGAATACATACAACTTAACTAACCTCTGCTCTGCCTAGATGGGGTTGGAGATACCTGCATGTCCACAGAATTTGTCTTACTGTTGTTATTGTTGGTAGCTATCTCAGTTTGTGAGGAGGAGGATGGTAGATTTATAGATGTATCTGAAGGTGACTCTACAACTATACAAACAATATCAATACTATATACAATGTTCATTTCATACAGAAAATAAGGTATTTAGAGAATCAATATTATATTTGTTGGTATTTATTCTAAATTGACAGACAATAGAAATAAATCAAGTGTTAAATAATAAGTATAAAAGTGTATGATGAATGGACACATCGCTAATTTTTGTGAACAAGGCAACACATCATGGACTGAGTTGCTAGGAAGAAACACAAATTTGGTCCAAGTATTCACATCAGACCGCACATGAAAGCGATGGATATAGTCAATTCCAACCAATAGCCAATGTCGAGTTAGTAAATATTTAAATTGCTATATAACGTACACAGGGGTTCTAACAGCTGAATGTTCTGAAGATTTGCCGTTTCATCTCATAGCTTGAGCAGAAGTTATGTCAAAACATCTCAATCACTCAGCTGCTCTGACCGAAGCTTCAATGACCCAGCATTATCAGATGCAGACGTCTGATGATCTAGACTATTGAAATGCATTTGTACACAAAACGTTTCGTACCAATCACGATTCGTCCCCTACTTCCCCAAATACATCATCAGATTTACATCGATCTAAAAGTGACCCTGGAGCCTCTAAATCCGGAACTTTAGAACCCCTGGTACATTAAACTCAATGAATGATGTCATGCAACTTTTGAACAAGGTAATGTTACTTACTTGTTGAGTTCGGAGGTAGAACAGGAGCAAATATGTCTGCAGCAAAATTCTCAAATATTGTTTGATCAACATGATTCTGCATCACAGAATCGAGACAGAGGGCACGCTCCTCAAAACTAATACTGGTTAAGGAAGCATGTGTCTAGTGGGAATAACCAATTTGATTAAATGCTTCAGGGGTGTCACTAATTTTTGAATTAGCAGGGAAATCATCAAAAGTAGGCGGAAGTCTGGGGGGGTACTCCCCTTAAATATGATCACACATACAAGAAAAGTAGCCGGGTGATGATGCTTAAGTTAACGGGTAATTTTACTGGCTCTTATTGACACCCCTGTGAAACCTGTCAATTACTAAAACTGTTCGAAAGAATAAATCCTTATATATGGCGTTTTTATGACAATAGCAGAGAAGCAGGTAATAACTTAACTGAAACTACAAGCAGATCCATAAAATCTGTAAAAATAGAATAATTAATCAAGAGCAGAAACAGTTTAAAGACACTGCATTACTTTGCACATATACACAAGGATACTATGTATGAAAGAATCGTTTCTGTGCTCGGATGACTCTACTGGCATTTAAAGCTGTAGCTCTGACTAGACCAGGTAGGACTTTGTAGTCCACTATTGCACCATTAAACAGAGGACCAAATAATGAAACCTGAAATATATCACATGGAAAGCATAAATCATGCAGAGATATAAATGTGAAGACTTAGGCTCCATTGCTTGTTAGGTAGTAAATGAAAACAGTGAATTACATCACATCAAAGCTCGATAGTACCACAATGCTTAAGTAAAAGTATGTGTAAATTACAATATTATCAATAAAAGTAAATATGTTGGAACTAAAATGATTAACTAGTAAGACACTGTTAGGCATTGGACTGCTACAATGTTCATTATGATAAAAATTATAGTAATGGAGTCAAGTTAAATAGAAAAATATAATCTTATTGTAATTCATCCACATTAAAACACAGCATCAAATATATACTACTCTCATACCTCAGGTTTTCTGTCTATATGTATTCTATATAGACCAGAGGGTAATGGATATATAATGATGAGAACATCAGCAAACTCTGTAGGTATAATCCCTCTACGATAATCTCTCGTATGTTCCGACCATACAATATGAACCTCATCATTACCAAGATGTTTCATCTGTAAAAGGTACACAAGTATTCAAACTGAGTCAACAAAACTTCTTTAGATTTTAAATAAAGAAAAACTGACAATCATGGTTTGTGCTGGCAGTAACTAAATACTGTAAAACTAGAGATGTGTCCACAGCACACAGGTGTCCCCACTTTACTCAATCAAGGGGTGTTACTCAATATTCACTAGGTGGAAATGGATGCAAACCCCAAGGTGTGCAACTTCACATGCTGATATACATTCCTATAAAGTTTGTAGACTGGATGTCCAACGGTTCAAGAGATATGAACAGCACAAGTTTTGTGGGACGGACAGACAAGGGTAAATCCAAGTGCCCCATCCACAATTGTGTGGGGGCACAAAACAAACTGGAGAATGTTTCCATAAATTACCACCAAGAAATCCATGTTACATAGTCACTTTTACATTCAAAAGGCAGCAACATAAATGAAGCTCCTACAATACTTAATATTTTAGAATGAGACATGTGTTTAAATTCTGATGTAAAATACTTATTCATGCCTTTTTCTTTTATAACTGTTTCTGATACTGACCTTGATGTGTTTTGATTCTTCATTACCAACAGGCATTCTTGTAGAAACATGATATATAATCTCACATGTGGATGTGGCATAATAAGGGGCTGTATCCCCTGTCGTTTTGTTTGGTTGAAGGCCACCAAGAAATCCCTTGTGTATCTCAAGGTCTACCTATAATATAGAAGTCCCAGTTATGCACTTAAATGCTGAAGTATTGATAGAAAATCCCAATTAAGCACTTATTGCTGAAATACAAATAGTAAGTCCCAATTAAGCACCTAAATACTACAATATTGACAAGAGTTTTGAAAATGAATCGCGAATTCACATTTAAGACAAGTGAAACATGGAAATATCAGAGAACTTTTAAAAAGACAACCATTAACAGATATTAGGTGATACTAAAGTCACCATGAAAGGTTTTACATATTACGAACTAACTTACCTCCCATCCTAAACCAGAAACAAAATGTTCAAATGCTGAACTGCTCCCTGGATTGGATAATATAGAATTTTTGTCTTCTTGTCCTTCAGCAACATATATCACAGCAAACTTGTGGGTCTCTCGACTGAAATCATACAATATATATACTTAAACAAATAATTACAATTATATAACTCACATACATTAAATACCATGTGCATTACATTCTTTACAATTTTCCGCACATATTACATAACAGCTCTTATTTTATCTCTATTATCAATTCTTGGGTCGACTGGTTTTAACAATGTTGTCGTGATCGAGGAGAACAGTGCCTATGTTCAGTGCTTGTGTTCTGCCTCAAAAGTAGTGAGATTGAATCCTGCCCATGGTAAAGTTGGTGCCTGAACTTCACAATCCCTGAACTAGGGACAAGTATTGGTAAGTAACCCAGGAACCAGTCATAGAGATGGATTAATACATTTCTATCACTTGCTTCACAATCAATGTAATCCAAACAATTCAATCTCACACAAAACCATACATATGCGACTGTGGTAAACAGTGCTTATGCCCCGACTTGTCATATTGTAAGGAAGCAAACATTTGTAAGACATTTTACTCAACACATGGGCCACTTTAACTTACCACTTCTGAGCATCCATATTTTTCAACTCTCTCAACAATTTATCTGTCTTTTTCAACAAATCAAAATGACATCTGTAATAGAAAATAATGTAAGAACAAAAGTTAATGAAACATAAATGATTTTTTTTTATATATAACCTTTCAATGGTTTAACATCAAGTAAAGCAGTTCTATTAATTAGCAAGAAGTTGAATCGGTTTGCCATTTTAAGACTTAAAAGCAAATCTCTGCGGAAAAACGGAAAAAACATGCCTCTGCATCGTAATCTAATATTACCTTTTTTCCCACGAGAGGAAGCCCAGCTGGTCAACTAACATACGGCACATTTGAAATGGTGATATCGGATCTTGTATCTCTGTAGGCATTTGTGGCTTTGCTAGCATACTGAAACATGAAATAATAAATTTATTGTAATCAGAGTCGTATTTGACCTACTGATGGAATGAAAGAAGAAAAACAACATGCATCAAATGTTGAGATGTGTCATTGATGTTGTTATGTTAAATTATGAAGTGGTCAAACACAACACAGCATATATTTAGCAACTCAACTCAAATCATTCAACATAAAAAACCTAAAATCGGCAAATTAACGCTCTTAAAATTTCAGAATTTTACATGTCATCTTCGTCTTACTAATATAAGTACAAGCAAAAAATTCAGGTTTTGTAATCTCAACTAAAAACCACTTGTTTCATAACATTCACACATTACTCACAAACCTACTCATTCAATACTTACTATATACTTAACACCATTAACGATGCAAGTATTTTTATGGGGCAGCATACATTGTATTTTATTCAGTTTGTAAAGCGTTTTATGATTTGTGTGTAACATTCTTGTTCAAAATAAGTAACAATGCCTCAAAAATGTTTTTATAAAATTCTTGGACTATATGATGTCCAATAATTATGAAATAACAGAATTTCTTTTTCATAGTACCATCTAAACAACACTAGCAAAATGTTATTTGCATTTTTATTGGCGTAAAGTATATATTTATAATAAGTTTAACAAATCATCTCACAGTTTAAATGAACACAACAAAATAAATGAAGATTTTGTAGCTAATCTAGAACTACTGTGTACAAACAGGGTATTCTGGGCATTAAGCTTGATTTCCGAACAGTCTATAGAATTAGAGATGTTACAAACTGCATGAGTGAACAGTATCAGTTAACTTGATGATCTAATCTTTGGTAACAAGTGTATCCAACGAAATACAAGAATATAAAAGAATGAAAGACGTACGCCTAGTAAATTTTAGTAATATGGCTATTGTTATATATAACTTAATCATATTTAATGATATTTTTTGGTAAAGAGCTGTCAGTGACAGATTGCCATGGTGCACGGAATAACCTAGGTATAAACATCACTAGAAATTGTTCTGACAGATGCAGAACAGAGTAAAACATTATCTTCTTGTTTACGGTACCTATACAGAATGTGTTACTACAGACAGAAACAAATGTCATGCATACTTCCCAAACAAATCAACAAACAAAATACAATAATGACCAAAATCATAAATACATCTGTATTTGCTAACATATTAGTAAACACAATAGACAAAAAGCCAAGGTGTTATCTCACAGAAATAATATATATATATAAACAATAAATGGTTTGGATCATACAGGCAAGGCTCTTAATATCTGTCCCTAGAACAATCTTATATACCTTAGGACATTTCGTACCAGTATAAAAAACAATTCATACTCCAATACAGAAAACACAAGTGAAACTATTTATTAGAATACAAGAATGTGGGAAATGAGCAACATCTCCAAACAATGGGTCATTAACTCTTTGCACTTATATATATGTAACATTTCTTTTCAAGAGAGTTTTCAACATATCAAGATAGTTTTCTCCAGGAAATATTTAGAGAGTTGATCCATGTTAGTTTGTAATTTAGTACATGAAGAATTGCGGTTATTGCTTGAAATTTGAAAAAACATACATCATCCTACCATTGAATTAACATTAATAAGAAGAAATCTAATTAGATAAACGTAACAGTTGTACAAAAATAAAGTTACAGAAATAAAATATAAAATATTCTAGCATGTGTTCCCATATAATGTTATATAATTATCTAAAATCTCAACTATTCCTTGATAATGGGATAATAATTAATTCTATGTCAAGTGTACATAAAACTAGGTATAGTGTATTATAGACTAGTGATAATGACCGTAACATTATATGTGGGGAACTTCAATGTGGTCTACAAGATAATGGTTGTGTGTGCCAAATAATGAAACTAAATGAGTAGATTTTACACACAGAGCACACTACTGTACAATTTCCTTTACAACTCACGAAGTACACAGTCACTGCATCCAGTCAGATATACAGACAGTTTTACAGCTTCAAATATCACAGGTGGTTTTGTACAGGTAAAGATTTGATGCTTCTTTTTGAATTAATTTAAGTTTTTTAAGTAGTTAAACAAGAGCTTAGACATAACATAAGTTTTATACAAGCAACATTTGACAATTGACTTCAGTCACAAAATATGTTAAGAATGCAGACACTAACACGAGTATCAAAAGTGCTGCTTAGTGTAAGAAATTTGGTCAAATGATAATTTTAAGCGCAAGAGCATGTAAAACCTTTCAAACAGAACTTGTTTGTATTTGTAAAAATGTCTGTATTTCTGACAACAATAGTAGAGAAAAACTGTAACAAAACTTAGTTGTCCAATATCCAGGTACTAGTTACCACTGTATAAAGCAGTAGAAAAAGTTAGATACATCTGAGTAATACACAACACTTACTGAATATCATCCATACGTCTGAGAATGCATCAATATAAAACAATCATATATAAAAGTTAAGCAGTTATCATCAGTACATTATATTAATTTAATAACCATATAAGCCCTAATAGAACATCATCTGGGGAGTCCCGGATGTAAATTTGACACTAATTCTATAAAACAATGATTCATAATTTATAACTGAATAATTTACTAACATTCCATTAACCACCTCCAACATTAATATCTCCATAATAAAGTAACACAGAATCTACATTCATTCTGAAAAAAATATTGAACAGAAAAAAATAAGAATTCAGGATATATTTAAGCTGCTGTGTACTAGAAGGAAATAAGAATTGTATCAACAGAGCAAAACAATATCCCAAACTTATACTTCATCAAGACTGCATTCATACATCATCATCATCAAATAGAAAATTCATCATGATGCTTGTGGCTACATGTACTCATATCCCATGCAATTAGTATTTGCAAGATTTTAAACAGCAGAATACACTATAATTATGCAAATACATCTATGTATTGAGTGCCCATGCACATTAATAATACCACTTATCCCTTTATTATGATTTAAAACATATTACTTTAACAGTATAATACACTTTCATGTATTCAATCTAATTTTAAATCTGAGTATACTAAAAATATAATCCAGTTTTCATATCATACTTGTTATGTGTACTGTGTATGTATTATCTAATAGGAAATTCTCATTACAAATTTCTGTCAGATTGTTAAAATACTTTACAAATGAAAACTTGAATCATCATCTATTAATTATCCAAAGCAGATGTATAACGACAAAGACTACGGTGCATTTACATAAACATTGGATAGAACTTGCACTGATATAGTTGGGTAAGCCCTTACATAGAACAAAGCTTCAGTAAAAAGTGCCACAAAGTGTTTCTTAAGCAACCTACCTAGCATCATTTTTATGTTTGTTGAAGTATTCCAACTCTGCATTCTTCTGACAAAGGACCATGTCTTTCATCATAGTCTCAGCAGATTCGTTTAGATCTTCAGGTATTGGTCCTTCTATGTTCAATGGAACTCCAGGAGTCAGCAGACATTCTGGGCTCGTACTTCCAACATAACCAAGAAGCTGGAAACACAAATAAATGAGTATCTCACGACATGCAATCATCACTGTGTACACCACCTACACTGTACTATTATGCAGGCAAAATAAACGGAAAAATTCAGCTTGCAAACTTCATGACATGATAGCACCATGTCTCAGGAACATTTTTAAAAGCATCTCTGAATTGATCAAGTGGCAAAAAATATATTTACACATGTGTAATGTCACATACGTATTATTTTTGATTATACAGTAGTGAAATATATATTAAACTCTACTTTATACGGACGTGATGTCACAATAAATGCAGCCTTACAGTGATGGTCACTTCTATACAACGACGAAACTGATAAAATGTTTATTTGCAATTTTGATATAAATACAATATAACATTCGCGATCATAAATTTTATGAATTAATTAAACTTACTTTCACAAAGTTAGTTCAATAAATTCCTAAATTTATGATAACTCATGTAATATCCTACTATGGATTCAAAATTAATTGAATACAGTCATTGTGTACACGATGTATATTTTGCAAAACATGTTTCATTGGCTGACAACCTCATAGTTTGTTAACAACAGTTCTGAAGTAAATAAAAACAGACTATATATGTATCAACATCGTAATTTATCATCACACAGCTAATTATGACAAATCAAGAAAGTTCCTGGTGCAACAGCCATGGAGAAGAGAGCCAGAAGTGAATTATCAAAACTCTCACATCAAACAGATTATCGTGCCGCTCATCCGCATTTTCAAAACAAGGCAGGTCTGCTACAGTTCTACGTCTTGTTACAACAGTTCTTGGCTGTTCAGCTTCTTCCTTAGCTATCAATGGTTCCAGATCAACACCTTTACTTAAACCATGCAATGTCTTCGCATCTGAAACAAAAACTACATATAAAAGGCTCAAGAAAAATATTAGCCCTTGAAAAAATCCAATGATATACATGTATGATACATTTTTGCGTAAAAATTATTCTGATGCAATATTATGGAGACACATTGAAATAGAATAAATAGCATCAAATTACATTCACCAGTACTAGAAAGTAAGAACAAATAATCACGACATCAGCCACATCTTCAGTATTATACACGGTCAGTATTCCAGGAGCAAATATTACATTAACAACAATACAAAAAACAATCAGACATTGTGCAGAATAATGATGGGAAATTTATCTAAAATAACGATCAAACTGCCAGACAGATGTGACACATTATATGTCCATTAATATTTCTGATGGACAAGACAAAAGGCTAGAAGTACATTACTGGCTGTATTGCTAGAACATCATTTCAAAGCAAACAGTAATATTTCAGAACTGATGGCAAATTTTTAGATTTTTTTTCAAATGATTTTTTCTTCCTGGTCAATGGCTGCTTCTGTTTTCAGGTTTCCCACAAAAGGATGATTTACCAAATTTTAATATGTGTAACAACATCATAAGAATAAAGCGTGAAATGTTACTTTCAAAGTAGGATCCTTTAGGACACCATGGTGGACCATACAGCACAGAACTTTCCCAGCAATATTTTCCAGTTAAGTCTCTCATCACAACTCTACATACAGTGTGAGCTGTAGTGAGTCCTGCTGTAACACCACCAGCTGGTAAACCAGTCTAGAGAATAAAACAAGAGCTGATATATAAACAACACATAATAATGCTATAAATGAATGTACAACTCCTCAAGCTACAATGTTTTATATAGTCCACAAATTATAGAGTAACAATGTAGCTAGTACTTACAATGAGTTTAGTCTACAAACAATACAACACTCAAGACTGCAAGAAATTAGGGGTATCATTCATAGCCAAGTATGTATCAATACATTAAGTTTAAAATAATCAGCAAAGATCTGTTTATCAATATTTACATGTAGCTAGAGAAAATTAGGATGTAAAGGATCTTAATGCGAGTTTTTCCCAATGAAGTAACACAAACACCATTTTAACATCCCTCAATACTCCTAATATCACTTTTAAGCCCATCAAAATGAGGGGTTGAAGCCATTTAGTTTCTATAGGCATCATTTATGACTTAAAGCATGAACAAATGTGCACAGCACAGAAAGTCAAAAACTACAATGGAAAATAAATCAGGTATACACATTCAGTAAATACTGCTCAGTACAGCAGCAAGATTTTTGTAGCAATATTTCAAAACCCATATCAATACTGGATCAACTCTTGTATCAATAATACATCGATATTGCTTCTATAGCTCTTACTACATAACATACAAAAATTGTGAACAGTATAATACAAATGTTCTACATCTTGGACGATCAATTCATACATATTGCTTTCTCTATGTGCATAAATAACTCAACAAATAGATCAATGTTAACATCATAAAATCAAACTTGTTACTTACCAAAGCAGGGAGTTCAACAAATGACACCAAGGTTCTCTGGTTCAAGACAAAAAACTGTAACAGGAAAATAAAATGTTAAACAAAGACAGTAGAAATCATATCTCATAATACGGTCTTGAACTTCCTTTCTGTCACAAAGTCAAGTATATCCAGTTTATTTGTCACTGTCACGTCACACGCCCTGTCATAGATGGGGTACAGGCAAGTCTTTATGTTTCTGATTTGCTGCATGGTAAGAATTTGCAATGCAGTTACTTTACAGGCCCAGTTTATTCTTTCACATTCATACAAAGATACACAAGTATTAAGAGTGTACGAGTCGACTATTAATTTTCCGTTTAGAAAATAAACTGATACTATATATTGATATATATTGATACGTTTATCCATATATATTATAAAAGTAAATTCAATTTATGTAAGATAATGAATAACGAAATACCTGAACATTAGGAGCAGTGAATATATCTGGTTTGAGTTCATCCATGACTAGATCTGGCATATCCTGATATTCTGATACAGAACTACTCAACCTTGAGGCACCAATACCCATAGGGAAGTGGCAGAGATAGTTTACAAGGTGAGTCATCATCTACAAAATATTATGTACAAGTAAAAAGAATAATAACTGTGTCCATATGACATGGATGCCCCAACAATGGGCTTTTAAGCGTTATTGATCGAAAAAGATTTTTAATTTGAAAAGGGACATAACTCCATCGAAAATTGGTAGATTGTCACTAAAATTAAACTTGACATGTATTATATTGTCATATGCTTATGAGCTCAATATGAATCAATCTATCCTTTTAAGAGTTACTGATAGGAAACCAATTGTTTGCATGGTTAGACGCACAGACAGACAGACAGGAGTAACAGTTTATGTCCCTTAACCATTTGTAAACTATATTGCATTTCATAATGAAAACCTAATTAGAATGCAATGGCAATCCTACATCCATACAATGTCTTCGATATACATCGCAAAACAAAAAACCCCAAGAACTTTAACAAATGTACAAGTTGTATAAAACATCATGTGAAGTAAACATACCAGTCTTGCTGCCAGTTGGACAGGATCAGAATTAAGTCTTTTGTCATTTTCCTTAGGACTCCTTTTGCCTTTATCACTGCCAGATGACAAACTGGACGATGAATCAGATGAAGACATACGGGTTATATTGGCGAGGTTTCTTAGATTCTCGTATTCGTTATCTTGCCATAATTCAGCTACACATCGGTAAGATGTTTCAAATGAGGAGACAGTATGTCCAGATAATGCCACATTCAACATCTGAAACAATTATAAATACATGAAATAAATATACTGCATACCCATAAAAAAAGGATTTGCAAATTTAACCTGAAGGTGTTTAAACTGAATACTAGAATTAAAAGGATGATCTGACAAAAATGCATATCAGCAAACAGACTATAGTGCTGAATCCAAGTTTTCAACAATTCACTATAGTATACAATGCCAGAAAATGAAAATAAATCAAACACACCAAGTATCAATTGCCTGCTTAGAGAAATGGTTATCTGATCTAAAGAAAATTTTCTCATAAATTGAACACAACATAGAAAAAGAAACCAATAAAGCTCACCTCAAAAACATTATGCAGACAACCTTTATCAAATTTGGTTTCCAGTAAAGAATTTATTGGTATCTTGAGACACCATTCCACCACACAATGTATCATAGACACAATCAACTTCTTCTCTTCTTCTGACACAGTCTGGTTCCCATTGGTTGGAATAAGCATACAAATTGTTCCACAAATCACCTATAAATATGTAAAACATTCGTGTATTACTTAATTCTTTTCCCCAAGGTACCTTAATATACACAAAATAAAAATCTGGCACAGGGAAAATAAATATCATTCAGTTCTGAGGGGAATTTAGATGTAAAAGTCAATGACTACAGTAACAAATACATTCAGTGGTTTTCAGAGAACAACCAGCACTTAAAACCATAGTGGTGAAAGCCTATGTACAATGTTTCATCATTCAGATTATTACATCAACCTTGCATATTAAACATACTTTTTGACAATTTAAACTAGTTAATATTCAGTGCCATTATCACTACGAAATATCTACAGATGTTTTATTATAACAACTATCATTTTATAATCTTCTGAATGTCAGAATGAAAAAGATAACCAGATAGATCAATAGATACTCACATTGACAATACGTATAGGTAAATCAGGATGGAAGTCCAAAAACTTGTCCACATGGTCACATAATAATGTTAACATATCTGAAGACGTCTTTGCCACACATCTCTCCTTACACTGTAAAACATTACACACATATCCGTACTAACATGTTTACCAGCCAGTAATTGACTTGTTTTTACCCTATAAGTATTATTTACTCGCATTCTTTATAATCTATCAAAAGGGAAATTACATTGTTAAAAAATTAACCACACATTTCTTATAGCCATGGTAACAATGGGCAAGTACTCATCAATTAAGTAATAATTAATTGTTCCATATTTGTAGAGGCATAATAATAAACACAAACCTCTGTAAGCTTATAAAGATTTTCTTAATTTAAAACAGAATGCAAGCTTTCCAGAGTGGCCCTTCCTTAAATAACAACCTCTCATCAACAACACTATCAATGTTCCTATTGTAAACATTTACGACCAACATCTCAAGAACAACAACAGCCAACATTTTCAAGTCCCAAAACGTATTGCTCTAGATATGATGCACTGTAAATATCAACTGTAAATGACAGAATCAACTTACCCCTAATGTAGCAAGGAGAACATTGACAGCTTCCACAAACTTGGTATGTAATGTACCATGTGTGATTTCTTCATACAGAAATATACCCAAACTACTGACAGCAATACATCTGTAATGTAAAATAAACAAGAAATGGGCAATGCCCCCAAACCAGGTTTAGTATGTAGTTATTTGTAACCAAGGCTCAATTTGTATAATGAATTCATGATGATCATCAATGCTGCAAAGGTGCCATAGGTGATACATGCATATACACACTCACACTTAGATATATTATATATATATGCAACAACTATACACCAAGTTTGATGTCAATACACCAGCGCATAGCGAAGATATTAAGTGGAAACTGATTTTTAAGCGACCTTGACCTTCGACTGAACGAACCCAAAAGCAATCGCATGGGAGCTCTCGACATGTTCTTATTATACACTAAGTTTCATGTCAATATGATCAACGGAACTCAAGTAATTCGCCGGAAACCAAATTTCTATATTTAGTAACAGTTACCTTGACCTTTGGTGGACCGAACCCAAAAGCAATCCCAAGTAAGCTCTTCACATGTTCTTACTATACACCAAGTTTGATGTCAATACGATGAACAGAACTCAAGTTATTCACCAGAAACCAAATTACTATTTTTAGTAATGGTGACCTTGACCTTTGACGGACCGAACCCAAAAGCAATCCCAAGCGAGCTCTTCACATGTTCTTACTATACACCAAGTTTGATGTCAATACGATGAAAGGAACTCAAGTTATTCGCCGGAAACCAAATTACTATTTTTAGTAACGGTGACCTTGACCTTTGACGGACCGAACCCAAAAGCAATCCCAAGCGAGCTCTCCACATGTTCTTACTATACACCAAGTTTGATGTCAATATGATGAACGGAACTCAAGTTATTCGCCGGAAACCACCAGTTTGACGCCCGCCCGCCCAGCCGCCCGCCCAACGACATGCGCTATTCTAATAACCTGGTTTTCGTTGAAAACCTGGTTAACAACATGTACATGTCTCCATATTTGTACAGTCATTAATAACAAGAGTGGCAAACTGTCACAAAATATGCCCGTCAGAGTTAAAACAAGACAAATTTCTAAAATCTAAGGGTGATAACTCCCAAGTGACTTGAGCGATATGGCTGGTTATTGAACTTGGCCGAGATATTAAGCCCACAAACATTTCCACCAAGTTTGCTAAAAATTGGATGAAAAATCATTGACTAAAAGAGCAGACAAGGCTAATTTGGCCAGTTTGGATAACTCAAGGGCCATAATTCAGAAGTGCCTGGGGCGATGTGGCTGGTTATTGAACTTGGCCGAGATATTATGTCCACAAACATCGGATGAAGACTCTTTGACTAAGAGAGCGGACAACATGTGGACGCCGCCCGTGTGTTCCCATAATAAGTCCCGTTTTTCAAATGGGCGTATAAAAAAGGACCAACAAGCATAACCAGAACATCATCATCAATTCCAATAATGTTACATTAAAAATAGTGTAAGTATACCAAAACGATTTATAACCTTTCTGCCAATTCACATCAAAATGGAGAAAATTTGACTTCAAAAAGATTCAGAACATGGGGTAGACTGAAGGCAAATAATCATAGGAAATCATCATGATCACAGAAGTGCAAATGACTTTCTACAAAGAACATGAATTCGTTTGAAATCATAAGATCAAATGCAAAAAAAGGAGCATACAATTAATTGAAAATTCATTTCCCTCTCATAGCCTCCAATCTGTATTTCAAATTCTAGCGACAGAATTAAGCAGACAGAATTAGACGCTTAAAACTCTTTCTGCAGTGAAATGTTCTCTGGATTTGCATAAATCTTTTCGACAGCACAACAAGGGATCCTGGATCCAATAAATTCATCTTAATAAATTGTTCACTAATTTATTCATACAAACATTGAAACCAAGAACAATATGATATACTTTGTTATGAATCAATTAGGTCAATTCAATACTTCAAACTTACAACTTTAAGAAATAATCAGATACAGCCAGACAGTATTTTCCAGACGAAGACAATGTAACTTTTCAACACAGGAATAAATTGTGAAATGAAGGCAAGTTTACTACAATGGCATATAAAGCATTAACCAAATAATAATTTACCTCGCCAGACCAGCTGGCTCCCTCTTTCCTGCTTTCAGTAACAAATTCACAACATTGTCCTAAAAACACACAGAGCAAAAGTTGTTCATGTTCGCGAAAGAAAATGAATGCAATATTGAAAGTTCACATTTTAAAAGGTGGAATGCCTAGCTGGCAAAATAATTCACACGTATTTCCATCACACAAACAAGAGTCAGACTTACTTTGTGATTATTAGTAATCTTAGAATACTGTTCGACTACACTTGAATAGTAATTTCAAATAAACTATTGACATGTAACTCATACAGCTGCCACAGACTTGCGATACAATACATACATCTTTCATGTACAGGTTCCATGTCAGTATAAGACAGCAGGCATCATCATTGTTCATTTAGTACAACATATAACACATAATTTTCAGAAAACATGACCCATAAAAATTAAATTCCACTTTCAGCATTTACCTTGAACACATCAGTTTTGATTGTAGATCTCTCCATGTCCACATGTAGTACAGGTGTGTCCTTATAATGGTTAGGATAGCACACCAAAGATCCCAATATTGTTATAGCTTCCATTCTTGGTGTCTGAAGAATAAAGTGAACTTCCTAGAACTTTATTCACATATTCCAGTCCATTTATATTCATGTAACACATGTTTAAAGAAATTTGAATCATTTTCTGACATATTCTGGATATAAAGCAACGGCTGCTAAGGAGAGGGTTATAGACCCGCTCAAGTATAGTTTCATGACATCATTGGTTTTTCTAATTTTCAAGCAGTAATATACATACAAATTCACACGTAAACCACTTTTTAATAAGCCTCCTATTGTTTCAATGCAGTCTTTGGATGTATGAACATAGTATGTTTTCTACATCATAATTATAGAACTATAACCAGATCAATTTATCAAGTTTTGAGCAAACAAAGTGATTAAGTAAGAAAAAAACGTTGAGTAGGAGAGACTTAATTAATAACAGACATATCTTGTTACCTGTTTGATGTCCACAGAGTTAATTATTGATTCACAAGCATTGATGAAGTCCAGAATCAGAAGACTGGTGCCAGGCAAAGATGTAGAAAATATTCTAGCACTACCATACTTTACCAAAACGTTCTTCACATCCTGAAAATGTCAAAATTTTATCATCAATATTTACTTCTAGAGCAACAATCATACCAACATATTTACCAGGCACACTTTTTTCATCGTCATAATGAATTCTACTGGTCAGTACTGTTAATCTGCTTGGTCATAAATTCACCTGATGAATAAGATTATATGATTATGTTATTATTAAAACTCAAATAGAGTAAAAAACAACAGTAGATCTGTATATTTGTAAGTTACTTACTTCCATGTATTTACTCAGTCCAAATGATATTTTACCATGAAATGTGCATTTCTCCACAGTGCTCTAAGGCAACAAACTCTCGTCAAAAACAATATCAATTTTCCCATTGTAAAAACGTACTACCAACCTTTTGGATCAAGAACCTCTCAAAAATAGTCGGAATTTGTATCTCCCAAGGGGAAAAGTTGCATTGCGCAATATTTAATCTCAATTAATTACCACCTCAACCTTTCAGAAGAACTCAATACTTTAACTGTAATGTCAAACACAGCTAATATAAGCTAGACAAGTAAAAACATGTACACAAACTACCTGATCTTGAGAGGTAAGTCCTTGATGTAAGACTTGGTAAAACTTTGCTAACAGATCCGGAGCTAATGGTACATCAGGCTGTCTCACCATCATCTGACATAACAGTTGATAAGCCAACAATTTACCCCTCTTGTATTTGTTACTCAATGTAAGGCACTGAAATGAGCAATGTAGAGAAAACATCGATCACTCATCACAACTGGTTGACTAATACATGGGTTTAATTTCAGATGTTTTTATAGCCGTTATTCGGCTATATTCCCAATGCCAAAAAGTATCTATTCTTCCCAATTTGAATGTAAAAATTCCCAATAAATCTGAAGATAAAATTGCAGTTCAATTTAGCAAACAATTGACGAAGTTAGAGACTTTTCTCTCACATGCAGTTTATATATATAGCAAATGTTGATTAATTAACTACTTCATTTGTGTACATCCTTTAGTTTTATCCTATGATTTTGCTGTAATTTCTACATTTTCACACTTAAAAATTCCCAATTTGAAAATTATGGGTCATCTTCTCAAAACAGTAAAAATAATAATGTATCTATAATCTTCACACCATCAAAATCGGTTTGCTCTTCTATAACCACAAGAAAGACGACTATATTTCACACTGAATTCATGTATGATCTATATAGTTTATTAAAATATCAATAAAACACAGCTATGATTTCATCAACAAAGCAATATATCAACAGTATCTAAATACACTGGTTACTTTTGTAAATGTCATACTGGTATTATATTACTTTCATAATGCCAATAGACAGCTACTTTAGGAGAGAGAACAGCAAGACCACATAGACTAAAAAGGCTAACAACATTTGCCAGGGTTAACAACTGGGAAAGTCAAAATCAACCATGCCCTGCATTCAGTTATGGCCAACAATTGTGATTGTTACGAAACTGCTTTGAGTCCTTGACCCACCGTATCACATTCAATGCACACGGGGAACCAAATTGCTAACATTACGAAACTGAACGTAGGGATGATTCGACATTTAAATGTGATATATCTATATTGATCATCTTTATAGATGATAAACTGCTCATCATAAGGTTGTTATAAGTAACTCTCTTGATAAAAGATGAGTTCCTGCTGGAGACAGATCTGTTGATAAAAAGGTTTATAAAATCAATGTTTTGAATCTTACCTCAAATAACCAGCTAGAAAATATAGTCTGTGGAGGAATAAACTCTGGTGGAGATGGGGAACTTTGATTGTCTAACGTTACACCAAGATTCTCTCTCATCTGAAAATATTTAGAAATCACTGTCTGATCATACTTGCAAAGTACCCTATTAGCAACAAATGATGATATAATGTTCCATAAAGAGCAATAAAATTTAACAGAAACACATGTAAATTATATCAAAGTCCTTGGCAAAACTTAAGGAAATGCCACACTTCCTGAAAACTCAAACTACCAGCACAGACATAAAAATAATATGTATTGTTTCAGTCTGCTAAATTAATGGAAGAAATAAGCATTCACAGCCAAAATGTTTTTTATTTAAGATCAGTATTATGACAAATTATTTCGAGTAAAGATAACATGCAGAGTGGTGATGAACATTTCCAAACCATGTTTTATTTTCATTTTTTATAAATTACTGCATTTACGAATGCAAAAACGAAAACACACTGGTATCCATTATATGGGTCTTAATGAGTATTCTGTTATACTGGCTTATACATACAGACACTTCAGAGCAAAAAACACTAAAACAGAATAATTTTTTGTCCAACTTTCAACAGTACAAATCTTCATAAAATAACATCAATACATAACGTCTGTTATTAATTAATAATCTGTGTTTACACATACATAATTCAGATAATACATCAATATTAACATCTAGAGCAACAATCATACCAACATATTTATCAGGCACTCTTTTTTCATTGTCATCGTGAAATCTACTGTTCAGTACTGTTAAAATGTTAGGTAATAAATTCATCTAAAGAATAAGACTACATGTATATGCTAGCATTTAAAACTCAACGAACTGAAAAACAACAGTAGATCTGTAAATTTTTAAGTTATTTACACTTAACTTGAAGTTAATACACCCTCCTTAAAAAAATGAAGCATATTGTAAGTTAAAATAATGATTTCAATACATGAAATGCTTTGAACATCACTTACTCTTATGAGAGTTTCCTGTAAATCACAGAGATGTTCAAAGACAGAGGCATGAATGGCTGGGTCCTCTATTTTATTCACATCTCCTAAAGCACCAAGCATTCTTCTCCACAATATCACAGATACATCAGGCAACCAGCCTTGGTAGGATCCACCTGCCATAACACTCCTTGCTTCTTCCAATGAACCTGTAATTATACAGCAAACATTTTACAGATAAGCCATACATCCTGTGACTTAAATTGTATTCAATCATTCCTGTTTCCAATTTCTTCATTATTGAGTTTCTTTAACACTGCTTTTCAACAGTATTAGTTCCGCATGATGGTCAGTTGGCCTCACCGGAATTACTTGGTTACCAACCAGTAACAAAAGAACCTTTTCAATTGCAAGCAACTGACAAATTCTCCTCGTAAATGATAGGAGAACAAATGCATTTACATCCGTTACTCTCGCCCAGAGTTTGGAATTGACAACCCCTACTTTGGCAGTTGAGGGCTCTACCGACGGAGCTAATCAGGTGGATGGCTAACTATTCCTTTGAAATCTGATTTTATATCCATTACAGTAACAAAAGTAATCCACTAATATTGAACACAAAAACTACAAGCAAAAAACCGATGACAAGATGCCTACTTAATAATACAGAAATATTAGAGACATCCAGTTTCTGCAACATTTCCCTCTGCATAATTGAGTATAGACAATTCTTCTCAAGCCAATTAGTCAATTCTAACTAACAGCAGTAATTCAGCAAAATACTGTGCATGCATTTACCCAAGATCGTTATAATAACAACACCAGATTTTTTTTATAATCTTGTCATGTTTCCAATCAATTATCACCAGGCAACAATGACTTGTTTCAGTACCAGTTACCTATATCCTCATTTGCCACACTTTAAACCAGAACAGAAACATTGCACACAAAAACAGACTTTATATATTGTATGTTTGCAATACAGAGATTCACTAAAACATCACTGAACTAAAATATTTATTATCCCCAATGTAACAACAGATTACTTTTACTCAGACAAATATCATAGTGACAACAAATAAAGTATCAAAGACTCAGTGAATTGTCCAAAAGTAAACAAAAAACACTTGGATTCACTTGATTAAGTCACCAATGACATTGACTTTTTCAGCGTAGCTGTATAATGTTGATTTTGACCTACAATTTAGACCAATCTAATGTTGTATATGAAGCGCGTTGTTTAAATATGCAAAAATTAGACGATTTGGTTGGTTCAAATATTAAGCGATGAGGCACCAAACGGGGTGTCTCAACAAAGATAATTCACTTTCCTGCAGTGTACCTCTTTGGCGAAATCAGAGTTCCGAAATTGGGCGATTCCTTTGACATCATTTTATCTACGCCGTTCATCTTTTTTTTAAAGATATCTCTTGTTTATTATTTACATAGTTTGTATCTACTTCATCACAACTACAATTTACCAGTCAGAAGTTTGGTAGCGGTTTCGTATTATGCCCTTGAATCTTGTCCCCTAATTTTTCCCCATGAAATTTCATGAAACTTCAGGAAATACTAAATCTCTTTTCAATATCATCAAGTGACATGACAACAACCATCTAATAAATTTCAGCCTCCAAATATTACATCACTATTTATTTATCAAAGCGTATGTGTTTGCCTAAGTTAATGAGCAATGCCAAAATTTTATTCAAGTAGTTTACATGGACAGTTGATTGTTACAATGTTAACATAGACACTAAGTCTGTCCAACAAATGAACAGTTGAATCATTTTAGGAAAAAATACATTAGCAATATAGGTCTTTCCACTTACTCTGAAAATGACTGTAAACAAATTTGTGAGGTGGTCAGCCAATGAAAACATGTTTTAGAACATACTGACCAACAGACATAGTCCACACAATAATAAGTAGTCTCATCTAAATTATGAACTTGCAATACATACCTTTATTTTGATCAACATTGCTAGCCACCATTTCAATATGTAGACTGTCCCGATCAGGTGTGGGACTATCTTTATGTTGACAGCTCAGGTCCACTCCCAGTTCACTGCTTGGAGTCGGGGATGGTGTCCGGGTACCAGCTCTATATTGTGCGGAAGAGGAGGAAGGTGAAGGGGACCGAGAACCTAAAAATAGAAACAAGGATAATTTCAACAACAGCTGCAAGCAATTCAATCTTTAAGATCAGTTTGGAGTATGCACATATCTTTTATCTGCATATTCAACAGCTCTCCAATCCAAACAGCATTTCCACAAAGTAGACAATGTAGATTCTTTATACTCTAGATACAGTGTTACCACAACTGGCCTCTCGTAAAAAATAATCAGTTCCATAAAATTGTCCACTTAATACTCATATATCGCTAGCTTATACAATATAACTTAATTATTATCTTGGGAATAGGAAAATCTCTTATCTGACATCAGTCGTGTCACAGTGACTGAAATACTGCAAGACTCGAGACATTTATCAAAAGAGGGTGTCTGACATATTATGGATATTAACACAACCAGACCGATCTATATCCCACAAACATATTTACCCCATGAAGCTCTCTTACTTGGTCAATATTCAGTCAGTCTAATAATGGAGAGCAAATTTAATACTTTTTCTTGACACCTAATACAAGAACAAGAGCCAATATCCAGCAATTGTCGCCTGCTTCTGTATACATTATTTACACGCAATTATCGAATCTCTCCCACAAATAGTGATAATTTACTATACACAAAAGTTCATCACACATCACAGTTGAATTAATAAGTAGAAATATATACAAACTTATTTAATCAAGATAACATACCATTGAGAAATGCAATAATGGGACAAATAAGTTTCCCATATATATACTATTGATGGAGAAAGAAATTCTGCCAAAATCTGAGATAGCATAAATACCAAAATGAGACAATTTAATATCAAATGTAAATTTGTAGAAACATGACTTACTTACATGTTTGTTTAATTACAATCAGAGTTGATTACTTACGTCTATACACAACAGTACCAGCATCTGATCTGTCATTTTCTGATCTTTCTGAACTAAGACTACTGGCTGTACTGCTGTCCACAACATCATGGAGAGAAGTGTCACTACACGGAGTCTCAGCGGGGGATGCAAGGGAGGCCACCTCTTGATCTTCACGATTTCCACCTCCTGAAAATATATAACGATAAAAACTTGAGTGACTGACAATGCATGGAGTTATATAATCTACACCTTATGTCTGTAAGCTGTTTGATATGGCAAAGCAATTGGTTGTAATCCCCGTGTGTCATTACCATTACATGGAAGAGGGAAGACGAGAGCGCATCAAAGGTACTGAATTACCATATTAAATCAAACTAAAGAGAGAAGGAATAAATGATTTGCCCATATAAAGATGTCTAGACATACAAATATGTTCTTTGTTTCAAACTATTATATCAAAATCATAAGATATTTATATCTGCATAATAGTCGAAAACCTCATCTGTTTCACTTAAGTATTGTTTTGTATATTTTATACAAAATATTTACAGTTAGGAATGTCAATGGCTTACATCCGCAATAAATTAATGATTAGCAACACTGCAAATAATTTTCGGTTTATTACATAGTCATATACAGTATTTTATGTCAAAGTGCGTATGATCACAATGTGATGTTGATAAGATTTGTATGTAATGTATACATGTATGCAACATGAAAGCAGTTTCACAATATTTCTGCAGTAATGGATTAATAATTAAAAGCATGCATTAGCTGTGCTTAAAAATAAAGCACTTCATCTATAATACTAAAGTGCTTCCATGTCACTGAAAAATACCACAGAAATAAATACTTAATTCAAATAGACCTTGCTTAGTTAATATGAATCATTTCAGATAGAAGAAATTAGGTAAACAATAGGCTCAATTCTTAATCTAATCCAGAGACAGAAAAATGAAACCATATGAAACCTTTGAAGATGTCACTCACAATGAACATAGCATTATAAAAACGCAAATAAATACATGAAAGACTTTTCTCTACAAGATATACACCGAAATTAATTTTTTTTAGTAAATTATATCCTTGGTGTTAAATACTAATCCACTAAAGCTGAAGTAAAAATCTCTTTTTCCTCAGCAATGTTGCATGCATAGTTTTCATACAATCATATAAATATACGTACATGCATGATTAAAGTTCAATACAAATAACATAAAAAAATTAATTCGCAAGTGTCATAAAAATGATTATTGAAATATGAAATATAGAGTTAATGATACGTGGTGTTAGATGATACTAGTAATTACGTATTAAAAGCCTTAATAATTTGACAAATATTTCATCAATATTATAATTGGCATTAAAATTCATTTAGAAACAAGAGACACAGTGGCCTATAAGACTCATCTTATTTTTTTTAATTTTTGCATGAAATTATACAAAACAGGGCCCTGAAACTTAACTGAACTCTTATGGGGGTAAGCTGGTCAGAGCTACTAAGTTGGGAATGTTTAAACAGAAGGGGAGGGGGGAGAGTCAGGAACATCATTTGTATAAATTAGAATCCCAACCACTGGAGAATATTTCATGCCAAACTTGGTTGAACTCCATCTAGCTCTGGAGAATAAGTTATTTAAAGGAAAGGTTGACAGACACCACATGATCTCAATACTTTCAAAGAAATCAGGTAAGCTACAAGCTTTCACATCATTCAGGATGATATATACTGACATTATAGTATGTGCCGGTGCTGCGTCAGTCAGTGAGTTTCAATATTAACATTTCTAACACACAAACCAATCGAATACTGCAGAAATATTCTTTTATTTAATTGTACAGTTAAGTGTGAAGTTACATTCAAGTGTAAATTGAATTTTGCAAAAACATGAAAAATAACTCATCAGAGGCAGCCATAAAGTCAGCAACAGTAAGATTGCAATACATCACACTGCTCCTATGTTTTTTTGAACTTTGCAGAAAATATCTGAGAAGTTATATACATGCTGCAGATTTTCAGACAATATTGTCTATTGAAGTGAAGTTTAACAAGTTAATATACAGTTTTACAAGTCCTTAAGCCATATTAATAAATTGACAACAGTAGCAGAGGGAATATACATCAATGTTTATACTACAACATTGTATTCTATAGACAGCCACTGAATAAGAAAATCAATTAAAATGTAATTAATCAACAAGAAACAAACAACAAAATTATCACATTCTTTGATAAGCTGAAAATGGGAAAAAGGAATTTAGATCTTATCCAATGGTTCTGTCGTGATGTGGATTATACACTAATATGCTTCATACTATAAGACTATAATACAGTCAACCATCAGATAAGTTGAAATCACATTGGTAACACTGATTAAAGTCGTCATGGCATGCAATCCGAATGTGTGTGAAGTTGTATCAAGGGAGGAAAAAACTGTTATCTTCCATCATTATAAACACTGACACAGATGCTCAACCAGGAGATATGATAGATCAATAATGTATTGTTTACATCAGTAAGATGACAGTCTGGCTGGGGAGGAAATGATGACAGACTATTGGCATGTTTGTGAAATATGATGTTATGCTAGGACCGTTTTTTTTAATTACATGTTTACAAACTGTCAGAGTCCTTGAATGACAGAGGAGAAGAAAATTAATGTTACATTGTTGGAATTTTATTATTTGAATGGACTATTATAAGCCAACAACAACTACATTTGTATGTTCTACATCTCAAGAAATGTCCAAAATGCTTCTACCATTCTTGTAAATTTTATTACGTTTCAAGTCAAAGTTCCTTAACCGATGAATTATGGTTAAATAGTCACAAAGCCAAATACCACTTAATCAAATACAGCTAGATTATTATGTCTTTGATATTAACTATAAAAAAACTGACATGAATGAACAATTACAAAGCTTTGCAGTTTTTCTAAAGGAGAATTTCCATGGAAACAGAATGCTGTGTGACAAAGAATATAACAAGGCAGTGCTTGAATAAATATTACCATAGATTCATAGTCTTTAAGTCCAACTACTTTAGTTAACAAATTTTCTTAAAATTCATTCAAATACAATGCATTGTTACATATTAGTTCCACAAGAAAGTAGTCACAGAATATATCCATCTCTAGTGACACAGTATCAAAAGGGCTAAGCACAAGAAAATGTACCGTTTTTACATGCGTTAAGTTGAAGCAATATGGTAACACAAATAGTCTGAGTCTCTGTCTTTGTAAATGGTTTAAAAAGTTATGGATTAATCAATGCTTCATCCCCTGAGAATGTGACATTTGGAAGGTTAGCAGTCCTATTCAAATGCATATCTATAACATGTTGTTCATAATCGTAACAAGAAAATGATATCATACAGCATTGGTTGGATCAAAGGCAGTTATAAAAAAAATATAGTGGTCTTGATTAAACTCCCAGAGCTTATTGAATTAACTGAAATAACAAAAGTTGCATTCGCATGTCCTACTTGAAATAAGGCTTTTCAGAACTTCCCGTGTTTACACCGGTGCTGGAAAACTCTATCTTACATCCCTCATAATGTAGGATGAGTCTCATGTCGATGACGTCACATTATGGCATGTAATAACTTTAATGAATTTGTAAAATCACACGTACCATGATGAAAAGCCCAAAAAACGTTGGTATGCAAGAAAAAGATCTATCACTGGCTTTGTGTGCAGATGGAAATATCGGATAAATGTTAAGATGGTAACTCGGCCGAGCCTCGTTCCTGGCAAAACTCTGACCCACACACTGGACATTTCTATCCGTACCAGAAGCCAGTGAAAGATTTTTAAAATCTCTAAAATCATCAGCCTAATAATGTGGATCTTGTCCCCAATGATATTTGTGTTTTTGTTCCAAGTTGCATTGAGCGGAAATAGGTGTATGAAACAGTTCAGAACTGAAATTATGGACAATGCAAACCATAGTTTCCTTCCATACTATGTGGTATAGTAACCAAAACAACTAAATAAACAGCTCATGTACAAGTACAGAAATTACAGAGGAATACTTTGAGGATGTTAGACTGTCAATTATCCTTGACACCACTTGACGTCTTAGTTGACATAATTTGTAGGTTTGGTGATAGTTATTTTCTCAATTTTGTGTTAGAGCTTCAACGATTCAACTGTCAACCGATTCGATTTTTTTCCCTTCGATTTCGATTTTTTTTATTCGATTTTTTACATGTATATATATATGTAACAGCATTCTCATTCATCTTAGGGCTTTTGCATTAATTTCAGGCCAGATAAATTAAGAGTTTTGCAAATAACACAAGTCAATCACGTGCAACAAGCAATACATGTTTAAAATAGTCAGCTGTACAAAAAAAACTAGGCAACAAATGAAACATGAACTTAACATACAGTGAGTTAAATTATATGTGAATAGTCATAGCACAGAGTATGAAACATAAATCATCAGTTTATACAGGCAATAATAATAGTTATCTGAATTTATCATAATAATTTTCATTCCTCGTAAAATTCGGAGCGGGCAGCATAATGGACCGTACAGTACGGATTTTTATCGTATACTAGACACGAAAACGAAAGTGATTGCATGGTTATTACAGACATTGAGAACTGGTCTCAGCCGCTTTAACCGCATTTATCATCAAAATTGAGTGGAATAAAACATTCGCTAACGGTAAATTTAGCAATTCATACTTTTCGACAGGACGGCTTTTCGACTATTTGATTTTTCTTCAGGCATTTTCCGAAAATAAACGGTGCTGACTGAAATTTTTCACCGGACAATGCGTCTGAGAAAAACAGAAATTCCATCGGTCAAAATGAAAATATACCGGACATGTCCGACTATCCGACGGTCATTGGCATTGACTGTAAGCGTGGCTAAAACCCATGATTACTGTACCAAATAACAGTTTGGCGAACTGGAAATAAAAAAGGCGAATCGAATCGAAAGTACCAGGGTATGAATCGAATCGTGAGCTCCATAGTCGAATTCCAATGCATCGCATCGAATCGTTGAAGCTCTATTTTGTGTGTACATTTTTGCACATTTAAGAGATGAAATGTAAAATTGTATTGAAATACAAGACTCATGTTTTACACCATTATTGCAAGTTCATGGAAAAAGTCCCTCATATAACTATATTTTCTTAGCTAGTTCCGATATATATTTTTGTGCCCTCAATACCATAAAATCGCTAAAACTGAATTTAAGACCTAAGATATTGTATTTGACAGTGAAGGTGATAATTTTCACTAAAATAGAATCATATGAAATAATCAATGAAAAATACTCAAAAACTCTGCCACAAAAAATTCAGAACAAAACTTTCTACACAAAAACTTTAAACCAAAGAACAAGTTCTATTATCTCTGATCCAGATAATTACACTTTTAAGACATCCCTGGAATGGCATGTAAAACTCAATTAAGTGAGAACATGCCAATTGTCAGCATAATTTGTCTCTCCTGAATTCCTCTAGTCTATTTTTCTCTAACCCCGATACATCCCTACCTAGACAGAACTAATATTTATCGGATCCAATGGGAACGATTATACAATTTTACAACTATTTTCTTCACAACAGGATTTGTTTCTCCAACTGCCAATTGCCAAAACACACACAATGCTACAGATAAAAATTCAAATACTTGTGTATATTTTCGGCAAAGATCTACACTATCTGCAATTTAAAAAAATCTTTTTCACTATTACAGCACAGATATTTTTTAATCCTATACTATGACAAAAGTATATACACGAAGAACACGAAAGAATGAATTAAGTTTTATACTGATTTTTAAAACAAGATAACATTAATCAAAATAAATACCAACTAACACTACCACATACTATTAATCATCAGTAAAGAATATTTTCCAAAGTAGGATTCTTCTGAAGGCATTAAGATATCCACAGAAATTAATTTATCAAGATAACACGATTCTCGCCTTCAATTAATCACCATATGAAAAGCGCACAAAGTACTAACAAATAAATTCCATCTGCAATATTATAACAGAAAAAAAATCCAAGATTTCAAAAAAATCAAAAGGAACACGATATACACTCCAGGGCATAATTATACCAAAACCTATTATCACTATTAGGTCTATAAAATACACTTTACCACTCATCTGTTAGCACACGAGAACCACATCATAGTAGAGCAGGAGAATAAATCTCAATGAAATCCACTGGTTCCTCCAGCATCACTCACTGTCACCAAGCCTCGATCAATACTTCTTTCTTGTACTCATTTAATATAGCAAAATACAATCTCCAAATTTCACCAAATCAGCTTAACAATACTTTCAAGATATTCCTCCATTAAACCAATCATTGATTGCAGCAAGCTTCTAGCTCTACCTCAAGGTAAGTCACAATGTACAAGCAGGAGCATAATACATTGGAAGACTTCTGTCTTGTTAAACCCTCTCCTCAGTGTATCTAACAGAGAATGATTGACAGCTGTGTCCCACTGTACATGATCAAATTTCTCAGCATGCTGAAAACTATGAGTAAGTTACTGGAGAGCATATTAAGATTTAATGATAAATCACAAAGTATGCCCTTAAAGCAGGCTGTCAACTCACCTCTTTTCAAAAAGTAGGGATAAATTAGGACTATTTTTTTTTAAAGTAAGGGCAAAAGTAGGGATTTTACTGCCTAAAAGTATAGCCAGTAAGGGATGATTCATTACTTTTGAAATCATTACATATGGTCAAAATTCACTGTACAGTATATTCTCCATGAGTAGACCTCTGTGATTCATGCAGGTGAAATAAATATTTTGAGTTAATGCCTCAGACTTGAAAAAGTAAAAAGATTTAGTAGGAGCTCTTCCTGGAAAAAGTAGGGAGCAAGTAAAAATGTAGGGAAAAGTAGGCAGTATAGATAAAGGTGGGCCCACTTGACAGTCTGTTAAAGTTATCCACTTGAACGAGATGATGACACATTCCTTTACATTGCTCTCCAGACACCAAAATTTTTTTACTTTTCTGCTAATTTAAACATTGATTAACCATACAAGACAGGAAGTTGGAATATATTTCCATTATTTAAAACAGTCTGATATTCTACATCTTTTACCCACTTATATCCTAGTGAAGACAAATGATTTAATCTACGAAGATATAAAACAGAAGTGTTCCATTTCCTTCTCCCCACTGGAATTAATTCATCAATCAGACATGGTAAAGTAAGTAACAGTGCAGTGGAAACATGTTGCAAAAACATAATCAGATAATGTCAGTATTTTAATGTAACTATTAATAATCTACCTCTCAGAAAAAATGAATTTCCAACTTACGCATATAGACAAGTATTTTTGAAGAAATCAAAGGTATAAACATGGAGAACAAAACAGATGATTCAAATTTACAAAAGAAATTATCCTATTGAATTAACAAACACATTATGACCAAACATTTTGGTGATCTCAAAATTTGACTTCTACAATATGGTGACCATATTTTACCATCTTCTGGTCTGTAAAGCTTTTAGTAGTGATTTTGTCGGGACATTATATATACTTAAATTTCTCACTAATGGAGGAGTTAGACAAGCATTGTACTGTAATGGACAAATGTAAAGTCAATAACATTCACAGCAATCTGTCCAATCAGCGGCCTCTATTTCAATTGTATATATGGTCCATGAAGTTTGGGAGGTCAAAGTTGGATAGACTGAGTCCTGTGGCATTGTCTATTCTACACTTAAATGTCATTTTATGTAGACCATACCAATAAGTAAGTAATAAATACTAACATAATTATAGAGTTGACTGGAATTCCTGGCTTGTATTCTATAATACCTTTAGTTTATGAACATCTATTCCTGTATTTATATCAGCATCAAACATATTACAACAAAAACATGAAACAATATGATCTCCAATACACTAATGAACCCCTATTGAGATCATTAAAACAATGTAAAACTCTACATAATATCAGTACAGTTTTTATATACTTAATGAATGAATGGTTTTCATAAACCTCATTTACTAGAATAAAACAGATACAAGGAAGTATAGAGAAACAGACTGTTCAAGCCATGTTGCCTGCAAAGAACATGCAATTTGTATGGACCAGGTGTTTGTGTAAGTAATTGTGTCATCTTATAATGAATGGTCTTTGCCATTTGCTGACGTCTTTTCAATTATATTGAGGCAAATCTGATAATACAGTAAAATGCTATTAACTGACCCAGAGAATTAAGATCATATGCATTACAGTAAGAACCAAAATTTAACTGTATCTGAAAAACTATTACTTTTCTACTGAAGAAGATTCATGAAACAATCGAATTCATAGAAATTGTTATTTATCACTGCACTGCACTACACTGACTTGTAGTTATGCTTTATATTTTGGCATCTTAAACATATATTATGAAATGGATGTATATCTTCAGCAAGACAGTAACTGTTGTGTAAATGTTGTAATAAATCAAAGGGCAACAACTCTAATATTAGTGTGTAGATAATCTGACTGCAATTGCAGGAAACCTCCATCCACCGAATACAAGTATTTACAATATTCACTAAAATTTAATAACTTTGTCACAATAACAGCAAAAATGATCATTTTAAACAAAATCAGGGGCAATAACTCTGGCTGTCTTAAGTTGATATGCAAAAAGCAGGTAAGAGGGAATACAAACAGTCACACAAAATGTCATTTACATTTATATATGACAGGGATAATTCTAGCAATTGATTTTTGCAATTTCTCGCACAAAAATCGTCTAAATCTCATTGAAAATACATAAATGCGAGAGTAAATCGCGCTGGTTCGCAGTTCTCGTATTTTGTGCTTTTTCGCTAATATAATGTCTTTTCACTCAATTGTTTTCAAGTGTTTGCGCATCCCGGAAGAGTGTTTGTTTACAAGCGTTTTACACACTGTATTTAATAAACGTCAATACTATTTGAAGTGATTCACATTTATGAGATGGGAAGACATCGTCAGCCATATGCATCGTTACATAATCAGTTCAAATAATAATGTAGCATCAGTTTATATCAATACATAAGTGTTTCATTCTAGTCAATATAGATAAAATTACTATTCAGCAGTGTTTTATTATTGCATTATCCATATCTCATTAAAAATCTCACAGAAATGAAAATTCTCTCACCAATTTCGTACAAATGGGAGCAATTCTCTCATTCAAAATCTGACATAGAATTTACCCAGTACGACTGTAGAAGGATGGCTAGAAAGACTCAGTCTTCACAGTAACCCACCAGCCCGAAGCCCAGGGCTAGTAACTTTAATTTAGGTCTAGCAGAAATCCATAAATACATAATTGTGACTTTCTGCTTTTTACGAATAAGTCTTATATATGTTCAGGCTAGTAAGAATGATTTCAGGCAAGTGGTTTGACTAAGCAACTTGTCTAAACGGTCTAGTGCTCTGAAAAAATTACGGTAAAAACTGACAACTATGCCTACATATATCCCTCTGCTTCAGAAGAAGACACTAGACTCAGCTTTTGGTTGCCGTACCTGAATGCAGCTAAAGCAATAATGCAATTCAGCAATCTAATCAAGTTCAGATTGTGTTCCATTACACACAAAATTAAAACTCAATTTAACAGACATATAAATAACACAATATGTCTATATTAATAATGTTGTGCCATACATTTTAATATGACACACATGGTATTGGAATTAAAGATACATACATAATAGTCTGCAGATGGAAATCAAATTTAACGAACAGCAACTGTCTGGTGAGGCATAATTTATTGCTGTAGAATGACTTTGTAGCATAATGCCAATATTCTGCAGTATAATGGCCTCAAAACATATTGAACCAATAAGTGGATTCTTAAAATACTGTTTCAATACAGAATTTCTATCTTATTTCAAGTTTTCTGTTTCTAGGATACAGCAATCAATGTCACTGTGTACAGAACTGTACAAATACATGATGTGTAATAAGAATTTGTACAAGCCTTGGAATAACATATTCAGACAAGTGCTTAGTCTTTTAACAAATAAGCAATTCCTAGTTTCACAACTACACATGTGTATCAGGGCTGTTGGGGGCTGTTGCCAGTTTTCCTGAGCAGTGGAGGAGGCAATGAGACTATAAGGGGCTACTCCTTATAGAGGCCAGAGGTTTTTTTAATAGGTAATTATTTTGGTGGGTTCCAGGGCATTCTGACAGTTCCTTTTCTCAAATATAAAAGTGAACAATCTTCTTTAACTAATAACATCCGACACAATTTTTATATGTATCATTTACTCATCAAATTAAAAAAAAATTCATTTACAAACACAGACCACAGATCTAAAGTATACTAATACAAGACAAAAACTTTTTAAAAAACAGTCAATAGCTTACAAAGACAAGTTCTTTTCTATGAAGGGATTTCACTAAATATGACAGTCTTTACTGTTATACAGTTTCACGATGCCAGAAAAAGTGACCTCATAAAATTGCCACTCACTCAAATCCTAGACCAGCTAGTGTATTAACACAAGATATCTTACAGCAACTTTGGATAATAAACATAAGCATGTTTCACTGCGATAAATCTTCACAGAATAAATCATTTTCACCAACAACCTAACAATAGCTGTCACCTATCTAGACAATCACTCTAACTGCCAGGAAAACATTGCCAAATGTATTAAATACACCAATCAAAATAATGCTTGTCAGTCCTGCATAAACATTATGTTCCTGGAAAACAAATTAAAAGGTAGCATGGGAAGATACTAACTGTCGTTTCTCCATACAAAAGTGTATTTGGAATGCTGAAGTAGTAAATAAAGCTGTAGTAACAATTGAAGCTATCATATCAAGTTAATACAGTGTTAACAGCTGATTGTCTGAGATTATTTGGCAGGGTGTAAGCAAGACCAGCCTATCAGCTTCTTTATTTACATGCAGATAACCAGTTCTACTTTCACTCTTCCACATGATCAACATCGAGCAATACAATGATTTCAACACAATAATAAATTGAGATGGACAAGTAGACAGAGAAAAATTATCAAACAAACAGGCTACTCATTGAAAGGGAGGCCAATAACACGAACACAAACAAACAAATGCCTGACAAACTGATATAAGGAATCAAATCAACCCAATTATACCAACAGAAACATAAGTTTACACCAGTAAATACAGATAATGTACAAACAGGACAGACACATACCATCTGTTGGATTAACATCTAGAGGTAAGCCTTGAAGAATAAATAAACATACATCACAATGTAGTCACTATGAGAAACTTGTTTTCAGGGAAATTCTGGAGCAAAAGAAGTAACAAAATAAACAGGGATTTCTTAGTAAGGATGGGTGGCCATTAAATTAAAAAATATATAAACATTTGGTAGTAACAAAAACAAGACATGCTTGAGACAAACAGTCATGGCTCAAGAATCTTACACAAAATACTCCTGGTATTCAGTACACATTTCTGCAGACAGCATTCTCGTGCTGGTAACTGCTACCACAGAACTCAATACATATAAACTAGAGTAATAAAAATGTCAATTTCCTGAATTACATATTTATTCCTTTGGTGCCAATATAAGTGTTATGAGATTTATGCATACACATTTATTCAAGTAACTTTCATCTTAAGCAACACATGAAGTACTTTGCCAAATTAGGTCAAATTTTCTTCGAGGGATCGAAATGCAATTATCTAAGAATACAGAACATCAGTTAACAGAGATCATAAGAACAGATAGGGATGATATTTTCCAGATTTATTCCTAATGAAGTCTGTATTACAGACAATATTACACATCAAGCATCAAGACGGTATCCACTGATCAGAAGTTGGTATTCTTATCACAGAATGCTTCATTAGTAATTTGTCTCCTTACTTTAATGTATCAACTACTCAACCCACAGCTGATAGAATGCCTTGCAACTGATAGGCATAGTCAAGAAACACCATATGGTACAAACAAAAATATTTCAAATCTGGACCTACATATTGATAAAAATTGTTTATACATAAATAATAAATCACAGGGGTCTAAATAAGCTATAAGATATAAATGCATTTGAATATTAATCTGCTTTAAAACAAAAGTGTGTTCGTAAAAAAAATCATAAAATTTATAAATAATCCAATCCAAAAATTAAAAAATCTGTCTCATAACCTGGCAAAAAACATTATAAACACATAAATTGATATTAAAATACAATTAATGGCACTTTACGAGATTGCAAAAAGTTGCATTCAAGGATGCAAGTGTTATAATCTTCGTTGTTTTGTATTTACACATCTCCTCAATGCAGCTTCTTAAACAACAGGTACCCAGCACCTTGAATTAATTACAGGAAGCTGATTTTCAATGATACAAAAATCACCTCTATAATTGAAATTTAGGAGGTTTAGAACTTCAGGAATTGAAATAAATGTAAGTTTAGAACTAACAGCTTAACAAATTTTAAAACATAACACTAATAAACAACTCCAACAAGTGTTTTCATATGTTGACGGGAAGTATAATATGGAATAGCAGTAATGAAATTTCAATATTATTTCGTAGAAAAGCAGCTGCTTCAAATTTCATCACTCATACAGAATATTCTTCAGCCTAATTATATGATAACTAATGTCCCCTCATGCTTGTTCCAACCTCAATATTTCTATACAAAATCATTCAGGCACTTTCAAAGCACACTGTTGTTAATTTAATTGAATATACCTCACCAGGTGCATCAATGGTGATTGAGGCACAGAGAGGCATAGTAGACAAACATGCTGCATAATGCATACACAAACCAGTACTTCAACCAGTCAATGATTAAGGATACAGGGTATTAACACCATTTAAAACATTAACTCTTTCATTGGAGCTGGAGGAAAAATTACTTCTAATTTTCAAATTTATTTATTTATATCAAGTAAAAAACAAATTACATTAGAGGGGAAGATAGAAATATGTTCCATACAACCAAATGAAATATCCGTGTCTGCATTAGATCAACAAACCAATTCCACTGATTATATCATTAGGATTTTTTCCATCTATCTAAAACATCTGAAATCAATGTAATACAGTGTACAGAGAAATTACTTCAGGCAATTCATACAGAAAGTTTATTTTGTTACGACGCACCTTCACACAAGTCAGACAGATAGGTATTTATGTATTACATTTTTGACACACATTTTAACTCAAGACCAAATAACTTGTAAGTCTATAGTGCAACCTCTCAAGGGTAGCCTTCTTCAGGCAACTACCCCTCTTCAACAACAGTATCAAGTTTTCCAGTAAAAATAATTTACTATTAACTTAGCCTCACTAGAGAAACAACCTCTGAACATCAACCAACATAGGCATCTTACAAGGGGTGTTGCTCTAGAGAGGTTGTACTGTACTATGGTAATTGCACACATCCTAGAATACTCAAAGAAAATATTTTATAAATGTTTAAGGGTGATTTCTGTTCAAATAAAGACTTATTTAGACCATCTAATTTGATGCGGCCGAGAAGGGCAATCAGAGACTGCCTTCACACATACTCAAGATGATATTTTCAAGTAGTATCATCAGGCTACAGTTTTCAAAAATGAACAGTAAAATATAAATGTTATATTCATTGCTCCCGAAAGACGCACCAAACTGAGTGAAAAAATCCAAAGGTTTGGAGAGTCAATTACAGGCTTTTATAGGTTTTTTTATAAAAAAATGAATGTCTCAAAGGAATTTCCAAATATTAAAGGTTATTACAGGTTTTAAAGATTTCACTAGGAGGCCTGTAATTGAGTGAATCACGCAGTAGGATCAACCAACCACTTTAAAACCATGGCCTTTACAATAAAATTAATGAAATTTATCAGTTAAGCTATGAAGCCAGCAATAATGCTAATATTTATACACATTTACAGAGAATGAAGCAAGCTGGAGTAATAAAACGTCTACCATTCCCACTTCCCAGGTAGGATGCACAGTATTAACAACAGAAAGTAAATGAGTGCTTTTAATAAAACTCCCAAGTTACTGAAACAGCTTCCAAAACTTAATCACCAACTGCTTCACAGCCAACACAAGCGGCAATAACTGTCGAGACAGCTGTAGAAGTTGCTACAACAAAATCCTGAACCACTTGAGAAAAAGTACAAACCGATTTTACACATAATACCTCATCCAATATTACATGAATGGTATAATGGGAGAAAACACAAGCCTAATAGAAAAGGATCATCAAACACCAATAGCAATGAAATGTCTGCAACATTAATTTGATTTCTTTAGGAACTCTCCTGAGAACATAATGCGCTGAAATAAGGAAACAGATTAAATGTACCTATTGTAATCATCAATGATTTTACTAATAATCAAATGGAGATGGATATTTAATAGCATAGCAGTCTGGTTGTATGATGCTTCTCAGTTTGAAGAAGCAATAATATAATCATAACTTGTTCTAGTCTACGTTATGAACATGTAATATACTTATCATAGAGTGTATTAGAACATTTATATATAAGTGAGGGAAAATTAAGCATGTGCATCAAAAACAATGACAGGAATTGAATTTTACATTATAAAACACAACAAATCTACAGATTGTGTAACAATGCAACATTTTGAGGCCAACATAAGAGATGTGACCAATAAACAGATATTCATAATTTTTTTACTGACTGTCACATAACCAAAGCTAAATGTCTCTGACAATGCAGCGGATACACCCTACTATAAAATCTGAGAGTACAACATGAAGAAAAGTAAGTCTGAAGTCTGCCATGTAACAGGTTTTCTATAGAATTCTGGCCATGTTTTAGTGTTTGTACTTTCCCTTTCAATACCTCTATCTAGTAAAAGTACTTTTTGTGCAAAATGGGAACTTTAGTAGATATTAGGAAACATGATATGTGAATGCTATCAGGAATGGGGCTGAAATATAGACTATGTGCTAATAGCAGAAAAATCCCCGGCCATACACTTAATACCAACATGACTCAAACATATTAGGTTATAAGTAAGATAAAAAATCTCCATTTAAAATTTAATCCAATATTTTTTGTGAATTAAAGACTGTTTAATATAAATTTTCAATGTCTCGAGATATACCACCAGATATTCAAGATTTGACTTAACCAATGACCAACACATACTTACTGAACAACTTTTGACGAAATTGACCAATCAATGATAAGAGACAAGGAATATCTTTACTATGTCATTATAAGCACAAAACAAATAGCAAAGCATGACAATACTCTTGTCATGCTTCAATTACAACTCACTGACAAATTCTTGAATGGTGCAGATTATAGTAAAACAGGTTATCACCTACAAAACAAACAACTGAAAGTTTTCACATAATGTCACAGACCAAAGGTTATTTCCTATCAAAACTTCCAAGTCCTCATTAAGTCACTAGTTTAGTATACTCCTTTAGAATTTTGTAACTCGAAACAAGCCAACGGGTGACAATTTTGCCATCCACTCCTAGCTGGTTGATACACTGACAACCAATACCCTTGTTGTTGATAAGCACACAACCAAGCTGGCAAATACAATGACCACTGTTAGTCTCAGATGATTGCCATGAGTGTAAAACACTTTAGAGGAAAGTGGTAAAATGACTTAATATGCTATGCAACAATGTAAGCCAGAAAATACACCGACTTATGCAACCCTTTTCTCATGGGTTGAATTATGCATACCATGTTACATAACGAAAAAAGATGTTTTTGTCTGTTAATCAAACCTGACTCAAGAACAATCTCCCTAAAACCATCTCCACAAATGAATATCGCTTACCTATAGGCAGATTGTGAACTTTGGACAGATTTACTAAAAAACGCTCAGAACAAATTTCAAGTTAACAGGCATCTTGAGTATAAAATCTGTTGAATTACTTAGTCATGGTAATTTATAAAACGTAAGAAGATAACCGTAATAAGAAAATATATATTAGTAAATAATGTTATGCTAAAATCCAGTTAAATGTCATACCATTTACTAACATTTTGAATAATTATGTATGTACTATAAATAGTGAGACTACAGAACAAATATTCATCTTGGTAAACAGAATATACACAACAACAAGCAAAAATATTGAACAACAAAATCTGGGCTTAAATCTACAAATACAAAACATTCCAAGCTCTAATGACATGCGTAATAAAAAATATCCCTGAACCATTCTATAAATTAAGTTTATAATTAAATAATCTTATAGAAGCATAATAAAAGTACAATTTGTAAAGAAATATAAAAATACATCGAAAAATACATTTAACCTTTCTTTTTCACGAAGACCCAGCATAACTGGAAGCAATTTACTCCTGAATCAGAAAAATATACGGTTCTGTTTTCAACACAAGAATTTCAACCTCATATATACATTTAAAACTAATATTTTCTAACGAGTGTTACTAATACAGATTAACTTTAATGTGACACTCCATCAGACTCTTGACAGTATTTTAATTAAGGTATATATATGCATATATAAATCAGATGAATTAATAATAGTTTTGTAAAATTCAGTATTAAATCACTTTGCACAACAGGATTATATCAATAAGCAATCAAGATTACAAATCATGTGCAAAAGACAACAATACTCACATTCACTATGAACAACATACACATTAAAAAATACCATAACTAATCCAAAATGTGAAAAAATGCAGCCAAAATAAGCTGAGATATATGTGCATTCAAAAGCTGAAACCCTCACAATGCAATCAATAAAACACCGATTAAGGCACTAAAGACAGATGTTCAACTTTCATCCGAAATACATATCAGGTCCCGATGTATCTTCAAGGCTTAGGCACGTCAATTTGAATTTGGACTATTTGAAACCCTATATTATTCGGTATAAAATTTCGGACCCAATGAATTTGAATGAAAGAGATCAGACTGTATAGTCTAGTCTGGCTTTTGAAATACATTTTTCATGGATTCAGACACGAGAAGAATAAATACAGAATCACCAACCTCCCTTTTATATCAATTTACTGAATTACAGTAATTTAAAGGTACAATGGTAGAAGTTAGTTAAAGTCAATAATAGAACATCTGTCTTTGCATCTAAAGTTTATCTAATTATGACAAAGCTGGAGGCCTAAATCTATATTAATGTTGTGATTACATACCAACATTCTTGCTGTTAGTATCAGGTCGCATTGCAGATACTATCACAGTAGCCAAACTCCGTGATGAATTTGTCTTATTTCCTGGTGTCACCAAACTTCGAGACATTATTCCTGAACAGTGGCGCAAACAAACATACGGTAAGTTGAATATTCATAGTTTTGTACTCCCTTTAACAATCATAACCTAAATGTACCAACATTTTAAACTGCCAGTCATATGATAAATGTCCATATTGTTTTGTTTATACATTGCAATCAATTTGATTCTCCCAATACAACAGTTGCCAAAATACTAATGATTGGTTGAACATATTTATTTTTTTCTACTCATAAACACTAACAACATAATCTGTTGTTACCAGACCTCAACATTTCTGTAGCCTAACTCTAATTCTAAATTCTCTTACAATAATCTTAGGTTCTTGCCTAGCATCTATAATGTACACAAGAATCTAGCAGGGTTCTCAAATGTACTACGTAGCACTTAATTAAATATTTCATATTTGCAAATGAAATATCGTCAAGATACCATACATTATATATTCTAACACATGAATACTGAGATAATCTAGTAGATTCAACTATACATGTATCATACATAACTCTCTTTAAAACCTTTAGTTAACTAGAACCAGCAATCTTGGCTATTAAAAATGTTTTTGGAAAAATAATAGATAAATTTATAATATTCCAATGATTAATCTGAGTAAATGAAGAACTTGAGAAGTAAAGGAACCTAGTAAAGAATAACAGAAAGCCCCTAATTCATCAAATAAGAATTAGTAGACATGTACAAACCCATACAAACATATACACACAGACACGTAATTGTAATAATAAAGACAGTCAACAAATGTAATTGTACATTGTGAAGAATCTAAATACAAGAGACAAATCTGAGAAATAGAAGAGCTTGCATCTTTGGGACAGAATTGAATTCAGATCATTTTAAACAGAACTTGATGCATACATAACTCTTAGATAAAATCTGGGTCAACTCCGTAGCTTATCAATTTATATCATGCATCATGTATGCATTACGATCTTTTTATCATTTCTTTTATATCATTTTAACACCTAAATATTGTCTTTATAGGACAATAACCAATCAAACACACACACTCACATATAAGAATATATACTGACTTCAAGCATTAACATCAGTCTCATACTAACACATCTAACAAACACATCAAACATTCTGCAACTTATAAATCAGAGATAACACAGACATGCATACAAAAATATCACATTAATCTGAAGAAACCATCAATACTGAAAATTATCTAGCATTTACATTTCATTGCCTTCCAAGAATTTGTAACATTTAAAGATGTATGTCCTCGCTTGACAGCAAAGTATAACGTAAGACCTTTTTATTAATTCCGATGCCCAGACAATGCCAAGTTTAGCACAAATCCATAACACATTTCAACAGAATAAAGAGCACATATAAATCAAGACAATCATGTAAATCATTGAAAAAAATGCTGAAAAAGCAACTAAATTCCTATCTCAAACTAAGGGTAATCAACAACTAACTAAAGGGAAGAAATATGGAAGCAGATGAATGGCGCAGTTACCTACCTTGTTTAAGTCTCTCAGCTAGTTGAGCAGGATGAGCAAGATCGCCTTCACTGTTACTTCTAACAAGACCAGCAAGATCAGATGATGCTGAGGCTGACCGTGAATGACTGGGTGATGGTGTACCACTTAATGATCTCTGCTTACTAAGGTCCGGTCTAGACTTACTTCCACCAGCTCCTGGGTATAAATCATAACACATAAAACAATAACTTTTATAAGACTCGACACAAACTTGAAACAACGGTAAACAATTTCCAGAAACTTATACACAATAAATTTGCCATGTCATTAGAATATCAACAAGAACAACCTTGATCTTGGTCACAACTAGGAATAAGATATAAAAATCGCTCACATGGATTAAATTCACATGAAAATGATAAGTTTGGCCGTATTTATAAATGCTCTTTACTGTTTCAAAACAGAAATATATCAAATTCAATAGATTTTCGTCATCAAATAATCTTGCTTTTAAAAACTACACAACTTTGCTCAGTAATAAGTTTAAACAAATACATGTAATGGTAAACAATAGTTAGAGCACAAGCCATACATACCATCACTTTTGTATTTACTTTGTGACCTCTCGAATGATATAGGTTGTGAAGCACTGCCAGTAGCAGGTCTATCAATACTCTCACTTTGACTCCATGCTCGAGAGAAACTGTGATCATCTTGTTTATATTTCTGTGATGTATCTATAAACAAAGCAAGGACAACCTGTACAAGTGTACAATGTCTAAATTCATAAACACATGAATTTTTTATCAAATGTCATTCCAAAATGACATTTAGCTCACCACAGATGTTCCCCTGGCAAAAATTATAAATTCACTTTACAAGGTGAAAACTGAACAATAATACCCTAAATAATTCACAACCCATAAATGGTACTGAAAATTTGGCATGAATGCATTACTGAACAAAATACAAGTATTGTAATATCTTTTATAAATCATCCAATGCTCAAGGGCATAGTAACAAGCAGATGTAGCAGCATGTGCCGTTAAAGATTCAGAAACAGTGATTATACGCAGATACACTATAATGGGCATTGAGCATACACAATTAACAGTATATAACCAACAACTACACTGAGTACAACATGTAATTACCGACAACAGTAAAACAATCACCTTGACTCTTGCCTCTTCTTCTCTTTTCTTTCTGTTCACTGAGTCTCTCTAATGGTAAATCTGTTAGATCTAAGTTGTACACTTGTCTTGCAAGGGTCTTTGTTATTGTATTCATGGTTTTCTGAAACAAAATATTAGTCCAAGAAATCTCAAGAATGGTAGATTACTACTTTGCAAGGAAACTATCACAACACTCTCCATACTGGTACAAAGAGTTATCTATGCTAGGAAACAATGCCATTAACATAATAACCAATTAAAACCTGTAGAAATCTCACCTTAAATTTATCATGTAAACAATATTAGTCATAGAAATTACATTCTTTTGCCAATACTTGCTATCGTAACACAACTTATGTTTTGAATGAAATTTCACACAAAAAAAACATTTTTAAAAATTTACCTATAAAATGCATTCAGTAAATTTCACATAAATAAGAAATATAGAACTTACAGCCCATTCTCTGATCAATTCAGGCCATGACGTGAGAGAGGACAATACTTGTAGAAACTGATCCCATAACTCCACACTAACATACACCTTCAAGTTTGCCCAGATCCACGTCACTATGAGAGTCTGGAAATAAACACAAACATGTAAGAAAACACAACAACATGGAGAAAAACTCATCAAGATGAACGAGGACAGTGTTCATCTACAGGCAGCTGGAAGATATAATTATTTTACTTAGCGAGCTAGGGAATAACAAATAAGAGTCAACCTAGAGTGAGTTTATTTATGTTTACAATAAGTCCACCTCCACATTGTAACTGCTTGATTAACATTGAATTTAATCCATCATTTTTCCATCTTTATATTGCTTGAAATCAGATCAATGGGTATGCAATTTCTTACACCATATAAGTTAAACGTTAGAAAATGTACTGATGGAAGTTTACAACTGTGAACCCCTTATGAGGGGTGATCCAGAATTAACCAGATTGTAGCTGTATCTTTTTTATTTTATATAATGATGAAATAAAATTTTCTGCAAATACGACTTATGCTTGATCTAAAAAAATATTTTAGAAAAACACAATGGACCTTCTATATGTTGCTAAGGCAACCAATTGACCCTATAGCGGCGCCGGAGTCAATTTCCACTTTAAATTAAAATACTTCAGTTAATTTGAACAATTTCTAAATAAGGTATTTTGGCGCGAAAAAGTATGATTATTAATCGACGTCTACAACGTCATGTCACAACATTTCTACGTCATTGTTGTTTCCGTTAGTAAATAACAAAATATTGAACGTTACAATCGGTTTGCACTCTGGTGTCATCTGAGTCACAAGAAACTTGCCCTATTATTAAATTTTGTTGTCAGCAGGGACATTTGAATGGCATCGTAAGTTTCCGACGGAAGAAGATTACTAGAAGATAAGATGGGGAGGGGCCGTAAATCATCTATGGACATGAGGTTAGTGACAGCAATAAAGGACGTTGTCGACAGTAACAGGTGAGTGACCGTGCGTGATGTAACAGGCTACAGATATGGCACTGTTCAACGAACTCTGACAGAACAGTTACAAATGAAAAAGGTCAGTGCTATATGGATACCTCACTTGCTCACTGATGACCACAAGCAGAGGCGTGTGAACGCGTCCAGGACTCCTGACAAAGATTGGTATTCTGATATGTTCAATAAGTGGATCGACAGGCATAAGAAATGTGCAGCATGCAAATGGGACTACAGAGAGAAATGACTGTTACACATTAGAAACATGACGTCGGACAACGATCTGTGTCTGGCCATGCTCCCCGCATGCCCGATACAGTCCGGTTGTGAATGTATGTATTTTCATTTTTTTCGTGCAAACAGTCTGTGAACATGTGGTGTGTTGGTCATTAATTTCGTTCATCAAGTACAGAAGTTATAGACACAGTCTGGTTAATTCTGGATCACCCCTCGTATGTGGCACAATCAAAATCTGCAGGACTGTATACAAGTTGATTCCACAACACTCAGCACTTTCAGTATCATTAAACATGCATGAAAAATAACCTCATCTTAGAAGGTAAATGAAAGAAAGATAATTGTCTGACCTCTCGGCCGGCATCGACTTATCTCAAAGTGATACCAAGGCAATGCCATGTTAATATAGGTGAAATATCGCACAATGAACTTAGTCTGAAGATTCATTGTCTCGGATTCACCATGATGAAATATACACTGTTTATCAAACACCATAACAAATTTGAAGATGAAAGCTATGTTCCAAATTTACAGATACAGTATTTAACAAACTATATAATTTTGAAGATGAAAACCATGTTTCAAAATAACTAAAAAACTCCTTAGAATGTTACACAAGATAATCTAACCTGAAATATTGGTAGTGCAAGTTGTCCACCGAGACATCGCTGCCGGTTGTCAGGTGGTTGTTGACTTTGTACACCAGATGTTATACACAGTAGAACACGCAAAATTTGTTCCCTGTTAAAAACATAACATACCTTTAAATTAAATATTTTTAAATACATGTTCAGCCACAATCAAAAGTTAAATGTCTTGTTATGGTCACAATTAAACACTGGTGCCGTGACTGGTAATTTTACATACAAGCAATTATGATTGGAAGAATATGGCTAGTAAGCATAAATGTCAATATCAAAATTGAAGTGAATGATAATGGAAAGTTCTGAAAGAATCTACAAATCATAGATTATTTGTACAACTTACCAGGTTCTCTGATCCAAGTTTATTTTTGTCACCATATGTCGATAAATATTTAGCACTCGCTTACAGATATCAACCTGAAACCACAGAAGAAACACTGTCATGTAACTTACAACTTGAAGTAGCTCATGTTTATGAACATCCACATGTCAAATCATACATCTTTGGTGTAAAGTCTTTGGAATGTATACACATGTAACAGCTGTTTTTACACATAAAATCAATCAGTTTTACACAATTCCCATGCTGCAAGAAATTTCAAACAAAGCTCACTGGATTCAGTAAAACATGGTCAGTCACATATATTTTAACAAGCTGAGTGGATGAAATTTGGTATAAATATATATACTGCATAGTTTTTTTTAAAACTTCATAGCAAAATAACACTCATTTAATAAGAGAATTAGTGAATGAAAGAAACTTATATGCGTATTTATGTAAAAACAATAATATTGATTCTCAAACTGAGCATTTTACCTGTTCAGTAAGTGCCCCTTCACCATCTGCCTTCAATAAGAACACATTTGCTAAATTGGTAACACATATTTGAATAAGTTTCTGTTGTCCAGCTCTCACATCACATTGTGATAAGTCTCCACCATCAGCCAAGTCTTGTATAGCTCCTAGGTAGGAAGCATTTCTTAACCAGGATTTCAGATCACCTGAGTCTCTAGACATCTGTAGTGGAGCATTAGGGGCCGACTCCTAAAGTGCAATAGAGAAAATCATATCATTAGTGATAAAATCAACTATATTATGAGTTCAAGTATGTTGCAGAATTGATATCAGAACTAACATGAACATACAAATCAACAAAATGAAATTCTGAACAAACAAGCAAACAATGTATTCCAACTAAACAGATTAAATAAGCCAGTCTGCCACTAAGTAATTTAATTCACACCTTTCCATTTTTTAACATTTTCAGGAACTACTTGATGGAAAGACACAAACAAACAAATGCACATTAAGACAACTTAGAGATAAGAGCTTGCCAAAAACGTTTCACCACCTGATATTACCCATAAAAATTCATCAGTCTGGTAAAGACTTTTACAATAAACAATAATGAAAAGGGATGATTTTAAAATCAGCAGAACTTTTCACAGAGGGGACCAGGGGGCATGTGAATATGTTTCAAAGTACATGTGATTCGATCTACCAGAAGGTTCTGGCTAACCCAAAAATTGTGGGAGAATTCTCATAACTGAATAAATGAAGTACTATCATCTCAGACTTGGATAAAAGTCAAGGATTTAAATTACACAACCAGTTTTTACTTGAGCTAATAAAAAACTCATCCTTGAAGCAACATGTTCCAAATGCATACAGAATTTGTATGAAGACTGAAACAGCTAATGTAATACTATTCAATACTTGCATGAACAGTGAAATAACAAAAACAGTTCTGTATACAACAGCAACTGGTGTTTTATTCTATAATATGAACACCAAATGAAATTAGTCCAATAACTTCAGTTACTCCCCAATTATATAAATCACATGCAGACAGTAGGTGACATGCACATTGTTTAATCTTTATACCATCACCAAAATAAAAGGAAGCATATGAATGCACATAAACTGCATGCACACAAATTAAGTTACTATACATTTAGACTTGGCATCACCATATAATTGATACTATGATTTGTTTTTATATCCATATCATTGAAAAATATATTGCATCCATTCTCAAACAGGTATACTGGAATTTTTAAGAATACAAGCCTGTAACATCAAACCTTTGGGAGTAAAAAAGTAACAAGTTCAATATGTGTACTATATTGGGAAAATGTGCAATATTTTTAACAGTTTTTAAAATAAAAATGCAAGTCAAGTTTACAATACTGTTTAGCTCACCAAAAAACTACCCACAACTATGTCAGTGTCAGTGTTACCATACATTTTATCTAGATGTGATACCTGATATCATAAAACATGCAGTGCTAACAGCTGACAAATAAACACCTACCATGGAGTCGGTAGAACCATCTTCTTCAAGTATATCAGAAAGACTTTGGGATAGGTCAAGGGTTAATCCCAAGGGTAGAGGAGTCTCACTCGGCTCATACATGAACACAGGCTTGCTATCAGTCTCATTCTAAACATGCAAACATAACAACTGACTATAGGAAAGCTATGAAAAAACAACACTGAATGACTGGCTACAGAAATCTACACGTCAAAGTTGTTGTACATTCAATTTTTTAGAAATTATAAGAGACACTAAGAAATATGAATAACTTCAAGTAATTATTTTGCACCAATTTATTTTCAGTACAGTGCGCATATGGGAGCATTTTTGAACTCATATTTTATGTAAAATTAGTTGATTGATATTTTGTTTCCAGTCAAACAGTGGACAGCATGCCTTCAATGACATACTAACGCAAAACAAAAAAGGTTAATACAAAATAATCATAGTACAACTCTTCTGATCTTCATCAGTTAAGTTAGAGGAGTGATTAATTATATCTTAAAACATTACCAAAGTATACAGAAGTCTTAAATATTAAGCTATAAGTAATACATGTAGCATACATGCACGTCCAAAACTAATTTCAAATGATATCATTTGAAAAATCTAATGAACAATACTTTCAATTTAGTTTGAAGCAAAAACCTTTGCTGATATGGTCAAGATAGTTCTCACATTTACCTCCCTTGTTCTGAATTGTCGACCATATTGATAGGCAACTTTCCTTAAAGATTATAGGGAATATAATGTAAACGATGATAAAATCAAATCAGATATATAAAAATAAATTATTCATTGTGCTCATGTTGGCAAAGAAAGTTGAAGAGAGAGTGGTTGTCACATGCAAATTCACTTGGCGTTTTCTTAATTATCACATATTTGGGAATGACTCCTGCTTTGCCTATCAAAATGGCTGATGATTAAGAACAAGGGAGGTAAATATTGTAGATGTGGAAACTATCTATTAGAAAATATTCAGAAACAACACCACAGGCAGGAATTTTGTAAAAAAATCTTGTTAAATATGCTTTATTTGGAAGAAAACTTACACAGGTATGCATTAAGTTAACAAAACAACAAAAACATCGGACACAAATTATGTAATATTTAAACATATCACATGTAACAAAGTAATATATTTTCAAAATCAAGATAATGAATCCATAAATAACCTCCTAGTCAACCTGTATATATTGGAAGAGGTTGCATATATAGGAGAATAAAAATAAAACATGCATAAGTCAAAACTGTAATTAAACATCCAAAAATGTCATTTGAAAATAAAAGATAAATGCAGATTATTATGGCAATAAATTGATTCAATCATGCAAACAAGGACAAAAAATAAGCTGGAGTAAATATATGGCATCAATCTGTCAAGACAGAATAGCAAACCATTGGATTTGATTAATGTCAAATGCATAAATACAAATTTTAAGCATCTTTAAGTGGTTTTTTTACTCCAAAGTAAGGAAGCTTTTTCAGCCAAATAAATAAAGTAGGACCCACAATAACATCAGTACCTATTTAACTAAACCTGACTTTGCTAATTGTTAAATGTCACGCATTGACATTTCACCCTCCAGAGTTGTTTTCAGTTATGAATGATTGTACAATGTCTTTTGGTCACATTACCTTTGCTGTGTTTGAAAACAATTGTTTTTTTTTCAGTATCCAAAATTTGTAATTTCGTAAGTTTCATAGTTGAGGTTTGACTTAACACAAATAAACTGCGTATACCCAGTAATCATTACTTACTTGAAACCATTCTTTGTACACAGTAATCACTCTACGTATTGCACCAGCTTGGTTGAAATTAAATAGAAGAGCCTGAAAGTAACAGGAGATGTTTGTAAAACATTATGCCCCCTTGTGACCTCGACCTTTGACCCCAAAATCAATAGGGTTCCTCTACTACACATGATGAATGTGTGGACCAAGTTTGAGGATGATAGGTCAAGGGGTGCTTGTGTATTGGTCGGAAACGAAAAAAAGGTTACGGACCGATGGACATGCCGACCGACCTACATGCGCAAACCAATATGCCCTCTCTTCTTCGAAGGGGGGCATAACAAAAAAGGTATTTTTTCATATCAACAAATTCTAATTTACAAATTGTGCTCAACTAACAATCAACAGCAGTGTTCTCACCAGACCAAATTATGCTTTTTGAACTCCTATTTTTCCATCCATGTTTATGGCAACATTTCTTTGAAATTGCATTGAAGGACTGCAAGTTTTTCTAAAAGCATGTTTTTTCAAATCCAAGTGAGGACCCTGAAAAGACTTGCCACCATGTTGCAGAAACAATATATCAATAGTTCCATCTTGCAACTTGAAACAGATTTAAGAGGCTGAAATTACAAAAGGCAGGTTGCTTATTGTTCAAACATTCCAACTAAAAAGAGTACTACTTATGCAAGATATACAAACTTTTCTTTGAAATGTTTATTACAATTATCCACAATTTAATCCATTACCCGAACTCAGACTCAATCTGACTCAGCCACTGACTAGTCACTCACAATCAAAAATAAAATACCTGTCTGAATATCTCATGAACAATATTGATGTTTTCTCTGGTTGAATACATGACCGATCTCACAATCTCGTACTCTGATGTACTATGCTGTTCATCATTACTAAAGCTACAATTGGGAGAATCCTTTTCTGTGATTTGGGAACTGGCTGACAAAGTGCTAGCATTGCTTCCAGGTGTTGGATCATTCATTTCATCTTTGGTTTCAATTGTGTCTTTCCCTGCCTTACTGTTCTCTTCATCACCTTCAGCCAAAGCTGAACATGAGATACCCCTGAAAAAAAACACCATGAATAGGATCATTAAATAATTACTACCATATTCATTTAAACTGAATTCTTATTTCTGTAAGATGCAGAACAAATTACAACAATTTCATAAAGTACTGCTAAATATGTCCCCTATGTGGTCAGATATCTACCATCAAAACATACTCTTACAAGCAGAAACTGGTATAAACTGTTAACATGTATATCATTTAGGAATACAAGTATTGAAAGCCTGTTCTGGTTCTGTGAATGACATACAAAAGAGAAACACAGTAAGTATTTGGCTTTAAAATGCTCAGTACTTTTTTCATATTAACCAGACTGAAAGAGGGCTTAAAAAGGCTGATTGTTAGACTTTTACATCCAGTTCAAAGATGATGACTGATTACAATAATCTCCATTATCTTTGCCAAATTCAGCAAAACTGACAACAGAAAACAATTCAGTCAAGTTAAACTTACTTAAACATTTCAGCATCAGGTTTTTTGGAAGAGAAAATGGTGAAGTTGGTTAACCATCTTATAAATGAATCTCTACAGTCAGAAACATATTCTGGTGGCTCTGTTGACAGTGTGTCAGCAGTGGTCCTCAATAATGGAAGATCTGTAAACAATGACATGTTAATGGAAAAAATATTACTGCAAATCAGTATTTATTTGCATCTGTCTTATTTCCACTAAATTTTGCTAGTTCATTTCAATGCAAAATCAACATTCCATAAATATAAAGTTCATGGTGATGTCAAAATATCAACTATATAAAAACATACATGAATTCTGTTGCAACACGAATGAGACGAGACATCGCAAAATAATTGAAATTTAAAAATAAGGCCATTGCTTGCAAAATGCAGTGATCTAAAATAAACAACTTTCCACAGAATCTTTGGATTAGAGTAATGGCATATATTTAACAACCAATTTTAGAGAGGCAGTGTTTTCAATATTCATTGTTACCAACCAATGAACTATCTTAATGCTGTAACCCACCTACATTCATATTATGAAACTGTATGTCAAATATAATAACAGCAAATAATTTGACTTTTGATTAAGATTTTTTCTCACTTAACATGATATAAATATAATACATCATACCTTACCTAGAACTGGATCATATAAATAGACTATATCATATCTTACCTAGAACTGGATCATAGATTGTTCGGGTTTTGTCAAAGTCTGGAAGAAGCCATTTTAAATATGAACGCTTAAATTTGTTGAACAGAAACACAAAACACACTTCTCTCATATCTTTGTTCATCCATTCAATTTTGATTACCTGAAACAAAATAATTAAAACTATAAATAAGATTGAACATAGCAATAAATTGCTCAACAAAAAACTATCAAAGTCACCACCATTTCTAAAAATATAACAAATCAGAATTCCATTCCCTTTATGAGCTGTAGTTTTACATTTTTGTTCAATATGATATAAGTATTGTACAGCCAGTAGTTGATCTAACTAGCACAATTGGGTTCCTAACCAGTACAAAATATTTGCCTTCAGAATCGACATTTATTTGATGTAACCAGGAACTTACTTCCCATATCAAAAACAACAATCATCAAAAATAATATATAACACTCCGTAATATTGGGATGATAATTCATAACTATCACTGTATGATACTATACAGGGTGCTGTTTCATTAACCTTCTAAATGAACTTCTTAGCTTAAGAAAGTTCCTTGATAAGAAAAGTGTTTCAGTAAACTTTTCTTACTTAAGAATTTCTTATTTTTTTCCGTAACTTAAGATGAAGTAGCCTACACCATTGTTAACACGAGCATTCTTGTGTAAATATGGCTGCCATTTTTATCTATAATGTAACAGACGACAAGCACATGAACATTTTAAGAAAAATAATTTAAGAAATGCTTTCTGCAATGGTTTAGGAAATTCTTAAAAATCTTCTTGAATCAAAATTTAAGACAAGAATGTTAATGAAACAGGACCCAGATAGTTACCTCAGATACAATGAACTGTAAAAGTGCATCAAAGAAGAATTTGGTGATATTTTCTGGTTGTTTCTCTCCAGGTACTGGCAGTATAGGAGTTATTTCCCCAGCTGCAATAATGCCTCCATAAGCTGAAATACAGAGAAATTGTCACATGAAACATGATTAAATAGAATTGTCTCATATTAATCAGGCCATCCTTAAAATTGTTTGTTTGCGGTTATGCGACCCGGAATTTTAACAGTGGGTAAGGTTTTTTGTTTGTTTAGTACTGTAATGGCTAAAAGACGAAAAATATTTATTTCATCGATGAGCCTGAAAAAATTAATTGAGTCGCGGCATTTTCATGAGTCGTTCGCGTAACTGCAAACACAATTTTTTAATGATGGCCTTAAAAATCAGTAAATATTGAATTACCTAACTATTTCTTTTTTATTATATTCTATCGCCATCAGGTAATATTTCTTATATTAAATGTATTTTTACCTATGATATAGTGTGTAATATAATTACTTTTAAATGGTAATCTGAATAAGATTGATTCTGGTGAATTTTCAACAAATGTTTTATTTTTAAAAGAATTAATCAATTAAAGCAAATTTGCTCTGCTGAATGTACAATGAACCACAAGAAGCACAAACACAAACAATTTTAGCATAAATACCCTCTTATATCTGGACATACGTATAAGGAGAAACCGAAAAATATACATCAGGCTCTCCTCCCACATAAAAAATCTACCCGAAACATTTTAACAAAAAAACATATGACAGAATAAAAGCACAACTCTTCACATAAATTATTTGTGTGAACTTCCACAGAAATCATCCAAAAGCTTTAGAATTAGTTCACTTCACTATCAAATTTTCTATCATTTTCTACCATAAAATAGCAATCACTCTGTAAAAAATCATGCAACCGGAACGGGCTTGATAAAAATCATGTGAAATTTCATTGAAATCCTTCCAGTGGTAGGAGAGAAATAGATAGGACATAATGTGAAATGACAAGACAACATATATGTGATTCCTATATAGTCCACATTGCACTTTGTGAAGCGGGGATATAAACAAATAGACAAAACTGTATAAAAAATTCAAAGGTCATTTCCAGACAGACAAATGAAATCTGAAGGTATGTTTTCTGCATGTATTATTCAATAATTACATAAATTTGAACTGTCTGCATTATAACATTGATACTACTTCTGTACATAACATACTGAAATACCATCTACCAAACTTTTTCTACAATGTACTTTTATAAACATCTATAATAATTGTGTTCATTCATCTAAGGGAAACTTCTTTAAAAACTGAACTTAATATCTCAACCTAGTGTATAATGTAGCCAGAGTTTGTACAGCCAATTCATTCTTAAACCATTTAGAGAATTACTGTTGAGAACAATACTGAATTCAGACACACATGCAATACTAACAAATACATGTCCTATACATATACAGTTCCAATAAATTGAGGTAAGTTCACACAAATTTTTGGACTACACTTTCTGTGAAACACACACAGATATTCACTTAAAGCTCTATAAAATGAACAAAATACAAGCAACTTAAAACGTTCCAAGCTCCAACCTGCTGTTGTAGCATCAGTTTAAAGTTATCATATATCCTTACATTAACAATTAGCATTTTAAAGGTGTTACAAAAATGGTCCATGTACTTTAAAAAATAATCTGGACCTATTTGGTGTTAGAACATAAAGTCAATTGTTCAGACTATGATTTATTTAATGCATGAAAAAATACCAGTGTCCAACCAGAGTCATAGCACAGTCAACAATAACAGATATACTTATACACAGCTACACAGGAAGTATAATAAAACTAATTGGGAAACCACTTCATAGAACCATATATATTTTCATCACATCACAGTTACATACATGTAATTATGCTTCTGTGTCATATTAATAGTTCTGAAAGAATAGGGAGAACTTTACTGGCTCTAAGGAGTATATATATGTAACCTAACAAAGGGTAAAATAAATCCAGAATACAGATGGGGGTTATACTAACAATGAATACACACAAGTTTCATAAACAAGCAGACAGAAAACATATATATGCTATCGATAAACCAAATCATTGTTATTCTATCTTTTCTGTATACATATAAGCTCTGAACAGGAAATACAATGTATGTAGTCAGGGAAATAAGCTTCATTTTGTTTTGTTTTTCATTAAACATTCAATATCTAACAAAATATTTTATAGGAATTTCATAACAGTAAATTTAAGTAAAGAACAATAATTTTAGGTAAAGAAAAAGGTGATGAATAATAATGAAAAGTATTTAAGCTTTGAGTCAATGGGAGTACTTTGATATGAAACAACCAATAAATGTAATTAATGTAAAAAACTTCTTTTTCACGTAGCTCGCAACACACTGAAATGATTTATTGTGACAACTAAGTGACTTTTAATCAAAATATAGATATGGACCAAAATTAACAGAGACATAAAAACACAGTAACAAGATTTAATCTCAGACAAAAATATGTTTGACATTTGAAACATAACTCTATTTACACCACAACTCAAAACTACTTAGAAAAATCATAAGACACTGCTATCATTGTATATACAGACTGATCTCAGTGAGTGCAGTCATTCCATAAGGTATCACACATCAAACAATGTTCTGATTCTTGTGTACAGCTTAGTATACATTAATAAATAGTTCAGAAGTCATCAATACTGCCATTCAGACGATTAGTTCACACAATTCGCCCCTTGGAAGCAACAGAATCCCTACATTTACATTGAAATACATACAACATGTATTAACAGAGGTTTTGAAACAGGAAAATAAACAGTAATACACATAATTAACACAAACATGCTTGGATTAACCGGCACACTTACGTGTACTTGACAAACTGGTACTAGAAGCTCTTACTGTTTAAAAGAATGCACAACACTAAATATGAAAGCAGCATATCATGTGTAATGGTTATGCAATAGATTGATAAGTTGGAAACATTCTTTATCAAAATAAGGTTGTGGGAAATAGTGCACATAATACAATCATAAATAACTGTTGTGTATTTAATGGTTTATTAATATCATGTCAATGTAAAATAAAGTCTATATGGTTGCTTACATTTACAGTTTCTCAAAGGAAATAATAATATTAACTGACTTCTGATGTAAACTGTTAAGGTGAAAACAACACCAAATAAACATACTTGCACATTCATTGGTAAATTTACAGTAATCAATTCATCTTCTAAACTACACAAGGTAGCATACATTTAAAGAGACAAATTTCTAAAACTACATTATTGTATTCAAATTTGAAAACAAGACTATATCCAACCATGTGAAGGGTATTCCCAACAAAGAAGGGTTAATCAATATGCCCATACCACATGGTTATGGGGGTACAAAAGGGCAAAATATCAGATGTCTTACATATTTAGTTCGGCTCAAAACATGCATATTTAAATTTCATGAGCTTGGTGCAGGACTTAATTGACAGCTTGTCAGTTTTCTAACTGAGAGGTCTCTTACATCAATAATCATGTGAGCATCATACAATTATTATGCTCAATAACCTCAAATTGCTGTTTGATAAGAGAATACTGTTTTAGCCTATTCATCTAAGATCCATAGATAAAACTAGCTGAGATTTCAGTACTACGTTTAATAACGAAATATGAGATGATCACTTACTATCTGGGGTTGTGGCTGTTTTACCACTCAGTATATCCTGATTCTCACCGTCTCCAAGACGTGGTACCAACTGCAAAAATATTTTGTGACACTCCTCGGAGGCATTTTCTTGAAGAATTTGGTACCAGATTAAGAACAGACGCATTCCATCCCTTCTCAACTACAACATAATAAATCATTTTAGCAATTTCTATCAGTCTTAAATCAGTCAAACAACAGGAGTTGATAGTAAGCAGCAAATTAGATTTTAACTTGTTCACCAAGATGCTCAAGGTTCAATAACATCTTAATCCTCGTTCATTCCTGCTCATGTTTTATACTTACTGATATTTTAGTGCTAAAAAGCAATGTTACATTTTTCAAAGCTGATCTGTCAATATATTATTTTGATTGTTTTTTAAACATTTATCATTATGACATGTTACAGAAATATGGTTTGCATCGTTAAGTAATGAAAATATATTATCAGTCATTATCATAGCATATTCATGTATATATACATTTACAACAAGATAAACAATTTACTATAGACAAGATAAATAATTCAGTAACTTCAGTCTCTTTGCCGATACAGACTGCAATCGTAGACACACAAAACCAGACAATCTTAAAACAATACCAGTAATCGATGATGAATATTAGTGATAGACAGACTTAAAATCCACTCAATGAATAATTAGGTTGCAAACTACATCAATCATGCCTGATTCCTACTTGGAAATAGTTGCCTAGAAAAAAGTACAACCAGCAGAAAATGTCACAAATGGAAAAACAGTAAAGTCATCAATAATCGTTTTAAGAATTTAGAATGTCACTAGAGTGAAAAATATCAAACCTTCAATCCATTGCCAGGATGCAACAACTTCATCATAATACGATTGATACACTGGAACATCCATCGTTTATGTATCAGTTCCGGTAGTAACAGCAAAATTTTCTGCAATAACAAATATATTTGTTTACGAAGAATATTATTAATAGGCAAACATACATGTATCACAGAAAAAGAACAAATAACAAGATGAGTGCTATCATGTCATATACATCATATGCTTCTCTTATAATCACTAAATAGCCTTTCAGTCCTTGAAAGGAATTTGTATGTATTTTTACAAAGTAATGTCGGCAATGTCACTTCTTAGAATGAAATAAAAATTCTTTTAAATCAGGTCTAATGCCATTTTTCAACAATTCTTCAGTTGTTTATGGAGGTAAATTGACATATCCAGTTTTTCTGGAATTACTTTACAAGCCTTTCCCCAAGCAGCTGACAACTTCCCCACATAAATCAAGAGTTGAGAGGACAAATCAAGCCAAACATCAGGACCTGCACACCCTATTACTGAAGTTGAACCCGGACTTGCTGGGTGACAGTCTAAGTTCTAATGCTCTCACCACTGAGCTAACTTGATAGGCTGTGAATCTAAAACACTGCATTACATTTTAATTACATATATAAATAACTTCTAAGTACGGAACTGACAAAATGCATTTGATACAAGGTCAAATATTTATGATGAACAAATCTATTTTCTAATACTATATTGGTGTTTTACCTCAAATATATGAAGGATATTATCTAATTCTTCTCGATGGGACTTGTTGGCTGTAATTTATAAAAATAAAAGCACATTTTTCATTTCACTTTCATGATTTTTATCTACAACATTAAATGAAAACAGTAAGAATAGAAAAAAATGATAAAATACAGAAGATTTTAACATATAATCCTAAATAGAAATGCATCAAATAGTATCCTTTATACTTATGCTGCATCAATTGTGGCTATAACATTTAGATCTCAAGACCAAGTCGCAAATGATATAAATCTACATCACAATAAGAAAAAGTACACCTACCTCTTTGCTTCAGATCAGATTCAACAGTGACAAAGTTGTCAAAGAAAATGTAGTAAATGTGAGAATAATTGTCCTCAAAGAACTTCTTAGCTTCACTTGTTTCATAGTTATCTAAAAGAATATAGAAAATTTCTCAATGGACAAATGATTATACTTTCCAAAAATAAATAATGGACTAACTACCAGACAATTATCTCCACATCTATAGTTTGTGGAACAATACAAAGATCAATATGCATACATGTAACTGTCCAGTAAAATTCGCCTTGTAAGTTGGTTTGCCTGTCGTAATAAATCAGGGAATTTGCAATGAACTAAGATTAAGAAGACTGTAATTTTCAGTTGGGTAAAGACTCACTTAATAAACTGGAGTAAATCACTTCAGACATTTATATAAACTCAAGTCTCTAGTTTTTCGTTTTAATAAACCTACATGGTATGCATATAACACAAACATGGTTCATTGATAACTGTGTCCAGCATAATTTACATTTAAAATAAAGCATGTAATTAATTAATGAAATGGGTTTTAACTGGATAGATAAAATAAAGAATTGTATGTTGAAATTTCAATTCGAAACCATTATCACTGGACAATGATAAAAAATCAGTTACTCATTAGTTAATGCCTACAACATAACCTTCAATCTTCCTGTGACAGACAATGAATCTATATTACTCTCTATATAACTTTTACTGGGAAAAGCAAAGGAATGTAGAGGAAAAATTAATTAGAAAATATCTTGTAAGTTTCCATAGAATGTATTAATGAATATTGCGAAATTTAATAAGAAATACATCAACTAAATATACAAGATATTCCCACTGGGGTCTCCCTAATTAGCGACAAGAAGCGTCCGGAATCAACAAGAAAATAAAAAAAGAATTTTATGACTAAATTATGATTAAATATGTTCACAAAATGACAGCAAGTAATTTTTCGTCGTGTGCATTTTGGATAAAAAGCATTAATGCTTTCTTAATATTGTCGCATCTCTTCACCCATTGATTGAAATTGGAAGAGTCAATACATAATTTATAAATTATACTGTAAACTCAAGTTCCAATTCACAGACAAAGCTTAGGGAGGTGCCAATCGGGTTGTAGAGGATTATATCATATGCTTGCCGTGCGTTCGGTTAAGGCTAACACTCGCACGAGTTAAGAAACTGTGCACGCATTTTGCAACCGAACGCTCTGTTTGCCAAAAAGTATGCGTCCACTCGCTCGAGCATCTCCGAGGTAGCTAGCGAAGGGCACATACTTTTTGACAAACAGAGCGTTCGGTTGCAAAATGCGTGCACAGTTTTTTACTTGTGCGAGTTTTAGCCTTAACTGAACGCACAGCTGGTGTGGAGTTCAAACCCAAGACCAGCCATCACCAGTACTAATTGAGCTAAACACACCAACACACAACAGCAGTCATGGCGAATACCCATCGGTCAGTCGGACCTGACCGATAAAAACCGACCAGGTCCGATACAGAATGCCTGTGCGTCGGTCCGTATGTCCGATACGGAACGTACAAGTTTTACAACATCCATTGCTGTTTACGCAATGTGGTCTTCTTACGCGCACCAATTGTCTGTACATTCCCTTGTCTTTCGGGCATTTGAACTTTGATTGTGTCGTCAAAAAGGCATTTCAGGAGTGAATACATGTGAAAGTGAAAAATAATTGTTAACTGTTATTTAACGAAATACGCCAATTATTTGCACATTTGTGTTTGATTTGTTTACTTTCACTTTGAAATGAGCGGTAATTTTCGGCCCGTAATTTTTAACAACATGTTTTCGGACCGACAAGTTTGCATTCGGTCCGACAAGTTTTCCAAGGTTGTCAAACCAAATGACTGACAAGTCTTGGAAGTCATTCGCCATGACTGCAACAGTGTAGCCTGAGGTAACCATTAAGATGCTGTGTATGATAATATATTATTAATCCAATGTTTGGAAATTGGGGAAGAGTTTTTTCACTCTAGAAATAAAAGAATTGAAGCCTTAAAGTATGATATACACAAATTCAATTCAACAAGAACCGTTTCCTATTCAACACACGCTTAGCATGACAAGCAATATAAACTCTGACAGAAACTCAGGATGGTGCATGAGTAACGGTCCCAGACTTCGGGGTTAGAACTTAAATTCTGCATTGTGAGTGAAGACTTGAAGTCCAGAACACAAGTGACAAGGCCCTGAAAAACAATTGCTCGATCACGCATACAGCATGATATAAACACAATGAATAATCTAACTATGTTGCAATGGTATGAGTAACGTCATTACAAGGAAGAGACAGAGGTTCACTGTTACGTAGCATTTAACAAGTTTTTAATTAGCAAAACCAGAACCCTACCCAAAACTGTTCGAAGATGTTTCAATCGCGTAAGCGTGTCTTTTTTCAGATCTGCAACCTTTTGAGCGGCTTTCTTAATGTCCCCATCTTTGTTAGATTTCCTGAACTTAGCCAATGCCGACGACATTTGGCTAGATATGGCCAAATTTTCAATTAAAAATCACATCTCGTCTGCTTTTCGCAAAATTTCAGTCCAAAATGGCGAAATGTTTACTTGAGCATGCGCAATGAGTTCCACAGGGAGGTGGATAAAGTACAACCGTCCGTTCCGTTCTGAAAACCAAATATTTTACGTTATTCAATTAAATAATAATTAGAACACATGAATATACGTTCCTGGTCTTAAGTAAAACTGTACGAAAATGTGTAAATGAAAATTTTATACAAGCACTCTCCAGCGGTTCTGTAGTCAGCTTTTTCAGCGTCTTATCACATTATTTGATAGAAACTAAGATGTAAATGTTGAAATTAAATGTATTTCTTTTCATGAAAATGATCCATGGTGACTTTATGTGAATAGACACAGAGCTAGTAGGTTAAACGATTCATAACATAGCTTCCGATTTATTTCATATTTGATAAAATTATCTTAAAGTGGCCATATATACACCTACATACATGTCCGTACGGAAGGGTATATGTGCATACAATGAGCTACTTTTTAATTGGGCACCCTTTGTTTCTGCTGATTATTAATTTAACAAATCTTTGTACTTGGATGTTTCTGTACAACTGAGGGTTCAACTTCCTGAGGGGAGCGACAGTATGAATGTTAATTCAATTTAGAAAATTTGACAGTATAAAAGGTGATCAATTTGCTGTTTGAGTATACGTTGTAAAAAAATGTTTATTCCCCGTGTCACGGAGAAATGTCGCTTGATGTGATTTTGATGTTCGATGCGGTCAAATATGGATAGCCCTTATCAAGCAGTAGACATGAATGTGTTAATATCTGTGGTTACACATTAATTGCACCTATTTACTCGTCTAAAAGTGCATCCAATCACATTACGCATTTTCCAGTCATTTATGAATAAACAAGGCGATCTAATTACAAAGTTTTATTATTATTTGAGACACGTAAGCAATTGAAAATTGCGATATTGAGACAATATGACATAACTTCTTAAATAAAAAGTCGCATAAAAAAGTCGCACATAACTACAGTAAACCCCCACTTAAAGACCACCTAAAATTAAGACCACACTTTTCAAGTCCATTTCACTGTTTTTCTCTCTATTCAACCTCAATTATAAGTCCTCCTCAATAAGAATACCAGTTTTCAAGGGTCTCAAAGGTTGTCTTATTATTGAGGTTTTACTGTATATATATATTCGTATCTGTCCAGTAATAAAGTTGGGATATATATAAATAATGTATATATTGGTCTCAGATTAAATTAGAACTTTTCATAATGTTGAATGCACCATCCTTAGTAAAGAAACAGTTCGATGTTCTACTTCTACTTGATGCGATATGTAGAGCCCATATCAGTACACGCCATGTTAAGATAAATACGAGTCTATATCTTTATTACACTAACACGCCTCCCTATTGAATGAAATCAAAGTTCGCCATGATAACACTTTTACCTCACTTTACCTACAAAGTATCATGGCAAAGTAATAAGTTATTAAGACGAACGGTATATAAGAATGTAATTAGTTTAAATGTAAAAGATATGTGTCCGGAAATATGTAAATTGCACCGCACTAAATTGTAAAAATGGTAGTTTGACTGGATTAATTAGCTTGGATTGTACAAGTGGATATACAAGGGCTACATGCACACATGTAACCGCGTTAAGTGACTGTACAATTCATTGTGTTCTTGTATAAAAAACATTTCGGAAGATGTCGGTCGTCACTGACCCGCCAGTTATTGTGATAGATAATTTTGACGACGTGAGTGCATCAGATAAAACTCAACCGGTCCCTCTCAGTGAGGAATCCTCGCCTGACAACGCTGCTGCTGTCGAACCTCAGAACCGATCTAATGTAAAATCTGACGACACAAGTTTACTGAAAATCCCTCCTCCAAGTAAAGTGAACCATGACAATCTCAGACGAATTCAAAACGGTAATGACAAACAATCAGCGCCGGCACCGGCATCGGCGTCGGTGACAGAGCCGTCAACTTCGGTTGTACTGGATATAGAAAATGTTAATCAAGCAAATCAATCGCCTACAACAAGAAAGCGACACACGAGCAAAGAAGAAGACCTTAAACATTTGAATGAGGACGTAAGTTATATTCATTACATTGAGAGCGATATTAAGAATGAGTATGCTTTTAAATTAGGGTTTGGATACATATTTCTTACTCTCATACCTCGATATTAACCACGGATCCCCGCATTACTACTTGATTTGTCATTTAATACGATCCATTATTTCAAGAAATCAGAGTTGAATAAGAAGTCATTTGATTAAAAAACCCAGTTCAACGTCATGGTGCCTATCATTCATCACACGAAGGTAAAACTCGACGATATTTGCAGGATCGTTTTTTTCCCGAATTGTCAGATTGTGCCGGTATAGACAGGTTCTCCCAACAACTCTAAGAATTGGCTTAAGTATGAGTAGCAACATTCCTTATGATACTATAATCAGCAAAACCGTGTCCATAATGCCCTTCCTCTTGGTAACTTGCGTTTACTCATTTATATTTACGACTTCAAATAACTAGTTTACTATCCATATAGTCTCAACCGGTGACTGGTACGTATCTTATTTCACTAGCAAAAATCTACATGCCCTCATTTATGCAAATGTTCGTCCACATTTGAACGTTGAATTGTTTTTCTTAAACTAATCAAATTTGGTGTCATTATTGCATACAAATGCTTTTCTAGTTGGTCACTTCTTATATTGACATGGTTTTCGAAATGAATACAGAGAAATATAAATGAGCTGAAGTTATTTGCAAAAAAATCGTAGGATGAACTGTTCGAACAGCGTTTAAAGCGGCATATCATATGATTGTGTAATTTATGAATGTAAAAAGTGTTTCGTTTGTTTAGTAAGGAATGACATTCTTGTATACGAAAATATTTTATTTCACTGAATTTGTCATAATTTGCAATAAATAAGACATTTAATTCCTGAATTTCTTCTACGACACTTCGCCGTCACTGAAGAACATTAATTAGGCATAAACTGCTGAATATGACGATTCATGACATGAAAACAAGTATGACGTTTTGGTGCAAGGATAATGTTATTCCATGTTCGTTATCAAAACAATAAATTAGAAAATCCTCTCCGATCAGTCAAATCACTTTCGTTTAGACACATGTCAGTAGCAAATTTTCGTAAAATGAAATGCAATGAACGTGGTTCACTTAACTACCATATAGTAATCTGAGAAGAGAGAAAAAATGTAACGCCGCTTTAAGTGTACATAACTGAAATATCATATTCGACCCAGTGCAAATAAAAAACAACAATAACATATCATCCATTATACATGTAGATGAAAAAGGTAATCATTCAGTGAATACTTTGCCTTTTTAAATACACTAGTTCACTAGCAGAGATGCCTCTCATATGCCTTGAAAGTTCATGCGTATATTGCAACAGTTCTCTCGTTGATGTGCAAAGAAGACATCTTTAAAATTCTCAGTCACAAAGTAACATTAAGAAAGTCACAACTTGAACGGGATACCCTTACTAAAATAAATAGATCTACAGTAAAACCTCAATAATGGGACCACCCTAAGGACCCTGGAATACGATCTTACTATTGATGTGGTCTTAATATTGAGGTTGAATAAAGAGCAAAACGGTGAAAATATACTTGAAAATTGCCGTCTTAATAATTAGGAGGTCTTTAAATGAGCCTTTACTGTACAACCTTTAACATACACTGTCTCCTGGTGAAACAAGTACACCCGGATTTTGTTCATATGCATATACATATCGTTGACTTAAATTATTCACTTGTGATATACAGACTACAACTACATGCATACATACATACGAGTACTTACACTTGTTATCTTTATAACTATGTAATTGACGCACAAGATAACCTGATGTACGCAGTCACTCTTCTGATACAGCTATTTAAATATTGTTCGTGTTGAACCGGTGTTTAAATTGAACAGATGTATCCTCACTAAACTTATGTATTTGCTAATATATCTATAAATCGTGGAGATTCTCATTTATTTCATATTTAAACAAATTTCCATTTCATTTTGATCTAAGAAGTAATCAATGGACCACGTTTTAAGAAGAAGCTCTTGGTTACCCACACCACAATGACCGTTGCAGATTCATAACACGAAACATTTATCCAATTACGTAGTACTCGTATATTAATTTTAATTAGAATGTCAAATACAATCTAATACTAACTACACTGCGGCCACCCGGTCACGCTGTCATCTATTTTTTCGAAGGGGGTATATTTCCCTGGACCCCTTAGTCTTTGTTCGCTTTGTTTCCGGACCTGGCAATTGAAAACGCTTCATGTACTAGAGAAACTATGATTAAGCTTTGCTCTAGCAATAAAGCAATTGTGTTCAGAAGTAATCTAGAAGTGTGAAACCTACCTATTCTGATTAGTTTTCGGATACCTTATATATTTGTAGGATTTGATTTTGGCAGAAACGCTTATTAAAGATGCTGAAAGTGGCAGAAATTTTACATACAAGACCGACCCCGTGTATGTCAGGTTAGTACACAAAAGTTGTACCAAAAGTACAGTTTAAAGGAATTAATTTAGTTTTTTGATATTTTGCACACGCACGAGCTCACGCAGGGAAATGAAATATCTGACTTGAGAGCAACATTCATTCATTCATTCATTAGCATCTTACCCATCTTACGTCTTGTTGGGATAAAATCAGCAAATGAAAACACTTCGTAACAGTTTAAATAACTAGTCTTCGTTCATTTTGGATTGAAATACAAACACATTAGAATGAGCTAATCCGTAGTTACAAGCATTAAAGAATCGGCTTATAACAGTAATTCCCGTGACACGACACAGAACGGTTTCATTGCACATCAGAAATACCCATTTGCACATATTGTCATTTTTGTCTTACGCCGTATTCGAAACGCTATAAACATATCAAACCAATTTTCGAAACTTTACAAAGACTTAAAACTGATGCATATAATTAAAATAATCTAACGATACATGGCAATACGATAATTGTTCTGATAAGCACTAGAAATATGTGCGACAATTTGCGGGTGCGATTACCACGTGTCAGTGTAACTTGTGTCACGTGATTCAACATGCGCACATTTATCATTAAGATGGAGATACACATTTACATTTACTATCAATTCAATCAACTTAAGTTGTTACTTCCAGCGTATAATGAAATTATTTCATCACCGACATTTGGTGTGTTATACAAGGGGAGTTAAGTCAAATAAATACGAACTAAAATCACTTATTATAGAAATAGTTTGCCGTTTATTTTTGTATCAAAAATGTTCTGTATGCAGGTATTATCGTAAAACCTATAACATATATACATTTCATCCATTGTTTTATATGCCACTGTTAGTGATAGAATTGTTGTAAAATGTTTGTTACCTGTATATTTCAGATATTACAATATTTATCATAAATGGCATTTTCGATGGGGTTTATACTTTTGTATATTTCTTAATCTGTCCTTGGCATTGTTTGAGAAACCGACCAGAGAAGGATGGAACGCGCCATACTGGGTAATATTTTCGTATAAAGCAACGTGAAAAAAAGGTTGAATAGCACCAACTGTTATTTACTCATACTCGTAGAATACACTTAAGGATTGAGAATTTGTTTACGACAATTATAACATATCTAAAGCGAAGTACACCATGTTACGAGAATAAGCATCACTGAAGCACTTCATAGAAATTGTCTTTGTATATAGGGGAGACCGGGGCAAAGCGTTACATTTTTCAAAGTTTTTAAATTATAGATAACATAAAATCGTTTACAACAATGTACATGTATAGTACAACCTTGAACACTGATCTTCTGATTGATGTGGTCTTAATATTGCGGTTGAATACAGCACAAAACAGTGACAATGAATTCTTACTTTTGAGGTGGTCCTATTATTGAGTTTGTCTTTAAGTGAGGTTCTCAAAATCACCAATTTATTAAATAAAATATGTGTCGCACATATTTTGGCATCATGCAGAAGCAAATCGAAATTAAACGCGGAACTGATTCGTTCCGAAAGACAAAACACATTTATGATCATTATGATCGTTCTGATGACTACACATTTGTAAGTCACTTGTATCCTTTTATATGATTCATATAAGTGTGTGTTACCAGCTGATACACGGATATGGGGCCTCCAGAGTATATGCTAACATACGTGATTGTCCTCGTACAACAAGCTAGGACAGTGCGGGTGTTCTACTATTAGATACCGTCTCATGCGCGGATCCAGACGACGGGGTGGGAGTTTGATCTGGGCCCCCGAGAGTTTGGCAAAATAGGGTTCTCCATATCTAACCACAGATCAAGTGGGGGTCCCAAATTCAAGGGTTATATGTTGTTTTTGTCCAAAATAATCGTATTACTTTAAAAGAAACGCATTGCATTACAAAACTATAGTATCCAAAGGCTGCACTTAGATCCGCTACCTGACAAGGAGCTGGGCCCCCTGTCCCCCTGGCCCCCTGACCAACCTGACCCCCCTGACGAAAGTTGCTGGATACGCACATGCGCCAGCTTATTTATAGGTATAATAAATGCATGACTCAAATGGAAATCATGTAAGATCACGTTGTTACATACTTAACTTTCAGGCTACAATGTTGGTGGAGGTGTTCTGTATCACTCTGTTCATAGCTAGAGTTATACATTGTGCATACTTCAGCGTACCCAATATCTTCTGGAGAGACACAAAGAATATTATGGTCATTGGAATAATTGTGGTAAGCATTTGTTTCATCCGATTTAACTCCTAATACTTATTAAAGATGCATCTGGCTCATCTGAACATAAATGTTTGAATTGGCTTCATCCAGTATTGCTGATACATTGGCTAAAACATCTCTAATAAGAACCATAGCAATTTATAATCGATTGAAAATTTCTTTATACCATATTACTAGCAGACAAGTCTTGTAAAATATTCTGATTGTTAAAACAACTGTTTTTTTTAAAATTTATGATGTACAAACATCTTTCTTCAACAAATACGGGTCAATACATTATGAGTTCATTCTTTGCTAATGTTTGTTTATTGATGTTTTAACTGTAGGAAATATATTTTTTATGTTTGTTGTTTAGGTAAACAAATATACAAAAAAGAGCATAATATTACTTAAATGTAAACATATCCATAAAATTCCTTCAGAAGCTGAACTATTTCATATAAGGGCATTTATATCGCGGCAGTCATTTTTTCTTAATCACTCATAGCTTCATTCCTTCCAGAATATTACCTGTTTGTTATGAATGCAACGATTTTGCACGAACATCTCTTTAATACGATCAAAACACAAATAAAAGTTTTAATACCACAACTTTTTCATATCTGAGACAGACAGAATATTCTGGAATCGCTCGTATGCCGTTTAGCAAATACTTGTCATCTATTACAGTCAGACCTCGTTTATTCGACAACCTTCTATCCGAATACTTGGTATAATCCGAAATAAGTATAAAGTCCCGACAAATCTTCTTAAATACATCAAATTGAAATGGGTTTTTCGCAACCATGTATTATTCGAAATAACAGTTCGGACCCGATGGATTCGAATGAACGAGGTCCGACTGCACTTAATTTGAAAGATATTTTAGTTTTGTTGAAAAAAAAATCGATTTTATTGTTGTTTTTACAGTTAACAATTTTAGATATGATATGTTACGTGATATGGATGAACGCTGCTCCCGATACAAACCCCGTGCGGTGGTCCAGGCCACTTCGTTCTCTATTAATTATCAACTTCTCGGACGGTCGACAGGTTTGTATTGTAACCTAAACATATTTGTTTTCAAACTCATATTATTCACATTTCTTAAGCATGTCTGTCTTGAATAAACTGATAGTATCTAAACTAGAGCTGGCATCGATAGAAACGATAGTTTACGTTGTTCGATTATCGATATATATATTTTTAAAAATCGATGCTTATGAATCATAAATACATGCCTGAAAATGACGAAAATTTACCCCAAAAAATAAATTGGTTCGATGTCAAAAGGCTATTTCTAAAGCTATTGACGAGTATTGGTATTTTTCTTAATTGTTATTCAAAAGACACACACACACACACACTTCCGAATAGTGAGGAAACAAGATGGTCAAAGTAATACATGTATAAGCATGTGAAAGACATTACTAGAAATGAACGTAGGTAAGTGTCATTTAAGTAACAATACATTGTTTCCATGCATGTATATACAGTAGAACGTTCATGTAAAGAACACTTGGGTATTAGGAACCTATTTTAAATCCGTAAATTTGTATTTTGCATTCCATCAATGTTAGCGAACATAGGCGGTACTGTTTTAAAGGTTTCAAGGGTGTTCTTTATAGATAAGTTTTACTGTATTTCCATGTCTCCTCGTACTGAGGCTGTGCACTTTGTAAGTGGTATTTCCAGCTTAATTTCTTTATCCATTTTTGGTGATTTTGATGTGTTGTTTAAATGGAAACTGTTCTACATGTCTTGTTTATTTTACAGATCCGTCGAGCATTCAGAAACATTCGACGAACAGTACCAGAGATAGTCAATGTTCTCATTCTATTCATGATGAGCGTATTCTTGTTTGCCTTGCTTGGTCTCAAATTGTTTGGAAGGAGGTAGGTGTTGTAACAATATTTAATCATGGTCAACATTATTTAATAACATATTTTGTGATATAAAGACCACTGACCCATGTACATATTGCTCTTTATAATATTATAGGCAATTCAATATAATATAATTATAATTTCCCATTGATGTACACACTTGATAAATACACAATAAACTATTTGATGAGTCAATACACAACTTAAGATGTGAAGGGTTTCTTTAAAAATCTATAAACGAAATAATTATTTATTTTATCTTCTTCGTAAGCACAGTACAGTGCTGACCTAAGCACATTTACCAAATATTCCTGTTTCACCATGTTTACTGGTCAAGTGAAACACGTGTAAAGAGCTGTTTTGTCAGTTTACAGTAAAGAAACGTGTTGGGGAATCACGTAAACATTTGGGCAATAAGTTGTCAATTGCAATTGCTTTATAAACTCCTTACTAATGACAAATTTCCATCATACAATACACAGCTCTTTGTGTATTATTATGTAATATACATGTAATAGTACCAACCCTTTGTTTCAGACAAAGTCTCACTTATCCAGATGGACGTAAATACTTTAAAAACTACTTTGACAGTATCTGGGATCTGTATGTTCTAGTAACCACAGCGAACAACCCAGATGTCATGTAAGCATGTCTTTCTTACCTACATATCGTTTATATAAAAATATTGCGAACTTACAGAAGCGTTCGGTTATACCAAAGATCCGAGCTCAAATATTCAACCTCTATACTATATGAAACGGATCCTTTTGTACAGTAGACATGTGGAATGTTCGAGACCACAACCTATGAGTTTTGCATGGATTTTGTTTCTGGTTTAAGTAAACGCTCTTCTTGTAACGCAAAGCGTAAACCTACATATATGTATTCAAACAGTAACATTTCATTGATTCTTTCTATGGTTTCACCAATTTTATTAAGCTAGGTTGAAGCATTTTAGAAATATCTTGTGCTGTATTTATGTAATGTGCTTGTCTATATAATGGGTTTTAGGATGCCAGCTTATGACGAGAGCAAGTGGTTTGCTCTTTACTTCGGAATATATCTGATAATCTGCCTATACGTGTTTATGAGCATTGTCCTTGCTGCTATCTATAACAACTACAGAAACAATCTTAAGGTATGTCCATCCAGCATACTGATACGAATTTCTCATATTGTCATGAACCATGCAATAGCTGACTTTCAATACATACATGTTTTGAACTGATTAGCGCTGTGCAAATAATTGAGAATGCATGTATACTATAAACTATATGTTATGTTATATTACGTATACATGTACATGTACATGTATTTAAATTATTTATCTTTAATCTTCTGGAATTTTGTCAAATTCTCAAACTAAACAAAAGTTTAATTTAATAATTAACTAAACCGTGTGAAAACTGTCGGGTCCCGAAAATAAATGGTTTCATTGTCGGTATTAAACCAGTAAGTTGGCTGGAGAAGTTGAGGTTGATTAATCTAATAGCTTTTGCATTTTTTTTCTACGATAATACAGGTTGGTATCATTGTAATAGAACAGGAAACTTGTTTATGTGTCTAACGTATATTTGGACATCATTGACAAATTTCGACATCGATTTGCCGAATGAATGATCTTAAAAAAAACTTACCCGCGGATTACTGCCAATACTGTTTGAAGGAAAAGCAGTCAGAATACTGCCATTTCTGTAAACTTCAATTCAATTCAATTCAATAGTTTATTGCATTCAAAACATATTAACATGTTTTATAGCAATTATGCACAAATATTTCTGACAAAAGGCATAGATTTTCTGAAGAGCACATGATGTTACAGTGCATGTATACATACAAAATATATCAAAATATGTCAAAATATGAGCATAAAATTATACTGCCACTTCTGTAAACCCGATGTTGGATGAATTTGACTATGTACAACTTGAATCTGTGTTATATTGTTACGTTCACAAATCGTCGTTGTTTTTTTTAGAATGAAATCCGAAATGCCGTGTTTAACAAGCGTAAGAAGTTACGACAAGCATTTCATATCCTAAAGGTTACCCGAGATGGTGTGGATATAATCACCAAGAGAGTTTGGAATACGATCATGTCTCGTGTACTTCCTAAGAAAAGCATGAATCAGATAGAATTACTAATGACGATTCTGGATAAAGATACATCCGGATACATCAGTAAGGAAGGATGGAATGTCTCATCCGATTTTATTTTGAACACGAACGCGCCAATTTTCACCAAACCGTAAAAATGAGTTTTTTTCAAGCCCGATATTACCTTATTTTAGATGATTGAGATAGTGAAACTTACGGTATTGCTGCTGTTAGTTGGGCAAGTTTGTCTCAGTATAGTTTACATGAAATCTAGTTTGCTTGTATCAGTTCTTCAATTTTTTTTAAAAGAAAGATCACAATTGAGACATGTGTACAGCAAAACCTCACTTAAAGACCACCTCAATAATAAGACCTTCTCAATATTAAGAATACAGTTTTCAAGTTCATTTTCACTGTTTTGGTGTTTATTCAACCTCAACATTATAACCACCTCAATAAGAATACCAGTTTTCACGGGTCAAAGGGTGGTCTTATAATTGAAGTTTTATTGTATATTGCAATCGGATCCATTTATCTTATTGATTGTCACATATTGTTGATATGATGCGTACCATTACATGTATTTCCATGTTTATATATGTACATTTGTATACGTTAGATTTGGTCTTATTTCAATATGCGTATTTTACGAGTTAACTTCATTAATGTTTTTATACGCAGTATATACCTGTACATTTGTGTACTGCTAAACAGTAATTGCTCGATAAACTACGCTTAGTAACGTACAGTAAAACCTCATTTAAAGACCACAGAACATTAAGACCACCTAGTAATTATTTTTTTATTTTCACGAACCGGTTTTCATATTTTCTTTCATTTTTTAACTCGATAGTCGGACCACCTTATAACTGAGACCGAATCCTTCAGGAACAAGGATAGTCTTATAATAAAGTATTCATCATAGTTGTGTCGTCTATATGTTGCATGTACTTGTGTTAGTCTTTTGTTACGTATTATTGTCCCCGTTGAATGTAGCGTGTCCAAGAGAGCAAGTGTTTCACCGCATGGATATTAATATTTTTGCTGAATATTTGTAGACAAGGTAGATTTTCTGAACCTTGTAAATCTGTTGCAAGTTCCTCTCACGGAGGTCCAGGAACGATTGACATTTCTAGAGAAGAAGTTTCGTCGGTATTATAACTCCAAAATCAGCTACTTCATCAAAATCTGTGTCAGACACAAGTGAGTATTATGACGAATCAGTCGTTTTTACTGACAATTAATGCTTGAGTTTATTGGATAGAAAAACAATAAATAATAAAGGCAATGCATCCATAAGCATGGATATATGAGCAATTTAAATACAATCGAAGTAGAACTTTTCTCTTCAGACTGTGCCTTTCAAACATTCCGCTTATAAGCTGCAATAAAATCCGAAGATTATACTTAAGTAGTATAGTGTATTCGAAACAATGGACAAGCGTGGATCCAGCTATTTTCCTCTGGATACAAGATTTTAAAGAGAATATATATTTTTTGCACAAATCTCAAGGGGGGGGGGGCGGTCCGGACCCCCGGTCCCCCCTCTGGATCCGCGCATGATGGAAGTTGTAAAATATAAGTCATATAAGTCAATTTTGATAGAATCAAGCATATGTGTTTACGCAGCATAGTAAAACACTTTTGCCGGAATTAGACATATGTGTTTATGCAGCATAGTAAAACACTTTTGCCGGAATTAGACACATGTGTCTATGTAGCATAGTAAAGCACTATTGCCGGAATTAGACACATGTGTCTATGCAGCAAAGTAAAGCTTTTTGGCCGGAATTAGACACATGTGTCTATGTAGCATAGTAAAGCTTTTTTGCCGGAATTAGACACATGTGTCTATGTAGCATAGTAAAGCACTATTGCCGGAATTAGACACATGTGTCTATGCAGCAAAGTAAAGCTTTTTTGCCGGAATTAGACACATGTGTCTATGTAGCATAGTAAAGCACTATTGCCGGAATTAGACACATGTGTCTATGTAGCATAGTAAAGCTTTTTTGCCGGAATTAGACACATGTGTCTATGTAGCATAGTAAAGCTTTTTTGCCGGAATTAGACACATGTGTCTATGTAGCATAGTAAAGCACTTTTGCCGGAATTAGACACATGTGTCTATGTAGCATAGTAAAGCACTTTTGCCGGAATTAGACACATATGTCTATGTAGCATAGTAAAGCACTTTTGCCGGAATTAGACACATTTGTCTATGTAGCATAGTAAAGCACTTTTGCCGGAATTAGACACATGTGTCTATGTAGCATAGTAAAGCACTTTTGCCGGAATTAGACATATGTGTCTATGTAGCATAGTAAAGCACTTTTGCCGGAACTAGACACATGCGTCTATGCAGCATAGTAAAGCACTATTGCCGGAATTAGACACATGTGTCTATGTAGCATAGTAAAGCACTTTTGCCGGAATTAGACATATGTGTCTATGTAGCATAGTAAAGCACTTTTGCCGGAACTAGACACATGTGTCTATGCAGCATAGTAAAGCACTATTGCCGGAATCAGGCACATGTGTCTATGCAGCATAGTAAAGCACCATTGCCGGAATTAGACACATGTGTCTATGCAGCATAGTAAAGCACTATTGCCGGAATCAGGCACATGTGTCTATGCAGCATAGTAAAGCACCATTGCCGGAATCAGGCACATGTGTCTATGCAGCATAGTAAAGCACCATTGCCGGAATCAGGCACATGTGTCTATGCAGCATAGTAAAGCACCATTGCCGGAATTAGACACATGTGTCTATGCAGCATAGTAAAGCACTATTGCCGGAATCAGGCACATGTGTCTATGCAGCATAGTAAAGCACCATTGCCGGAATCAGGCACATGTGTCTATGCAGCATAGTAAAGCACCATTGCCGGAATCAGGCACATGTGTCTATGCAGCATAGTAAAGCACTATTGCCGGAATCAGGCACATGTGTCTATGCAGCATAGTAAAGCACCATTGCCGGAATCAGGCACATGTGTCTATGCAGCATAGTAAAGCACCATTGCCGGAATTAGACACATGTGTCTATGCAGCATAGTAAAGCACCATTGCCGGAATTAGACACATGTGTCTATGCAGCATAGTAAAGCACCATTGCCGGAATTAGACACATGTGTCTATGCAGCATAGTAAAGCACCATTGCCGGAATCAGGCACATGTGTCTATGCAGCATAGTAAAGCACTATTGCCAGTCGATATCAGTTTACGGCGTATATAATAACTGTAATCTTCTTATGTTTACTTTCTTTGTCATTAACAGATTCTTCCGGATTTTCTTCGACTTCATGATTTTCCTCAATGCGTGGTTCATTGGGTTTGACATTGATGAATCTGATTGGTTCTTCTTGTCCATATTCATGTTTGAAATCATTTGTAAAATGTACGTGTTTGGACCAAAGGAATTCTTCCGCCGTCTTTGGAATATGTGAGTGGATATTGTCAATGTTATCGAAATTGAATGTGACGTGTTTAGACAGACGTCAGTTAATCGACAACCTTTTATCACAACACACGGTATCATCCGAAATAAATATCAGGTCTCCACAAATATTCTGATACACTCGGATTGAAATAGGTTATTCGAAACCATGAATTATTCGAAATAAAATTTCGGACCCCTTGAATTCGAAAGTATATTATTTACGTGGCTGTATGAGTAGCATTTGAGAGGGATTGGTGCATAGACAGACTAGTTTGCACTCATTGTTGCTTGTCTATGGCTGAGGTGCGACTTGTCGACTCATATACAAAATGTAATTGTGACTATATGAACTGCATTTTAAGTTGCTTACTCTGCTACTGTTTTAAATGATTAATTTACCGAGGTGCAAACCAAAACGTTGCATCAGTTTAATGTTGATGTTGAACGTATATATAAGTGTCGGCATATTTTTTTGATTAAGAATTTCTGTTATTTGTGCCACGTATAGTCACAATTTACACATTTTGCATGCAGATTTTTTTGTTAATAACGATTTTGTTTTATAATGGTTATAATGACATGTTTTGTTTTCAGATTTGATTTCCTGGTTATATTTGGAGCCGTTATTGCCACAGCCGTGGAATCAGGAGATGGAGAACGTACGCTTATTTCATTTGTTTTGGGATCATTTCATATAATTACATGTACGATAATTAAATGGGACGCTAAAGGCATAGGGGCGGTCTATATGGATAATGCGCACGGGACGCCTATTCCTAGGGTTGTTTTTCGAATCCCGCAATAGGCCAGCGAGATTTTCCGCTATCATCGCAATCCCTAAAATTGGCGCACTAACTAGTTAGGAACTCATGAACATGTCATCGAGTGTGTTTGATATAAGCAGTCAGAACTTGGTTTGCAATCGATGTGCAATAAATAAGTTCAAGCTTAAAGCATGAATTTGTTTAAACCGTTCAAATGTAATACTGAATTTCACTAATTTGTTGCTATATTAGTGGAGTTTTCTTATACAATAAACATAATATAATTCGAATTTTTATTCATGAGAATTTATATGTCATCATTGTTTCAATAAGTAGGTCATATATCTTGAGGCTCTCTGTGCTTAGTATTAACTATTCATCTATTCATTATCAGTATGTAACATAATTACAGTAAAACCTCACTTTGTGACCACCTCAATAATAAGACAACCACTAAATTAAGAACTCAATTTTCTAGTCCATTTTCGCTGCTTTGCTATTTATTCAACCTCAATATTAAGACCATCCCAATAAGAAGACCAGTTTGCAAGGGTCCCAAGTTTGGTCTTATTATTGAGGTTTTACTGTATATTATTTGTATTCTTATATTTGTACGTTTTCTAGGTGGAGAAGAGCTGAGCACTCTGGATCTACTGCTCGTATTGAGAGTGATGCGTTTGGTTAAAATCTTCGTCAGCATTAAAAGGTATTATTACAGTCAGTGTAGCTATTGTACCGCTTATATTTTTATAAAGTATCCAGTGAAACTGTGTTCAGCTGGTAAAATGACTCTGAATCTTGTGTACAGTTTTTTTCCAGATTTCTTGACGAAGTTTTCTCCACCAATTTCCACAATTTGGTATTCTTATATACTTTACAGCGTTAACAATGATGTATTTTGATTAGGTGACATTTTGTACCTGATGTCTAAAGCATTTTACTGTTACATATGTGTTTATTCTTGTTCATCACGTAATTACATGTATTATAATACTATTAATTCAATATTTCAATATTTATCACTTTTAGTAAATTAAATTATTTTTACGAAAATGTGTAACTTCGCTTTACCTATATATGCATAACCTGTAGCTGCGTTTTAATGGTGTTAAGTCGTATTTATCATTTAATATATATTTTCTGTCATCAATAATGTCGTTCATCTGCAATAAACATGCATTTCGTATAGTTTAATCATTTTAACCATTCACAGCTGCTTTTCGAGCCCATAATAATTGCACAATTTTATCTTTTATAGGTTTAGAGTTATAATAATGACAATAATGAATATAGGACCATCAATGGCTACATACGGTGGAGTCATTTTTGTAAGTACATAACAATAATTTTGAGATTTAAACAACTAAAAGCATTATTCATGAACTTTATTTAAATGCCTTACCTCCAGGGTTTGACATTCTCATAGGTCTCGAGCCATGAGTGATAATAACATGTATTGACACAATTGCATAGCGCTTGCAGATTGTTACTTGTCACTAGTCAGGCGTGGCGATCTTTTACATGAAACAATATATTAATTGACACAAATGCATGGAACTTGCAGATTGTGCCTTGTCACAAGTCTGGCGTGACACTCTTTAACACTAAACAATATAATAATTGACACAAATACATGGCACTTGCAGAATGTGCCTTGTCACTAGCCTGGCGTGACACTCTTTTACACGAAACAATATAATAATTGACACAAATACATGGCGCTTGCAGAATGTGCCTTGTCACTAGCCTGGCGTGACACTCTTTTACACGAAACAATATAATAATTGACACAAATACATGGCGCTTGCAGAATGTGCCTTGTCACTAGCCTGGCGTGACACTCTTTTACACGAAACAATATAATAATTGACACAAATACATGGCACTTGCAGAATGTGCCTTGTCACTAGCCTGGCGTGACACTCTTTTACACGAAACAATATAATAATTGACACAAATACATGGCGCTTGCAGATTGTGCCTTGTCACTAGCCTGGCGTGACACTCTTTTACACGAAACAATATAATAATTGACAGAAATACATGGTGCTTACAGATTGTTCCTTGTCACTAGTCTGGCGTGGTACTCTTTTACACGAAACAGTATATTAATTGACACAAATACATGGCACTTGCAGAATGTGCATTGTCACTAGCCTTGCGTGACACTCTTTTAAACGCAACAATATAATAATTGACAGAAATACATGGCGCTTGCAGAATGTGCCTTGTCACAAGCCTTGCGTGACACTCTTTTACACGCAACAATATAATAATTGACAGAAATACATGGCACTTGCAGAATGTGCATTGTCACTAGCCTTGCGTGACACTCTTTTACACGCAACAATATAATAATTGACAGAAACACATGGCGCTTGCAGATTGTGCCTTGTCACTGGTCGGGCGTGGCACTCTTTTACACGAAACAATATAATAATTGACACAAACACATGGCGCTTGCAGATTGTGCCTTGTCACTGGTCGGGCGTGGCACTCTTTTACACGAAACAATATAATAATTGACACAAACACATGGCGCTTGCAGAATGTGCCTTGTCACTGGTCTGGCGTGGCACTCTTTTACACGAAACAATATAATAATTGACACAAACACATGGCGCTTGCACATTGTGCCTTGTCACTGGTCTGGCGTGGCACTCTTTTACACGAAACAATATTGTAATTGACACAAACACATGGCGCTTGCAGATTGTGCCTTGTCACTGGTCTGGCGTGGCACTCTTTTACACGAAACAGTATATTAATTGACACAAATACATGGCACTTGCAGAATGTGCCTTGTCACAAGCCTTGCGTGACACTCTTTTACACGAAACAATATTGTAATTGACACAAACACATGGCGCTTGCAGATTGTGCCTTGTCACTGGTCTAGCGTGGCACTCTTTTACACGAAACAATATTGTAATTGACACAAACACATGGCGCTTGCAGATTGTGCCTTGTCACTGGTCTGGCGTGGCACTCTTTTACACGAAACAATATAATAATTGACACAAACACATGGCGCTTGCAGATTGTGCCTTGTCACTGGTCTGGCGTGCACTCTTTTACAAGAAACAATATTGTAATTGACACAAACACATGGCGCTTGCAGATTGTGCCTTGTCACTGGTCTGGCGTGACACTCTTTTACAAGAAACAATATTGTAATTGACACAAACACATGTCGCTTGCAGATTGTGCCTTGTCACTGGTCTGGCGTGACACTCTTTTACAAGAAACAATATTGTAATTGACACAAACACATGGCGCTTGCAGATTGTGCCTTGTCACTGGTCTGGCGTGCACTCTTTTACAAGAAACAATATTGTAATTGACACAAACACATGGCGCTTGCAGATTGTGCCTTGTCACTGGTCTGGCGTGCACTCTTTTACAAGAAACAATATTGTAATTGACACAAACACATGGCGCTTGCAGATTGTGCCTTGTCACTGGTCTGGCATGCACTCTTTTACACGAAACAATATAATAATTGACACAAACACATGGCGCTTGCAGATTGTGCCTTGTCACTGGTCTGGCGTGACACTCTTTTACACGAAACAATATTGTAATTGACACAAACACATGGCGCTTGCAGATTGTGCCTTGTCACTGGTCTGGCGTGCACTCTTTTACAAGAAACAATATTGTAATTGACACAAACACATGGCGCTTGCAGATTGTGCCTTGTCACTGGTCTGGCATGCACTCTTTTACACGAAACAATATAATAATTGACACAAACACATGGCGCTTGCAGATTGTGCCTTGTCACTGGTCTGGCGTGACACTCTTTTACACGAAACAATATTGTAATTGACACAAACACATGGCGCTTGCAGATTGTGCCTTGTCACTGGTCTGGCGTGCACTCTTTTACAAGAAACAATATTGTAATTGACACAAACACATGGCGCTTGCAGATTGTGCCTTGTCACTGGTCTGGCATGCACTCTTTTACACGAAACAATATAATAATTGACACAAACACATGGCGCTTGCAGATTGTGCCTTGTCACTGGTCTGGCGTGCACTCTTTTACACGAAACAATATTGTAATTGACACAAACACATGGCGCTTGCAGATTGTGCCTTGTCACTGGTCTGGCGTGCACTCTTTTACACGAAACAATATAATAATTGACACAAACACATGGCGCTTGCAGATTGTGCCTTGTCACTGGTCTGGCGTGCACTCTTTTACACGAAACAATATAATAATTGACACAAACACATGGCGCTTGCAGATTGTGCCTTGTCACTGGTCTGGCGTGCACTCTTTTACAAGAAACAATATTGTAATTGACACAAACACATGGCGCTTGCAGATTGTGCCTTGTCACTGGTCTGGCATGCACTCTTTTACACGAAACAATATAATAATTGACACAAACACATGGCGCTTGCAGATTGTGCCTTGTCACTGGTCTGGCGTGACACTCTTTTACACGAAACAATATTGTAATTGACACAAACACATGGCGCTTGCAGATTGTGCCTTGTCACTGGTCTGGCGTGCACTCTTTTACAAGAAACAATATTGTAATTGACACAAACACATGGCGCTTGCAGATTGTGCCTTGTCACTGGTCTGGCATGCACTCTTTTACACGAAACAATATAATAATTGACACAAACACATGGCGCTTGCAGATTGTGCCTTGTCACTGGTCTGGCATGCACTCTTTTACACGAAACAATATAATAATTGACACAAACACATGGCGCTTGCAGATTGTGCCTTGTCACTGGTCTGGCGTGCACTCTTTTACAAGAAACAATATTGTAACTGACACAAACACATGGCGCTTACAGATTGTGCCTTGTCACTGGTCTGGCATGCACTCTTTTACACGAAACAATATAATAATTGACACAAACACATGGCGCTTGCAGATTGTGCCTTGTCACTGGTCTGGCGTGACACTCTTTTACAAGAAACAATATTGTAATTGACACAAACACATGGCGCTTGCAGATTGTGCCTTGTCACTGGTCTGGCGTGACACTCTTTTACAAGAAACAATATTGTAATTGACACAAACACATGGCGCTTGCAGATTGTGCCTTGTCACTGGTCTGGCGTGCACTCTTTTACAAGAAACAATATTGTAATTGACACAAACACATGGCGCTTGCAGATTGTGTCTTGTCACTGGTCTGGCATGCACTCTTTTACACGAAACAATATAATAATTGACACAAACACATGGCGCTTGCAGATTGTGCCTTGTCACTGGTCTGGCGTGACACTCTTTTACAAGAAACAATATTGTAATTGACACAAACACATGGCGCTTGCAGATTGTGCCTTGTCACTGGTCTGGCGTGACACTCTTTTACAAGAAACAATATTGTAATTGACACAAATACATGGCGCTTGCAGAATGTGCCTGGTCACTAGCCTGGCGTGACACTTTTTTAAACGAAACAATATTGTAATTGACACAAATACATGGCGCTTGCAGAATGTGCCTGGTCACTAGCCTGGCGTGACACTTTTTTAAACGAAACAATATTGTAATTGACAGAAATACATGGTGCTTACAGATTATTCCTTGTCACTAGTCTGGCGTGGCGATCTTTTTCAAGAAAAAATGAATATTACGGACAATATATTGAACATATTTCACATTACTAATGACGCCACAATGTGATTTAGACTGATTATAGATTGATAAAGATATTTTCTGTGTCTTGATTCCATCGTGCATATGGTTTATTTTTTAGGTTTTGTACTACATGTTCGCCATTGTCGGCATGGAGATATTTCATGGACTTGTTACTTACCACGGTTACAACGAAACCAATCCTGGTGACAAATTCTGTGGAAATCCTGCTCTTAAAGGTTCAGCCTTCTATCGCAATCATTATTGTCATAATAATTTCAATGATATATTGAAGTCATTTGTTCTCCTGTTCGAACTGACAGTCGTCAATCAGTGGCATGATATCCTTTACATGTTTATTGATATAAATAATTAACTATTGTCTAATTGAATTTTAAGATATGCGAATCCTATGACAGTAGGACCTCGCTCATTCGAATTCACCGGGTCCGACATTTTCAAATAGCCCATTTCAATTCGACGTGCATAAGAAGATACATCGGGACCTGATATTTATTTCGTATGATGCCGAGTTCGGATAGAAAGTTGTCGAATAAACGAGGTCCGACTGTATTTCTTTATAATTATATGATTATTCAGCTACATGTGAAGAGAACATTCGTATGGTTTTACGTCCCTTTTTTAACAATCATTTAACGAACGGGTCGAATTATAATTGCTTGTTCTATACAGTAAAGATATAAAGTGATGTTCATCCTGACGCACTATCAGTTAAATAGTCTTCTTCTTTCTATTAAAGTGGCTTTTAATTTGTTTGACAAGTTATTACTATAAGTCGATCAGTTGTATATATTATACAGACGTAAAGAACAGAAAAAAGGCCTATAACAATCCAGTATAATATTTTATGCACGCTGAGGCAGAAAGCTTCTGTATTTGTTTGAATAGTTGAAATTAATACAATTAAATCCTTAACTGTGTATACTTCTATCGTCTGGGTTTGTGTTTGTCACCAACAAAGGTGCCAGAGTTTTCTTCATCTTATTCCATATATGCTGTGTAGTGATTGTGCTCAAGTAAGTTATACAGTTTACAGTTTATTTATATAGCTTAATTCATGTAAAACATGACAACATGAGCACATAATATACAAAATACTATTGTAATACAATTATAATTAGAAAATCAATGCATCATGCACAAGAAACGCACTTGTAAAATACATAAACACATATTTTGTTTAAAAAAAGAATACAAGAAAAATATCTTATTTTCGGATGTTTCAAGTCTTTCATGTATTCAAATTTACAAATAATTTCTTTAATAGGCACACAGAGTTTCCTATGAAAACATTGTCTCTGGATACTTTGTGATCACTTCTATTAAGTCATTTGTTCATAATAAAGTAATTCAATGCCAGTTTGTTTGTGCTAAACTTCACAGTTTAATTTAACATCGTATTGATGCCTTTCTAATATGAAATTAATAAATGTTTGTCTATTAATATATGCATCACTATGTATGTTTAAATGTTAAATCTACGAGTATTATTGTTTCTTATTTTAGCATCTTTGTTGCGTTCATTTTGGAAGCATTTATACTTGAGTACTCTCTACAAAAGGCTGGTAAATTTGAGTCGGCAGTGGAATCGAAAATAAAAGAGTTCGGACTTGGCATAGGACAGTATGTATTAGTTTTTGCAACAGTTGTGTTTACTTGGGTTTTACCTTTAAGTTCTAGTATTTCAAGCTCTTAAGCATACTTTAATATTATGGAGGATGCATAAAGTCAACCATTGTTCAAAAAAAGACTGATCACTGCTACTTTAAAACCTTAGCCGAAATTATAAGTGGCACGTACACAACTTATGAAACCTAATATACTGATAAGTATTGACATTTGATAGCAATTACAATTACTTACATCGACTTGCATTGGAATTACAGTCTCCTATGAAATATAGGGTTTTAGTTTTGTATCAAATGTCTCCCAAGCAAGCCAAATAGAAAACACGAAAGCCTTCGGAAAAACAGTTTCAGCTAACAAGACCATGTATATTTAATAAATATTCGGATATTCGAATATTCGTTTGTACGTCCGAATATTCGAATACTGATTCGGCATTCGATTTTCGATAAAATATGTATTTTCACTATAAAAATGAATAAGTATATTAAATTTCAATGATGGGCATTCTCGCATTGAATGACATTTGACGTATGAAAATAATATCTACAGGTATTAATTGACATGTCATATGTATCCCGGGTGAATCGAATGTTTTCAGTGACGAGCCGACTGAATATAATTTACGTCCAATGTCATATGCTTGGGATAGAACAGGGTTAGCGCTCGTTGGTAAACCAGGAACAGAGATTAGGTTAACTGACCACAATATGAAACAATGAAAACATCCACACAATTAATTGTTATTAGTATATATAATATCCGTTATAACCTTCCAGAGTGAACAAGAACAGACCACCGGCTAACGACGAGATGGAACTGGTTTCCAATGAACAGGAAGTAGATCGTACGCCACCTGCTTCCAAAAACGGAAGTAGTTTGGGAGTTCTCGAAGAAGAAGACTCCGACAGTGAAACCGATAGTATTCCTGATCTATCCAACGAAAAAGGTCTAAGATTTCATCTGAAGAAGAAAAGTAAGGCAACTTGTAGTCATTCTTTTTCCAAAGTGGATTATTTGTATCACTGGTGCTATGGTTTTCTCTTGTAATATCCAAGTATATGTATACCAAGTTTGGTTTAATGTCATTGCGATCGTTTCATAAATTTTCATCAGTTTTCTGGGTATGTATGAGTAAATTTTGTGGAATTCGATCATTTGAGCCTTATCCATATGTCCTCTTCCTGCGTATACCTTCTCCTTTTTAAAGTCTGGATCTGTCAAGGGAGATTATGAGTTGTGTATACATGTTGCCTTCAGCGCGGAAGGGAGACAATCCAATTTAGAGGAAATTACTTTAACAAAGCCGCTTATCAAGGGAGATCATTCTTGATATTTATCAAGCTCTGTCCTGCATTTTTCACTTTAAGAAAACATTAGGCTAATGGTGCTGTAATATTTAAGACCTGATCATGAACCATTAGGAAATCACGTAATCAGGTCCCGATCTCTCAAAGCATCTCAAAAAGAAATCTGAGGTCAATATGAGGTTTGGTTCATCAAAAAAACTCCATCTGTTTCGTTTTGTAATACCGTTTTCGAGTCCGGTCTCAGATGAGGAAAATCGCAAGGATTTGAGACAATATTTGAGCTGAGATTTAGCTCAAGTTGAGATGCTTCGGGAGATCGGGGCCAGGTTATCTCCAGTTGTGTGCTCACAATATTTCATCGTCTTCATGAGTGACCTGGAAAATGTATTACTGTGGCGCTTAAAAAGTATAACCGATATTAAATCGTCCGTCGAACTGTTGTGTGACCGATAGTGAAATTATTGAAACGCTCCATTTTAATCTAACTGAAACTTGAATGTTCTCATTATTATTTCAGGTCGAAAAAAGGTTGAAGTATTGCTACAGCAAATGTTCGAAGGGGAGATAAATCCAGATGACGAAGGAAATGACATGGAGTATTACTTAAGAAGAAGGGCGTTAACTCTTGATGCTGTTGCGTAAATGATAATATTTACAAAAACAACTAAGTCACTATATCTACAATATCCGGATATTTACGTGTTATATATTTTTCACACACATTTACATCATATGTTTTTCTTTTGTGCACACGTTCGTTCATTTACACCTTTACGTCTGGCTGGATAGTTACTGGACTCTATGTTTAGTGAGTTATCTTCGATAGAAAATGCATTGATTTTCATATTGATTCTAATCAGAATGTAATTGTATATGCTTACATATTTTATTCATTATGTGCAATACGAGTTTGTTAAAGTGCAATGCTATAAACACGTATGTGAATCACACTATGTGCATTTATTTATTTCTGTTGCCGAGAATATACTCATTTATTACATATAACTGTTGTTACAATGCTGTTATAATAGATGTGCAGAATGATGAATAACTTTGTTGTTGTTAAAACTGTCGACTGATTAAATTAATGCTTGAGAACCGAAAAGAAAATACATTTATTCAAATACATGGTCAAACACGTACATAAAATTCAATATTAAATCATCAAGGGTCTTGCAACTAGAATGTAGGAATTTTATTCCAGACAAGTACATAGTCAAACACGTACATACATATTCAATATTAAATCATCAAGGGTCTTGTAACTAGAATGTAGGAATTTTATTCCAGACAAGTACATAGTCAAACACGTACATAAAATTCAATATTAAATCATCAAGGGTCTTGTAACTAGAATGTAGGAATTTTATTCAAGACAAGTACATAGTCAAACACGTACATAAATATTCAATATTAAATCCTCAAGGGTCTTGCTACTAGAATGTAGGAATTTTATTCAAGACAAGTACTTAGTCAAACACGTACATAAATATTCAATATAAAATCAGCAAGGGTCTTGTAACTATGATTTAGAAATGTTATTCAAGACAAGTACATATTCAAACACGAGACCAAAAGGCTGCAAATATTTTACGAATTGTAAGTGTCCGACTTAAAGTGTTTGTGAATAAGGCACCCGGGACAAAAATAATAGTATTGGTTAAGCAACCCCACCGATCATTGCAAGTCAAAAGTCGAATAATGCCAAAACTTTCTGTGAACTAGAGTAACAGTTTTTATCGGGTTTTGTGTCATTTTTCGATGTTTTTCAGGTTGACCAAACCACTTTCCTGGCATTAATCATCAACCAGTAGTGTAAGGTGGGGTAACATGCCCATATTATGCAATATTTTACGATACAATTATAACCATCAGTTCGATTAAGACATAACTGACTATGCGTGCAACTTTGCACTAGACCTATACATTTATAACATACTTAACGTGAGATACAAAACGAGATGAAGCTAAATAAACTTGAACATAACTTCATTGATGTTTGCCTTTTTGTCCCAAGGCAAAACGCATTTTGATAAAGGGCAATAACCTCTAAACATTATACATGTAAGTTATAAATAACTTCTAGTAAAATGTAGTACAATTTCGCGATCATGTAAGCACTGCGTAAATACCGTCAAACAAACGCACGAATGGCAAAAATCGAGAATACAAGGTTTACGAGGCAATACTTACATATTAAATAATCAGCGTTAACACAAAATAGTGTAAAATTACAAAAATGAGTATTAAAAACTTACATTTGAAGAATTATGTTTAAATTTTTCGCGGTATACACCTGCGTAAGACGTCACAAAATGAATATTGCGCGGCACGGTAAATCTAATGTTATCAGAATTTTTACGCGTAGGCCTTTTACCTCTTATGGGCTTTTTGCCCCACCTTACCCTACTATATCAAGCATCCTTAAACAGCTGACAACTACCGCACATAAATTCCCTGACCGGGAATCTAACCCAGACCTCCCGAGTGACAGCCATGCGCTCTACCAACTGAACTAAATAAAAGAGAGAGATGCCAAGTTAATGATCATTGAAGACCAAAATATTGTTGTAACTATTAACATGTACATCTCCAAATCCCCCAAAACACGAAAACACTAAACCCTGTATTTTGTTGTCACTGGCTTGGTATCGTTTTCATAGCAAAGGTGAAAACGCGGTAAACGCGGTCAAATAGTTTTCCACAAAATACTCTATATGAAAGGTGCTATGGTGCGCACGTACCACAGCAGATATAAAACTTTTACAAGTACCGAAGGAGATTGATCAACCAAGCAACACGAATAGTTGTCCGCACCATCTCCTTTGAGGTGGCCGTGAAATAATGAGAAATGATTAGCAATACTGCATAACTCTATTATCAGATCCGTGGCAATATACCAAGCCTTGGTTGAATATGATTGGATTTTACTTTTCGTTCCACCGAATGTAGCATTTAGGCCATACTAAATTCTATCTATATTTAGCGTCAGGTACATTTTCAAAACCTACCTACCAGTCAGGAAAAAAACAAAGTAAGTGTCTATAAAAGATATTCTTTTGTATCTACAATATCTGTTTTAAGTTCTTTATAGTCTGTTTGTCGTTTCGTTATCCGCATCTTTCATGTCATGACGATATCGCAGGTTGCTAGACGTTCATATATACGAGCGTAAAGGTAGTTTTATAAGGATTGCGCTAATATTATACTAATATTTACTACGGGGAGGTAATAATACAAACATAGATAAGATATATTTGCTTATATCTATTTCATTATTCAACCAGTTGTCACGAAAATTTCAAAATATGTTGTTAAATTCACGTTTCCATTGAAATACATTGCCTACAGTGCTAAACTGAAATGTCTGAACATAAGATTCACTGATGTAAAGTCGTAAACAAGTTATTTAGCAGTTGTATATAAGATGCCAGTTATGTTTCATTAACCATCTTTCGGACGAGACTTTGAAAAACCGAGGTCACGTGTATGATACTTTACATCGAGCACGTAAAAGAACCAGGGGTGCTTCTGGAACTGGGGCATCTCCTGTATCGTGCACTATCCTCCAAAAAACTAAAATGACTAACAATCTTCCGGATGCGTCGCCCATATGGGAAACCGGGGGCGACGATAAATAAACGCAAATACAACATCATTAACCATTTGTTAACTGACTGTATAGTCTAGCGTAGGGCGCATTCTGCTTAGCACTTGGTTTGGTCAGCGGTTATTTCCCTATATTTCTTTCTTCCTATATATTAAGAGGGGATAGCCGTTGACCTGTCAGGTTTTTTTTTGGGTGTGGTCTTTACGCATTTGTTTCTGTTTGTTTCTTCTTGGAGACGAACAAACTCATGATACACTGACTCCTTGTCTGTTTTCCTAAATTAAGTATCGTAACATTACTGAACTAAGTGTTTATATAATTAAATTATCATTAATTCAATTAATATAACTTAAATTTGTACTGCAAAAACCTGTTAAAATTAATTAAGGACATTTATTTACCAAACGCAATGCAAGGGTGGACCCCGTGCTGGTGGGGAAATATTATATACACGTATAGTCCTATCTATATATGTCCGTGGTCCTACTGATATATATTTTTATCGAATCAATATATTGCAATTATAGAACACACATTTTCTTATTTTAGTTTAGATATTTTTTTTAATTTAATGTTTCTTGCATCCAGTAGATCTATCTCGAATCTTGAGTCATCGTGAGGATTTTTACATTCATTGTATGCATGCATAAGCAAAATAGAAAAGAGCCTGTTCTTAGTGCAAACAGAATAGTTAACTGATAAGGGAAATAACTACTGCGGTTATGATTAATTTCGTTTGCAGTTGTCTCCCTTTATAGAAGTTTCTTGCCAATCGTAACAACTCGGCGGTATCCGGGAGAGCTCGGAATACGTTATTTATGCCAATAATCGCCGAGATGTTCCGAATAGTTTCTTACAACGCTAACAGCAAAACCAAGGGGTGGGACTAAAATCCGGGACTTTAAGAAAATCCGGGACTTTGGTGAGAAAATCCGGGATCGATGAATTGAACTACATTGTAGTAATCAACGGTCCATAACCGTTAGCCGGGACCCGGTATGCATTATACTGTATATTGTAAATTGCCAAAGGCTATTAATTGCCGAATGCCAGTAAATGTATGTATGATGAAATAAATGAATAAGAAACACGAAATTGTGCTCTAGTCAAACTTAGGACATCAAAAGAAAAGGCTATAGTATACAATTATTTGAAAAAAATAATTAATTGTAAGTGCGATTTTATTTTCATAGCTTGCACACTTTAATTATAAGAAATAGCATTTTATTAAAAAAAACAACTTATAAGTCATTTTTTCCACTTCAGTCAAAAGCTATAAGTTACTTAGCTAAGAAACATTTTTACTAATATGCTAAATATGGATATGGCTCCTGTTGTTAATGATGTATGCGTATTTTATATTTCCTATACCTGTGTGAAAATAAAGTTCAGTTCTGTTTTGTTCTGTTATATATATATGCAAACTGTGTCTTAATAAAATGTATTGACTTGATTTGTAAATGTGTGTTAGTATTTGTTACTTATTATATTTAAAATCCGGGACTTTGGTGGGAAAATCCGGGATCGATAAATTCAACTACATCGTAGTAGTAATCAACGGTCCATAACCGATAGCCGGGACCCGGGTTGTAAGAAAATCCGGGACTTTGGTGGGAAATCCGGGATCGATAAATTCAACTACATCGTAGTAGTAATCAACGGTCCATAACCGATAGCCGGGACCCGGGTTGTAAGAAAATCCGGGACTTTGGTGGGAAATCCGGGATCGATAAATTGAACTACATCGTAGTAGTAATCAACGGTCCATAACCGATAGCCGGGACCCGGGTTGTAAGAAAATCCGGGACTTTGGCGGGAAATCCGGGATCGATATTTTGGACTATATCGTAGTTATCAACGGTCAATAACGAACAGCCGGGACCCGGGTTGTATCATACTAAGTATGTTATAAAGGAATATTATAAGACTACCGTGCAGCATAAATATTTAATTTAGAATCCCGGATAACGGATTTCTTATAAGATACTAGATGTACTAGCCCTGATGCAATTTAAGTACTAAACAGAGTATGCATAACTTAAACTAAAGCATAAGCTTTTATCAATATTTATATATATAAACCAGTTAAAAGCTTTATTGCTAAAACAATGCACACACAAAAAGAACTAAAAATATTCATTTCGCAAACGTAAAATTGTTCATCGTTCACAGCCTTTCAATTAACATCTGTTACAATCTTAAAATAACATCCAATTAACAATATAAAAAGCATCCAAATTATATTTATTTGACAAACTTAAATTGTTTATCGTTCACACCCCTTCAATTAACATATGTTCCACTCGAACAATTTTTAAAAAGCGTTCCCGGAGGATCCCGGATCACGGATCCCGGATAACGGATTTCAGTCCCACCCAAAACCAAGCCGTACCGTGCCGTGTTGCTGATAACGCTGAAATGACGAATTGTGCAATCCGCAATGGTTTACTTGCACTTTGCATGAAATAACGCGGAGTTTAAAGGAGCTTGGCAACTTATTGAAAGTGGAATTTATTTTTGGACAAAAATGACAGCAATTATCTATGAGTAAGTGTAGAAATAGTCGGAATAAACCATTTCAGTATTTGTTTATTCGTACACAAATAGTTTCGCCTCAGAAAATAACATGATATAGTGTTCACATTTTGTTCTTCCTTTACTTCTTGAATAAATATGTGATATTGTCGTATTTTTATCAAAATTACAATAAATTGTTATCACGGCTACAACATCAGTTATTATAAATAGTTGGAGTGTGACTGCACACAAATGACTGATCTGTGATCAGTTACCCCAGAATGAAAAAATGCGGATATGATATCCGATATCCATTAGATTTCTTTGTATTATATCCAAGAAAACTTGACTAGAGCGTTCTATACAGAATATCTTATAGCCAAAATCCGTCCTTGGAAAGAAAATAACCAATAGCATGATGGATTACTGGCAGCATATATGATATATCTGGCTTGCTGCTGTTTCTTGACTACAAAATTTCCTTTAATCCTATTATTTCATAAAGTAGAAATTTTCAATGCTGCCCCAAAAAGTTAATATTCATCTAATGATTGCCATATAAAATTTGGGTTAAGTTATTGAATGGGATCAGTCATTAACTTTTTCACCAATTCCAATCAGAAAAATATGTTCAATACCATGTTAAGTTTGGGAAGCTGGAACTATGATTTGTGCTTGAGATATTTGCAGCAAACTAACTAAAACTGAAATAGCACTGATTAATGCAGTAGCCCATGAATTACCAATGGTTACACCAAATTACAACCATTTTGTATGTTTGAAGCATTATAATATATATCCATACATACTATTTTATTTCAGTCATGACAAAGGTGCAAATTGAACCGTTATCTTCTACCTTACGTTCTTACCTCAGAACTGGAGTTTCTATTACAAGCATAACACAATGTGTCGAGGAACTCGTTTTGAATTCTGTAGATGCTGGAGCTACATGTATTGCTGTTAGAGTAGACCTCAGTTGTTTTAAAGTACAAGTTGTTGACAATGGAGATGGTATACCGCATGACCAATTGGAGAGACTTGGAATCAGGTGAATATTCAATTATCCAAATGTACAGATATCATTTATTCTGTTATTAATGATGTGTTATCTCTATTTTACTTTCTAGATTATTGTAATATGACATTAGTATGTCAGTATGATGGAATATAAGCCTCTGGCCTTAATGGGCTATCCATGCATACATGGATCAATATGCATGTATATTATTGTTTTATTGGTTATTCTTATGGAATGTAATGGTCATTACTGAATTTAGTTGTTATTACATCATTTCAACTTAATGTGGCCTGTTTTTACTGTATTGAAACAGGATCTTAACGAATATTTAGTTGTATAATTTGTACATCATAATATATGTATGTTTGTTATAAAGTTAGTATATGTTTTTACATATGTTTATAGTTATCAATCAAGAATTCTTAATTTTGATTGGTTAAAATGAATTAATCTGTCATTATGATATTTAAATAAATGATGACATGTTCACTCACCTACAATTAACTGGCATAAGAGCAGACACTGAAGGGAAGTTATTATATAAGTCATCATTTATTATATGAGTATTTTAGTATTAAGTAGATTGGTTACATTAAAAATGTCTGATTACTGTCTACCAATCCTACATTGTGAAGTTTGGTAGATTAATAAGTACTTTGTTTTGAAAATCAACCCTTCATTTAAGTTACTGTTAACTATTTTTCTCTTGATCAAGACTAAACATATTATTTCCTGATGAAGGAGCGCAGCACTTCATGCAGGATGGTAGGGAGTCAGAAAACAGACAAATTTTAGTGACTTGTAATTTATTGTTATTTCTTTCCTTCCAGATTTTGTACCAGTAAATGTCACACACTGACTGATATAAATAATTTATGTCATTATGGATACAGAGGCGAAGCTCTGGCCAGTATTGTTGATTGCTGTGGTACATTTGAAGTTGTTACAAGATCCAAGGTGGATGGAAAAACATACAGCAAAATCTTCAACAATGGTGGAGCAGTGAAAACATTTCAGTCCTCCAATATACGTCCGAGTGTTGGTTCTACTATGACTGTGTGTCAACTTTTTATTAACTTTCCAGTTCGCCAAAAATCTATGAATCAAGGTTATGAACTGGGGAGGTTGCGAGAAACTTTAGAAGGGATAGCTCTTGTTAAACCAGGTATTTCTTTCTCACTTCGCAATGACACAAATGGACAAGTGATTTTATCCACAAAAAAATGTCTCAATATTTGCAGAACTTTTTCTCAGCTTTATGGATCAACAAAAGCTGATGCATTGGTAGAGGTCAGCAGTTCAAAGAAAACATTTAAAATCCATGGTTACATTGGTAGTGAAGGACACCAAAGGAAGAATCTACAGTTTGTATATGTGAATGGCAGGCTAGTTAAGAAGTCCAAAATTCATAAGTTATTGAAGAAAATACTCGTGAATTTACCTGCATTGAAACCAAAATTAAGACCGTTATCAAAATCTCCAAATGTGTCGGGAATAAAACCATTCTTTTCCACTCCACCAAAGTTTTCTGAAGCTTACCCTGTGTATGTTCTAGAAGTTGAATGTCCAATACATGAATATGATATTACATTTGACCCTGCAAAGACCATGGTTGAATTCAAGGACTGGGATACTCTTCTAAGCTGTGTTTCAGAGGTAACAGAAACGTTTGTGAAAAATGAAAATGTTTCCCTATTAACAAGTCAAAGTCCTGCGACAAAAACAGCATATGTGGAAGATGAACAAAATGAAGATGCACCAGTGATATCTGCTGATAACCTTAAAGATGTAATGGTGTCCAAAGCTGCTAAACGTATTTCCAAGGAACCTAATGTTGGTACAGCTGAAATGATACATACAGAAGATCCTGATGTTTTCAAAACACCAAGAAATGGTGATGCAATAATTTGCCAGGCAGCAGTAGGATTAGGGAAGAGAGGTATGGAAAATGATACTGCAGGTGATGATGAAAAATCATTTATGGATGAAAGTAATGCAACATCATATGATTCTTATATGAATAATAATGCAGATATTTCAGTAAAACATCCTGACGTAAACAGTGCTGCTGCTGGTGACACACCCGATAAGAGTGAGGTCACTAATACCTATTTGGTTAGTTCTAGACATACAGACCAACCAAAGCCATCAAAATCAGATTATCAATGCAGTTTGTCTCATTACAGAGAATCAATTGGCAAATCCAGTTGTCGCACAAAATGTGTAAGTGTGGATGAAAGTTTGCAGAAGTTACACAAGATATTTCCATCTTCTGAGAGACTACATCCAAATAGAATTGTCAGTTCTTTACAAAAATTCAGAAGCAAGTTTGCTCGGAAAGGCAATCATGATATTGACCTTGGAAATAAAGTTTACAATGACCATTCTACAGAGGGTGGTAATCTGAATCATCCTACTGCTTGCTTTGTAAGTGACATGCCTGACAAAAATAATGGAAGCAGAGATGATAAAGTAGAGGCTTTTGTGGATGATTATCATTATCATGTTGGTGGACTCAGCCAATACTCCATTGAGAAGACTATAGATGAAGGTAAAAATAATGAAAGACACTCTCATGAATTGTCTGATAATGACAGTGACTTTGATGAAATTCAAAACAATGAGTGTGGACCTATGTTCATAAATAGGAAGCAAAATGTTGAACCAAAAATGTTATCTTCTTCAGTTAATACAAAGATGGTACCAGTAGAACTTCCAGGAGATTGTTTGAAATACACGTGCACTGATCTTACGAAGGAATGTGATGCTTCATACAAAATTGAAAACAGTCGCAATAATCAATCAATCAGATATGGAAATAAGGAATCATCAAATTCCTGTAACTTGACTAAGTCATATTTGACAAGAAAGTTTGACTCTCATTTTAAGATGAATACAGATAGTTCCGGAATGCTACATGGTGAGAAATTGAGCTCCATTCATGTTCAAAATCTGGGGAAAAGATCAGCAAATTCTGGAAATACACATAGTCCTGAAACTTTAAGAAAGAAACAATGCTTTTATTTGGCTAGGCCTGGCAGTGATTATATTGATGATGTTGGAAAACAGTCCCCTGTTGCAAATAATTGTGATTCTTATGGTTCTGTGTGCAATATAAATGATTGTGATAATTTATCATTTCAACCAGATACTGTCATTGTGCAAGATAGCAGTTACTGTGATAATAGCAATTGTGATAACTTTAATGGGACGAGTGTTATAAATATTGATACGACTGTAATTAAAGAATGTGAAATGAAAACCAAAGAGCATGTGAATGATAGAGATAAAATGATAGAACATACTCAAGCTGAATTTGATGATATGGCAGAGAGAATTGAAGATGATAAAGAACATGCTACAGATGATATGGATAACATGAATGCAACACAAGCTTTTACTCCACATTTAGAGCAGGAACTACATGATTCACCTCATATGTCTGATGGAGGAAAACCTTTCCATACTCCTGCATCACTTGGATTTTCTCCTAATACTCACCATTCAGATACATTTGATTCTCCAATTTCAACTGGATTTGAAATTGCTGACAGTATGGTCAAACATGATGAAAAGTCAGATGAAACTAGCGATTCTTTCAATACCAATGGCTTCAAAAACACAGATAATGCCCTGAAAGAAACAGTACAATCAGTTGCCAACCAGCCTCCAGCTGAATATATTCCACCTAATGTTGAGAACATTGACTGTGGAATTGATGGCTCTGGTAAATTATTAGCAACTATTGCTGGTGATTCGACTTTAGCTAATGCATTTTCCCCTAAACCAAACACTGACTGTTTGAATTTGAAATGTGATACGGTATCTATCACACAATTAATGAAGTCTCCTACCCAGTCGGCCACACAACTAGATGCAGCCCAAGTACAGAATGAATACAATTATTGTTCTCAACTAAATGGGGATAAACCTGGCTTCTCTGGTGAAGATTTGTTCAGTGATACGCCATCCAGTTGGATCAATGAACATGCAGTTGAACCCAGTTTTAACATTATTGTTCCAGATGATGTCAACAAAAACAGTCCAGATGCTGCATCAATATGTGTTACAAGTGGACATTGTAAGACTTCTGATCAAGACCAAGTAAGCGTCGAGTACACTGAAGGTACATGTGGTAAATGTTCAGTGGTTAATGAAAATTCTGATGTTCTGTGGTCTGATTGTTCATGGGATCCGTCTGAAGTTATGGCTGGTCAAGTGGTCCAGCAAGCTGATAAAACTGATGCTCTGCCTGGCAATATGGAAAGTGGTCATAGTTCTCTACAAGAAGCTGGAGCTGAAGTGCTTGAATCTGTATGTAAGGACAGTGATGGCATTATTAACTGTAATGCTGATGATGGGATGATACATGATTTTGACAGTAAGAATTGTGGACCCAAGATTGCCGGGACTGAATCTAGAAAAGGTTACTATTGTCTTATTTGTATGGCGCCATTTTCTTCGCTTTTGTTTATATATTTCATTTCCTTCTTAAGTGAAATTAATTTTAGGTAAAAAACCATCAGTTTGACCTAATTTTAAGATACCTTACCTCTGTTAGCATTGCATAACTTGGTTTAACCCTGGACATTGGCAAATAAGCAATATTATTTATTGCCACTGAAATTTATATCATTTGCAATATCAGCCTGTTGTATATATGTAGTGCTTAGTTTATTACATGTTTTCTTTTATATATACATTGTATATTATATTTGTTTTCTTTATATTCAGAAAAAATGCAGAGTGATCCGTCAGAATTGGATTTGTGGTTTCAGAATTTGGATGTCATTGTGAGTTACCATTATTTTGCTAATCTGTTAGAAACTGCTGAAGTGCTCCTTGGAAATATAATCATAAACTATTCTTGACAAGATTTATTTGAATTTGCTGGCTCAGTCAGCTTTAAATGTTTGCTAATAAACATATGATAACTTTTGATTTTTTTGTCCTGCTATTTGCCTAGTATACATAGTTTGTGTGTAAAATTCATTCAGTTGCACGATGTAATCATTCAGTATGCTGTTTTTGTCTCTTTTTTTGTCTGGCCTCATTGTAAAAATGGTGAAAGTCAATAGTGCCCAAAATTACTCCTTTTTTATCAGGGAAATTTGTAAATTTCTTGGGTAGAACAAGATGGATGCCAGGACAGCTCTTCATGACGACTCTCATTTGTATCTAGTTAACTGTGGTTAAAATTGCTAAAGTAGTGGACAAAATGTTTATATATTAATCTAATTGCATACATTAATATATTTCAGACTGACAAGCCAAGTACATCCAATGTTCTACAAACAGATAAACCATCAGATGTTGTGAAAAAACTTCATGCTTGCAGATTTTCTAAACAATCTTTAAAGTCTGTCAAGGTTTGTATAATATTGCATATAAATTAGCAAGTGTGTTAGGGCTAGAGTATAAAGTATTTTAAGTGCCCTGGATAAAAAATTATGTCAATGGATATTGGTGATTAACTGTATGCATATGTAAATTGATCTGACTAGCAATTCGCCTATAATCATGTATACCATAAACTTCTAGCATTATTTTAAACATCATCAGATCTACCATATTTCACTACATAATGAACGTAAATGTCCTTATTACTCCATGTAAATTCATTGGTTATCTTATGACCTTGTTTTTTATTATGTATATATTAATTACAGGTACTGGGTCAAGTAGATAAGAAATTCATTGCGTGTTTGATCAACACAGAGTCCGATTCTGATCTTGAAACAGGTAATCTATGATATAATTACTTATTGATATATAAACTATAGATCTACATTGTGTTGTAATTTAATTGTACATAGCATTTTTCCAAAGCAAGTATGTAGAAATCTTAAATTTATCATTGATATATTTTGTTCTCATTTTCAAACTTGTAATAACTGCTTAGATATTTAATTTGTTTGAAAAGCAAGTACATATTTGTTGAAATGTATTCCAAATTGCAATGTCTGTTTAGACTTTGGATGCATACTTTTGATAATGAATAAATTAATATTGTATGTTTTGACTGAACAAAGCAACGTAAAACATGGGTATATGGAGTTCACCAAATGTCTCTGACCCCTGACATTGTCACATATCTGGTGAAAGTTTGGTGTGTTAAATTTTGCAATATACAAAAAATGAATTATTTTTGGTCTTTACTGGGCAAACTCTGATATAATTTCAGAGAACAAGACAATGCTTATATTGGTAGATCAACATGCAGCTCACGAGAGAATAAGACTTGAAATTCTTACAGAAGGTAATGTGTGTACAGTCGCACCTCGTTCATTCAAATATATCGGGTCTGAAATTTTATTTTGAATAATACATGGTTTGGAATAACCCATTTCAGTTCAACATGTTTAAGAAGATACGTCGGGACCTGATATTTATTTTGGATGATACAAAGTGTTCGGGTAGAAGGTTGTCACATAAACGAGGTCCGACTGTATTTAGAAGTATGTTTGGTATTAGTTATGGTATGGTTCATAGAGTGAGATAATGTTTTAATTCCCAAATTATTGTTTGCTGCCAGAGAGGATGCTTCAATTTGTGTGTTATACAGTACTATAAGTTATTATAGTATTATAATCCATACCTGAGTCTGAGCTTTATGCATGAATACATTTCACTGCAATTACGCAATCTGTCAAGTTCAGTGATCAAATTGTACATTATCAATCCTCTACTGTTATTAACTAGATGAAAGCATAAACTACATTCTGCAAACTTGTCAGCTGTGAAATTATGCTAATAGAATTAAACATCATTCATGTTAATTTGTCAAGTAAATATCTGATCATTCATAGAAATTGCTTTGTCTTAGCTAGACACTCAATAGGGGATAGCTCCAAGTATGATATTTCACTAATGACAAAAATATTGACATGATTGTTGCTTGCGTACATCTTGAAAATGTTCATTAATTGTGATTTAGGTTGTATTTGCAATCAGTGAACTAATAAATTTTCAAATTCATGTAAAAATAGAAAACAAAAATACACCGAAATTTGCTTAGTGATCAAATTCTAATTTAAAATTTAAAATAGTGTAACAAGTTTTATAATTTGACTGCCAAAATGCCTGTTTCTATTTTTGTTTGCACTTTTCAGAGGCATTTGAGAATGGCAGTCGAGGTGGAAAACTGACTTCATACATCGTCGATCAACCACAGTGTCTGAGCTTTACTGAGCAAGAAGTGAGAATTATTCTGGAATTCAAGGACAACTATATGAAACTTGGTAGGATTGCTGTTTTCTCTTACATATTCAGATTTATATTTCAGTAAACATATGCTTGATTGTAGACAACAGTTTACTTTGTGACCACTGGAAGCAAGATTTGGTTATCTAAATGAAGACATCAGTTATATTTATAAAATCATCAAAAGATGGGTTCTGTTATTTTATAAATGTGCTTGTGTGAGTGCGTCATTTACATTCATTTGTATTTATCAACCTTTATGATATGTTCATTGCTTACTCTAAAATTTATTAGAATGACTTATGTGACATATTTGGCTAAAATATTACAGGTTTTTATGTATAAGTTGATAACTAAAATGGACTCATGGTAAAAAAAATTATTTTCAGGTATTGATTTAGAGAGGAAATCTCCAACCAGTTTGATGATTAAAACCATACCAGAATGTTTGGTATACAAGGAAAAGAACAGAATTTATTGGAGCACAATACAGGTATTGGTGAATATTCATATGATTATGTTTTGGTTTGTGAATATTTATATGATTATGTTTGGGGTGGTGAATATTCATATGATTATGTTTTGGTGTGTGAATATTTATATGAGTATGTTTTAGGTGGTGAATATTCATATGATTATGTTTTGGTGTGTGAATATTTATATGATTATGTTTGGGGTGGTGAATATTCATATGCTTATGTTTTGGTGTGTGAATATTTATATGATTATGTTTGGGGTGGTGAATATTTATATGATTATGTTTGAGGTGGTGAATATTTATATGATTATGTTTGAGGTGGTGAATATTCGTATGATTATGTTTGGGGTGGTGAATATTTATATGAGTATGTTTTGGTTTGTGAATATTTATATGATTATGTTTGGGGTGGTGAATATTCATATGATTATGTTTTGGTTTGTGAATATTTATATGATTATGTTTGGGGTGGTGAATATTCATATGATTATGTTTTGGTTTGTGAATATTTATATGATCATGTTTGAGGTGGTGAATATTCATATGATTATGTTTTGGTTTGTGAATATTTATATGATCATGTTTGAGGTGGTGAATATGATTATGTTTTGGTTTGTGAATATTTATATGATCATGTTTGAGGTGGTGAATATGATTATGTTTTGGTTTGTGAATATTTATATGATCATGTTTGGATGGTGAATATGATTATGTTTTGGTTTGTGAATATTTATATGATCATGTTTGAGGTGGTGAATATTCATATGATTATGTTTTGGTTTGTGAATATTTGTATGATCATGTTTGAGGTGGTGAATATTCATATGATTATGTTTTGGTTTGTGAATATTTGTATGATCATGTTTGAGGTGGTGAATATTCATATGATTATGTTTTGGTTTGTGAATATTTATATGATCATGTTTGAGGTGGTGAATATTCATATGATTATGTTTTGGTTTGTGAATATTTATATGATTATGTTTGAGGTGGTGAATATTCATATGATTATGTTTTGGTTTGTGAATATTTATATAATTATGTTTGAGGTGGTGAATATTCGTATGATTATGTTTGGGGTGGTGAATAATTATGTGAGTCTGGTTTTGGATGGTGAATTTTCATATGATTATGTGTGGGTTTGTGAATATTTATATGATTATGTTTTGGGAATATTTATATGGTTATGTTTGATGTGGTGAATATTCGTATGATTATGTTTGGGGTGGTGAGTACTCATATAAAACAAACAAAAATCTCCTAGAAATGGCAATCTCCTCATTGGAATTAGCAGATTTTACCTTAACTTTCATATAAATAGCTTTAACAACTATATTGTAACCTTAAGTGACCTGTATTTCTTCTGCATTTATCACTTAATGTGCATTAGTTTGCTACAGTGTGATCTATGTATGTATCCAATTTGTGTGGCCTTTTCATGACAGTCAATTTAGCAAAATATCAGAAAACAATATTTGGTTCTTGTTTTCAGGTTTTAATGAGAGAATATCTCAGTGTAAGTGTATGTTTTTTACTTTTTCTGTACACGCTTACCACATTGGATATATGTGTGCCTACTACCATATTTGTAGCATTCTTCATTCATGTTTTATCATGATTTTCATACATTAAGTCATTCACCAAATCTGTGAAAGGTAACATTCTAATTGTATAGCACGATGATTGTAAAAAATGGATACAGGAATATAGACATGTACATTGTTACATTCACAGGTGTATTATGTTTTAATCACTATCATGTTATGCTTATTATGCACAGCTATTCTTACTTACATGTATTATAATGCTGCAATATTTACATGTACATGTAGATATTTGTGTAATAAAAATTATTTTTTGTCATACTTTGTATCTATTTTAGGTATTTATGTCTACTACAGCATCACATGGAGTTTTGCCACAAACCATTCATAAAGTACTCTGTTCATTAGCATGTCATGGTGAGTATACAATGTGATTGTCTGTCCTGTTATTTTGATTCCAAAATGAAGAGTACAGTATTCTTTGTATGTCTGTGGTATAACATCAGAAATGACCTGATAGAGTTTGTAATAAATATGGTAATTGAAAAGAATAATAATATCAAACTATCAAGTGTTAACATCCTATTTCTTACAATCCTGTGATTTTGTTTGGTTTTTGGAGTAGGCAACTTCTGAACAGGTACGGTATTTCCACATTAAAAATGCAAACATTTTGGACTGGGACTTGAACAGCTGTGTTTGGATTGAATTGGTTTTTGGATTAGATGAGTTCCTCTGTAAGCATTTCTTCTATGAAAAATATATGAAGGAAAAAGTTGATGTTCATTTATTTGTTGATCATCATGGCAGTTGTAAGTTTTTTTGAGGATAACACTAAAATGTTGCATGTAGCTTCAATATTTGTGAGTACATGTACTGTAATAACCATTCTGTATTACTTGATTCACCAGGTGCTATTAAGTTTGGAGACAGATTGACTGGTGAAGACTGCACAAAACTTATAAATGATTTGTCTCTGTGTGACCTACCATTTCAATGTGCTCACGGACGACCTTCAGTGATGCCCTTGTTTGACATGGATAGACTTAAACCTCTGTCTTATACAAAGGTAGTGGTGCTTCATTATATGTTTGTTTTTATTGACAGTAATAGGTTTGATTATTAATAATTAACTAAAATTAATGATTGTAATTCTTTGACTGTTTGTGCTAAATTTCAAATGTATGATGTACATTGTATCAATATGACAATGGTCATCATAATGTGGAAATATTTTGCCACAAATTAGAACAGTTAGTACTTAAATACATTAAAGTGAGTGTCTCCATTTGAATTTCAAAAGTAGTGGTTTGCATATATTTTATGCAGTTTTGTTAACTTGTAAACACTGTGTGTACATGAATTTTTATCTTTTGTAGATTTTTGTTGATAATACTAGATCTCTATTAAATCTATTTCTTTGATATTTTCATGTTTACTGGTTGCATATTTGTTTCAGAGTCAAAGAAAGCCAAACTTGCAGAAACTGAAAAGAAATATGTCTGCATGAATTGTTCCAATATGGTTATTCTATTGTAGCAATAGGCATTCTCAGAACATCTTATCAGTGCATTTTGTCTCAGGTGTGTCCATTAGATAATTTTATGGGCATTTTGTCTCAGGTGTGTCCATTAGATAATTGTATGTGAATTGTGTCTTAGGTTTGTTCAATAAGACAATTGAAAAGCAGCATTTATGTAATTAATATATGTACAAAACTTTTTTTACATATCTGGTATAGAATGTCATTCTTGTTGACGAAAGTATTTTTTATTTAGCTGAATTTGACATAATTTGAATTAAACAAGACATTTAATTTATTACTTTCTTTGAAGAAACTTTGCTGTCATTGAAGAACTGTAGGCAAAAATTGTTGAATGTGATGATTTCTGACACGACAACATATTTCTGATAAAATGAAAGCTGTTTATAATCATAAGGATAAAGTAGGGCCTCCTCTGATTGGTTAAAATCTTTGCTTTGTTTCGATGTAGTTTCAGTTTAGAAACACTCAATATTAAACTGAAAAACGAAATTCAGTCTGGTTGGTTTGAAATTACCATACAGCCATCTGAGAAGTGAGAAAAAAATGCCATGCTGCTTATATACCAAACATTATACGAGCGCTACTCTATGATTTGCAACTTCTTCTTAAAGTGACGTCATATCAAGTAAATGTCACATGTGACGTCACCATGAACTGACAGTATGCAATATTTGCCCCATATGACAATATGAAAACAAAGTGACCATATAGAGTAAATATTGTTTCCTGCTTGCAAATAGTGACATCACATGTTGCGTTTTCTTGAAATGACGTCACTTACAAAAGAGGTTGTAAATCCCACAGCAGCGCTCATTGTAGTATTAGTTTCTCAGGTTTACAGCATTGGAAAAAATGTATTACTTGAACTCATGTTCATGTTTTATGTTCAAGCTTTTAAGTGACCATCACTTGTCCTTTCGTGCATTAGCGTTGTAATTATTAATTGAAACATATGAACTTGGTTTTGGATTCATTAAGCATCTGTATTGAATGTATATGCAACTAAGTTCCTATATACAATCAACTGAAGTTTTCTGTTCATTGATTTCAAATGTTATTTGTATTGTGTTTGTGCCATTATGGCATATTTGTTGTATATATTGTGATTGCATTGATTGATTTATTTAATGAGTTATTTGTTCTACACAGCAGCTCCTGTGATTACTGTTGTAGAAGTTATTTACATATGACTGTGATACCTTGTTAAGTGCTTAAATTGTGTCAGTTTAAACTGGGTGTTTAGATTCGACTTCCTTTCATCAGCCAATGTACTCTGGCATCCTGTGTTTTATTGTACATTTCCTATCATATTTTTTATGAAATGATATTATATACTCATTGTTATTGACTTGATTTTATATGTTTTTTTACAAATGAATATTTTACTATTATTAATAATATCTGTGATAATTTCTATTTAGAATCCAAGTTGTAAAAAGAAGAAAGTGTAGATTGATCACCATTCTCTCTGTACTCGTACATTATATTGTATAGAAGATATTTGTTACATGTACGAGATGGTCTCCAGTTTCGCTTTCATCACATTAATATGACCACAGGGGTTGGAACCAGGTGATTGCCCTTCTATAGTACAATACATGTATATATACAATTGTACTTTAGAAACACAGAAGATTGTCACGAGTACTGTCCCTTTAATCCTTCTATAATTCTCTCCCTTTATGCCTACTAGAGTATATATAAAGGGAGAAAACTCATGACAATCTGCTGTGTTTAGAAGGGCGAAAACCTCATAAACATTGTTACAATCTCCAATGAATATGACTAAGATTAATGGTAATTACTTAAATGTTTAAATGTGGACCTGGGTTTTGATTCACAAACAGTAATCCAGCCTTTTACTTAAGTTTGAAGATTGAAAAACAAATTGGTATGACAGACTAGTATTTATTACTAATAATGACCAAAATTATGCCAAAAAGCAATGGTAAAGAAATGAATGAGAAGGCATTAGAATATTTTAATCTTGGCATTTTATAAGAAAGCATGTAATCAAAAGATCACACATTAAAGTTGATGAACATACTAGCATGATGAAACAGAACCCTTGGCTAATTGTTATTAATCTCATAGTGATAGTATTTGAGGAACATTATAGAATTTATTATTTGATGCCTTCGTTTGCTACTTTCTGGAATAAATGTTATTTATGTCATTATGATTTTTTTTCTCTATTGTAAAGAGACAGAACAATGCAGGCCATGTAGATTCATGTACAGTTGGACCTAGTTTATTCGAATTCATCGGATCAGAAATTTCATTTCGAATTATATATAGTTTTGTAAAGTCCACTTCAATTCGACATGCATAAGAAGATACATCGGGACCTGACATTTATTTCGGATGATACCAAATATTTGGATAGAAGGTAGTTGAATAAACAAGGTCCGACTGTATTATGTTCGATTGCACTCTGTCTGTACTCATACATACACCTTATATATTCCCGTTATTTTCATTTTCCTTCTGCTTTATAAACATTCAATATCTATCAGTAACTTGCGCTATTCAATGCAAAATATCATGGACTGTTTCCGGCATGAAGTTAAATAATAAATAAGTGTACACATATCAGTATAAATTTATTATCATGTAACAGTGATGCCAACACATAGACATTTGTTTCTAAAATATGATTAACAATAATAACAATAACATGTCTGGAGCATAACATGCAGTTGTTTAAATATTTTTTGAATAAAAACTGATCATTTGCAAATGTTCTATTAAAGTTTCTTACCCAGTGAAACGACAAAAAAACAACTATGAATAAATTAGAACGGATTGAAGCAAACCTTTATGCCTCGAATTCTTCATACAATCCATCACATGTACCAGTAGTCTCAGATACAGAAAATCATTCTTGGAGTTACAGAAAACAACAGTAATACAGATACAGTGAAGTTATGCGGTGCGACCTCCTCAATGCGGTCCTGTCTTCAGCAACAATCAAATGTGACAAGCATTTTGATAATGATTTCAAAGGTAGTGATTTACCTTCTCAAAGAAGGAAATACAATAGTACAAAGACAAGTGATATGAAGAACATTTCCGTAGTCAAAAAGTTCCAATTGCACCTCTAGTAGAACAATCCCTTGTCAATAGCTGATATTTGCTATTTTTGTTATATCTCCGATAGGGTGTTGCACAACAGACATTAGATTGTGCTTGCCATTGATATAACAGAGAATACCCCATGGCCACAGAACTCGGTACATTTCAAATAGCAAAACGTAAGATTTCTCAAATTTCATGAACTTGCCTAGGGATGCAAGATAACAACTTAACACGATTTCATTTCATTACACGATTTCATTTCATTACACGCGATGATGAAAGCTAAATTTTCTTTCAATAAGCGGGCACTTTCATATCAAAATGAGTTTTAAAATACACTAAAATGTACTAAGTATACATCAAACAATCAATGATACATACATGTAAATTATTCCCTGAACATAGCATCTCATAAGGCACATCATACATTTCTGTATTCAGTACAGTAATCTGTATGCTATAATATCATTTGTATGAATTAACAGAATAAAAATATACCACTAAATTTTGTTCTGTATGAACAATAAATGAAAAATAAATAAAACCTGAATGTAAACTTGTAAAGACATGTGTTAGTTTATATTTTTACATGTATGAGGTAGATTCATATTAACATGCAGGTATGTGTTTGACTAAAGCCTTGCATTGGCTGCTGCAATCTGATATGGTTGCACTATTGCTGCAAGCAGAATTTATAGACAATACTGTACATAATACTTAACAGGAACATATTTCTTGTCTACAGATGTTCACATGCTTATAATAATAATGCAATTTACTTACATTCAGTGTAAACTATAATAGATACACATGTTATTTTGATGGATGCAAAAGACACAAATGTACATGTGCAGTTAAATTTCACTTGGAGGCCACCTCAATAATAAGATCACCTCAAAATTGAGAACACGTTCAGGTTCATTTTCACTGTTTTGCTCTTTACTCAACCTCAATATTAAGACCGTTTCAATATTAAGACCTGTTTTCAAGGGTCCAAGGGTGGTCTTATTATCGAGGTTTTACTGTACATACATTAACAAAATCAAGATGACAATTCATGTCATGAAATTTCACAGATTCACAACTTATGCGTTTAGATACTTGCACAATACACTCTGGGGTGTATGTAAATGTGGAATTGAAAATATCACAGCTTTGCTGACACAAAGGGCACTTTTGTTAGTTCTTCATGAAAGAATTTTAGTATATTTCTCCAAGAGTCTTCCTGAGCAAATGCATGTGCTTTGGGATATCCTCCATACCAGAAGTTTATATCTACAATGTAAGTAATATAAAAAACACATTATCAAAAGCAAAATTGTAGTAAACTGTTGTTACACTGACTTTCATTACAACAGAATATTTGTTTCAATTAATGACACAAATCTGGTGGGAATGAATCTGCACATTCGGTCATTGGTGAAATTCAATAGAACGCCATATTCAATACATTGACATAAATCTAGGGAACAAACATGGTCGTTATAACAAGAGTTGACTGTATACAGTATATGAATGAAATAATATCACATAAATGACATGTATACAGCAGGGGTAAAAGTGCTCATTGACAAAGAGAGGACATCCTAAATCTGAGCATATCGCTACATCGTTTAACAAAACGACCATGCATATTTGTCTTAATTGGACAGCTTTTATTTTTCAGGATTTTGTCAAAAAAAAGAGCAAATAAGCTGAAAAGAGGAAGATTTTCACCCCCAATTTTTATTAAAGCTTAACCCATCAATACAACATTTCTCTATCACTAGAATGTCATTACATTCATTATCTGTATAAAACTCTGACAAAAAAAGTTGTAGTGTCTCAATAGTGTTAACAGATAAAGCTATACATAAGTATGAAATGTAAAAGGTTAAAATTAACTGATATTTTTAAACAAGAGTGGCAAACCGTCACTAAGTAAGAGCTCAGAGTTAAAACAAGACAAATTTTAGGTAATTTCTATATTCAAAGCGCGATAACGAGATATCATGCCCATACACATTCTGACCAAGTTTGGTGATGATTTGACAAATGCTTCTAAAATTATTGATCGGACAAGACCAATTTTAGGTAATTTCTATAATTACAGGGTGATAACTCCTGAGTGACTCGAGTAATATGGCTGGTTATCGAACCAGATATTATGCCCATACACATTGTGATCAAATTTGGTGGTGATGATTGGACAAATGCTTCTGAAAATATTGATCGGACAATATACTGGATGTCGCCCGTCCGTCTGAGTGTACGCCGCAGGTGAAACTATAATTCTTCCCGTTCTATGAATGGGCGTAAAAAATATTCAAACTTTAGAATTGATGTTTTCAAAGCCAACATATCATCCACCACTGTTTACATATTTTCTCCAAATACAGACAATTGGATAATATCGCAATATATTCAATCATTTAGGCAATATAAATGTTGATAAGACAGAAACTGCCAAACTACCAACATTATATGATAGTACATCGCTAAATGAATTCGGAAAATGACATAAAATACAAAAAGGAATCTTCTTTCAATGTCAAACGCCAATAACAGGTTAATACTGGAGTCTGTGAAAATAATAAACATAAAGTGTATTGACAGATAATTGCCAAAATGTATAAAGGTGATAACACCCACCATAAATCTTGTGGTAAGACATGCTACAAAGAGGCATGTACGGAGGCCAGACCAGATGTCCTGTGTCAGGATAAGACAACACTATACAGTTATCTGTTTTATCTTTGGGATAAATCTCTTTAAGGAGAGTGATGCATTCTTTTGGACTCATCATATCATCTTCACCGAGTATATTCAATACTTTAGCATCATGGTTCCAAACCTAGAACAGACAAGACCAATACAATCATTTAGCATACATGATGGTCAATACTCAGATGGCAATATTTTGCAACCTCAGTAACATTGTTAACACAACTTGAATACAGTAAAGGAGCTTAATCTGGCCAACTGATTAGCACATCTGTCAGAGCACTTGGCTGGAGGTTGTTTGAACCCTTTGTTGGGCGTATGTTCTCTGTGACAATTTGACTGAAGATAACACAACCAAAATTATTTGTCCTCCACATCTGTTCCCTAGATTCAAGTTGTTGTAATGACTACGTCATTATATCGAATTAGATCAATGACACAATGTATGCTAAGAATTGTTTGATTTGTGAAAATAGCAAAATATGGATAAGCGCAAAAAACCTACAATATATGGTATCAATCACTCTCAATGATTGCTTTCCTAGGTTACAATCCAGTTTCAACATCTAATTCTGGGATTTTGAAACTGACAAATTACCCTCATGCAATGCTGGATTCAAACTTATAACTTTCTGGTTACTAGTCAGGCGCTTTACCCCTAAACCACTATGTCATCCTGGTATTAGTAAGAGATAAGCATGGCTTTGTGAAACAGGATGTTCAACTTCACCAAGGTGGAATTGGAACTCATAGCTTTCAGATCAGAAATCACACGCTCTACCCCTTGAGCAATCTTCCTCCCTGGTATTAGTAAGTATCAATATTTGGCATATAGAGTATGCCATCAAACAATGCAGTTCATACTCACAGGTGTTATATCATCTACTGTGTAATTGAGGCAAGACTTCATAATAACTTTGCCATCAATTATCTCCATCTGATCAAGCTGTATACTGAAATTGTAAAATAACAGAAAACTTAATAAAACAAATATTTTCCTTCATCAGACTACTGTATATCTTTTATATATGTGTTAAGAGACAACAGCTAAAGAAATTGCACTATCAAGAGCTATGTAAGAAGAAAAGCATGAACTAATCTTACTAACTTAAATAATTGACAGATTTAACTTTGAAGCTTGACTAAATTCAGCAATCATCATGATGCAATATCATTGTAATAGCTTCTCCACCAAAACTGACTAACAACACTTTTAATTCAAGCCCTTAATGTTGTTTCATATATTATTACATCATCTCAAACATTGTCTCTTTGGATACTTGAGCTATAATCTATTGTAACTGTTTCCATAGGATATCATGGCAAATCACAGTATTGATACCTTATTCTGTAACATTCAATGAATTTGAAGATAATTGAATAACATTTCATTTCTGCTAATGCATCCTTCACAGTTCAGCTAAAATGTCAAATCTGACTTACATTGTATTTTGAGGCTTATTTCATATACAGTGCAATGTTTGCAAAGTGACCTTCTCCTGGTAATATGAGGCGCAGTGGTCGAGCACCCGACTCCTGATCAGAAAGTTGCAAGTTCCAGCCCTGCTATGAGCAGGGTTTAATCACAAACTTCAAAATCCCTGAATTTTGTGCGAGTACTAGTTGGTACATTGTAGTCAGAAAGCAGTCATCAAGAGTGACTAGTATAAGTTGTAAGTACTTGTTAAACAATCGATGTCAAATAAATAAGTTTAAACTGAATAGTAATATTACAACCAATTCAACCTCTCAACAACAACAGAAATTTGCGCCTCTCATATAATTTGACGGTTGAGAGAACTTGACTAGCTAAACTTACGGTATTTCAGGTATGTCACCACCACTGTATTTCAATGGTGAAGTTGAATTGAATGTACAGCCATTAATATTTACAACAGCACGAATCTGAAAATACAATGTGTTTAGATGTAAATGGTACATGCTGTATATCTTGCTCACACTAGCAGGAAGTGTAGTGGTCAAGCAGTACAGCACCCAACTCTAGATCCCAATGTCAAGAGTTTGAGCACAGCTTTACGTGGGATTTGATAAAAAAACTACAATCCCTGAATTTGGCATGACTGCTGGTTAATAACCCAGGAAGACAATACGGCACTAAGAGTCAGCCAGGTTCACTATATTAGCAAAACAGTATATGAAGTAGTTGTAATTAGCCAAGCCATTGATATAAATGATCAAGAAAGTACATACATATCATACTCAACAAGCCTTATGTTTGATAAATCATAGGTTTCAGAATCTACTTAGATAACAAGCCTAAGTTGAACCTTATTTAAATACCAACCATGTCACATATAAGCCAATATTTGATGCAAATAATTCAGTATATCATGACAAATACTCATGAATAATGGTACCATGTTTTAACAGACAATTTTCAGCAGTATTATTATCACAACAGATGTTCAACAAACTCTAAAAAGACATCAGACAACAGCAATCAGTGAAACTATATAATAAGACAATCGAAAGGCTGCAGTGCCCTATATTGCCATAAGTCTTGTTGCTCTGTCATGAAGTCCTGTGACGTTCCATTTCATATCTTTGAGTGTGTTGATGACATCTCTTGTTCTCCTCATTTGTCCCCTCCCAGTGCATGCCCTTGGTACATTTGTCGCTGTTTGGTGTTCCTCCTTGTGTAAGCCTCTTTCCTCTGCCTAGATCTGTCTAGGGAAGTTCTGATTTGTGAATGTGGCCTCCCTTCTCCACATTTCTTTCACTTTTACCACATTTACTGTTACTAGTAATAACATGTACCAACCTTAGGACTGTAAGCTCCCATGATTAAAGCAATGTCTCCTCCCTTGGATAAACCAATCACTCCCACACCATTAGGTATCACTTTATCATGAGAAGATAACCACTCTATGGCTTCCTGAAATGAATGGAGACAATTTGTTATATTCACTATTTATATCTGTCTTAAATTTAAAACAGTGCTGGATACACAATGCTAGATAGACACTCTCAATAAAGCATTGTGCAAACCAGATCATCAACCTGTTACACTTAATACAACAATGTTTTGAATAATTATCAACACTTTAAAACACAGTTTGAAGTATGAAGATTTTCTCTTCAGCATAAATTTACATGATTTAACATTATCTTCCTTTAGTCAACAAAAGCAGTTCCTGATATATAACACAATTGAAGCAAGAACTGTTTATACCAAGAAATAATCCAAGCTGATGCCATCCAGTCGCTTTGGCAAGTCTTTATACAAAAAATATGGGAGAGCCAAGGATGCAAATCCTCGTGATGCCAGTAAAGCTGATCTGAACTCTGTCAGACCTCCTAAAGTGCCAAACAGATCTATCACCCCAGGAAATGGTCCTGAACCTACAAGAATGAATTAAAGATAAAATTGTAGATAAAACTACAAGGTGAAGAACTACGAGGGACATTCCATAAAATTTGAGACTAATGCGCTTCTATAGTAATTATTAGAGGTATGCACACGGAATTTTTGTGACCGAGTTGGTAATTGCTTTAGCCAGTGCACTGGAAAATTCAACATGTTTGGTTTTGCCTTTGCACAGTTATAAGTCTTTCAACACAGCATACTCATATACACTGATATATAGTATACTATTTACGAAAAAAATAAAGACTGCAGAAAAGAATGAAATAATGTCTTACATAAAAACGCGCTGTGCTTTGTATTTATCAGTAAAGCAGATTTTTCAACATGGGATTCTTCTCCTTCAAAAGCCACTGTTTATAGGTGGTTAAATGTATTGAACAAGGGAGAATCTAGAGTCAAAGAAATTCCTCACATGAGGCGGCCAAAAACTTCAACGTCGTCTAAGACAATTGCTGCACTAGAAGCCGTGGTAGTGGATACTCATGTAATACAGTTTCTCAAAAAGCTGCGTCAGTGGGCATTTCATCGGAAAGTGTTCACGAAATTCTAACCAACACTAAAAATTATCCAAAGTAGGTGCATGATGGGGAACCTACCTTCTGACCGAAGAGCAAATGGCCCAACAGGTGAAATGTTGTAAAGTTCTTTTGAAACTGTACAAAACTGATGACAAAAGAAGACTAAATGAGCTCCTTACTGGTGACGAAACATGGATTCATTATTTTGAACCGCAAAGAAGTGTAAATAATAAACAGTGGCTAAAGAAAGGACAAGAAAAGACAGATTATTGCAAAACAAACTCAAAGTTCTAAAAAGGTTCTCTACACAATTTTCTTTAATTCCAAAGGTCCAGTTGTGCAAATACCAAGTGCAACTGGCAGATCTGTTACTGGAGAAGGTTTTGAAGTCAGTGAGAAAACACTATGTTAAATTTCGCCCCCCAAACTGGTTTTTGGGATATCTGTCTAATCCATGACAATGCATCTGCTCACAAGAAAGGCATTGTGCAGCAGTTTCTGCGGGACCAACAAGTCAAACAATTGCAGCATCCTCTATATTCGCCAGACCTAAGTCCCTGTGATTTCCTAGTGTTTCCTGTACTGAAAAAGATGCTAGCTGGCTGTTGCTACGACTCAAAAAGTACAGCTGTATACTGCTGTATATCAGTGTCTGCATAGTATACCAAGGACTGACTACTCTGTCGCTTTCAGGGGTCATGAATATATTGAATGGAATAGTGTTTTTCTGTTAACGGAGAATATTTTGTAGGACTCAAATAAAAAAATGCCATAGATCAGATTCAATCCTATTTTAAATGGCTAGTCTTTGAATGGCCCTCGTACAACTTGTATCTATAAACATATATGATCAACAAATAACATGAGCTACAACCTGGTATTCAGTAACAGATACTTCTGAACAAGTTTTTTATCTGCTGAAACCCCCCCCCCCCCCCCCCCCCCCCCCTACACACTGAGATTCAAGTAAGAGGGCTACCATAACCACTTTTTACCTCTCTGGTAAGACCAAGCCAGGGATCCAACCCACAACCTCCCACACCCAATCTGACACTCAAGTTTTTAAGTTTCGTATATAAAGGCCGTTTCAAGTGTTTGTCAATTTTTTACCTTTTGAGTAAATGAAGTCTCCAGTCTGACAGTCAAAATTTTCAGTATGATTCTACAGCAATAAATCATGCAACAATAAGACCATAATGGCTTGATTTGCCCAAGTAAAGATACTGGAATACAGAAGGCTTTAAGCAGAGGAAGATACTGTAATTAACAGTATAACTATAATACTTTAAATAAAGCAACATGAAATTATAATCACACATAGGGACACATTCAGGCCAGCTGAAAGTCTGTTTTGTTTTGAAAGAGATAACAGACACCTATATTCCTTCCTGTTCCAGCATTAAAAGTAAAATATACCTGAAGGCATGAACAGTTTTCCTCTCAGATTTCCATCATTTACTTCATAACTGATTACATCAGGATATTTGTACCATCGTACAATCACAGTAGAACAAACATCAGGAGTTGTTGTCCTTAGTTCATTCAGTGTACAATGGCCATTGTATACACTAATGTTAGTGTTAAATGGTGTGTCTAAATTTTTCTTCGAAAGTCTTATGCCTTCCTTTTGTCCGGGACAGGGGACCATACTCCAGAATAAACCCATAGATGATACACCTATGATATACGAATATACACGTTACAACACTTAGTAATCAATCTGCATATAAACAATATCACAAAGCTGTACGTTAGATTGAAGTATCTTGTCTTCAATACAGTCACTTCAACAGAGTCAAGGACAAGTAAAGACTGATTCTGACAACCCAAAAACTGTCATTCTTCGCATTAAAGACGTATCCTACTATAAGGCTCCTTGGGGTGCACCGTCCAAAAATGAAAGGTCACCTTGCTCGATTTTATGATAATGAAGATTTAAAACGTGAATATTTCATATGATTATGAATATAGAGCAAAATAGATAGAATTTTACTATATTTTTTCTAGCGCAGAGATTCTCTTACAACTTGGTATACTATATGAGAGTCACTGTCTGAATGAAAATATGAAATAAAAATAATAGGTCACCATGCTCGATTTTAAGATAAAGATTGTATTATTGTGTTTCAAATTTAATATATATATGGAAAGTGAAAGTTGAAATCCATTATCGTTCTACATTTTCATAAAATGTGTTAGTTTTAAATATTTATTGAAGATTATTTTATAATTTCAAATGTAGAATTTTAAATAACAATGACTAATTTTCTGTTTTTAATAGTAAAGTATAAAGAAAAAGAAAGTAGAAGGAAAACTGCAAAACTATAATGAAATCCTTTAATTAAACAAAATGATATCATTATTTGTGTTGTGCTTGGTGACTTTAAAGTTCAGAAAAATCTTTGCATTGTAAAAGAAAATAGTAAACTTGTCCCTTAAACGTCTTCAACTCAATGCAAACACTACAATAATCGCAAAGAACATGCGCATAAAAGCTGCGCAATGGCAACTCCCGAATACCCCTTTAAAGAATACAGTACATTAATTTGGTTGTTCGATTGCGCGTCCAGGCGGACAAACCTCAAGGTGGCAATGTCATCCGCAAACAATTTAAAAAAAAAAACACTCACAAAACATCACGTATTATGTCTGCTTTTAATTTTACAACAACGTTTTACAATAAAAGGCATTACCTGTATATGTTCCAGACAGAGAGGGATGTCCCATCAAGTTAACTACACCATTTTCATCAGCATTAAAACAACCTAAAGATTCATAGTGCTTCCCCTCCTCACTGAGTTTTGCATACACACTAACAGCTTGATGTTTATCTAATCCATTTACTTTAATTTCGAGTTCATCATCCACCAGCAGGTGTCCAGTTGGTTTGAATTCTATTGTTGGAGTCATTTTAGTTCCAGAACAAGAAAAGTGTCTGACAGATGAAATCTTATTAATATTTGCTTTAACACAGGAATCAACTAAATACAACTTGGTTTCTATCTGTTGTAGCTGTCGGCTGATGTATCTTAATCAGTAGGTATTCAACTTCACTGAAAATAATTGCAATGCTTGGATATGAAGTACATGTAATGAGAAATCATTAGAAATATACATCAAATAACAAGGTTGTAACTGAAGTGAAAAAGTATGCCCCAAGTTGGACTCAAACCCCAAACCCTTCAACAAAGTATAGCTGACTGGGCAGTCATCTAACCCCACACCACAATGTGATTCATATGTAGTAGCTTGTTTTCATGATCCATCATGTGCAAATAATAGATTATATAACATTAAGTAAACCTGTCACAACATGGATTGTTTCTTAATGACTTATTATAATATTACTAAGGATGGATATTCATATTGTCCATATTCTTATGCCAGAACTCTTGGCTACAACTGATGAATTTGAGAAAATTTAATAGCATGACACAAAGGAAGTATGAACAAAATGAAACACTTGATCTTTCAAAAATATTCGAATAAACCACAGGTCACTAGCGGATTCAGGGGGGGGGGGGGGGGGGCGCACCCACCCCTAAAATTCCCAAACCTTACATGTATGTCCATGCGCGTAGGAGCTGGGGCCGCAGGAGCAGGACATTTTATGACCCCTACTTCTCATCTGTATTTTAAACTAGTCAAAACCAGTGACACATTGGCATTCAGCCAAGATATTTAATACGCATGACAAAGTGTTATCATCGCTACCAGACAGGGACGGTCGCTAGTACCCTGACTGCTATCTAGGGTGTGAAAACAGTCGGTGGATTAATGAAGTTATGAAAGGAAGCATACTAACCAAGTGACAAGTATATTTATATTTGCATTGTTGTGAATTTTAAAATTTTGATAATTACATTTACTTGACGATCAATTAAATGGCGATAATCTCATTTACTCACAGACACAAATTAAATACATATTCTGAATTTCCATTATGAAAGTAGACTTTTAAATGAATGTTCCAAAATATATCCCTCAAAGACAAATTTTAGGAAAATATAATTTTAAAAGTGATGTCAAAGGTGATTTCCTTAAAATTTTCTAATTGGGAGGGGATACCCCTCCCGCACCAACCCTTTCCACGGCACCAATGCTCAATACCTTCCTACGCGCTTTGTGTCTGAATACGGAAATATACAGATATCCTTAATTATAAGATTTTAAAATAAGCGATTCTCATATATTGTAGCAGTATATACTATCATGATGATGTTTATAAACAGTCATTGCCGTTTTATAAGGCTTGAGCAAAACCTAAAAAAGTTACGCTCCCCCCCTTAGATCAAATCCTGGAACCGCCCCCTACAGGTGGCCGGTGAGTAGCCATGACATTTAAAACCCGCATTGACATTTTTTTCTTCACTCTGTTCTTAGTAAGATCTTACTATAAGAACAGAGTGAACACTTTTTTTTTCAATGCGGGTTTTAAATGTCATGGCTACTCACAGTCCATCTGTGGAATAAACTTGCTTAATAGATTGAATTATCCGAATGGTGCATATCCGAAATTTGATTATTTTATGATTTCCCTATAAAACCGTTTACATGAGCGTAACAACGCTTCAAAAGGTAATTCTGTTTTCATGCATGACAAATAATGTAACCGTGAATCAATTTTTACGCAAATGATGAACAGCATTACATAACTTACTGTTATTAAGTAAATAACTGGGTCGAAACATTTTCTAACCCCCATCTAGGCCACACACCACTAAATACGAGATTGGTTGAGCATACAGTTATTGATAGAATAGTACACTCAGACATTCGGTGTGTGATAAACAGTACGAAAAATTAATGCCCCAACAATCATAACACATATATATTTGTGTGTGTCTCATCCAAACTAACAGTATTAACTTCTCACTCACCTATATATGTCGTCTCATAAACCATTCAGTAGCCCTGCGTTCAGTTACGGCTGTCAGTGGCGAACGTTTTGTATTTTATCCCCTGCCCACCATAGCACATTGGCTGCACACGGGAACCAAATTGCAAAACGTTACGAAACGATAGGGCTGATAGCCATAACTGAACGCAGGGCTACGTGTGTTAAAGCTAGTACAGTAAAACTTCAATAAGGCCATGCCAAATTGGAATTTTGTTATAAGTGTCAACCTAAGTTTGCGAAACCTAGCTACCTATTAAAAAAAACACAAACTCATAACGAAAAAACAAATATCCTCAGAAAATAAGTGATGCATAATTTTAGATATTTTAATGAAAAGAAACATCATAAAAACGTTTTAAACCTGTACATTTCAAAACTAGATCTATACATGAATAAATCTAATTTAAAACTGACTTGTTTACACACAAATTGGCTAGTTTCCGCACACTAATCACATCGTTGTCGGATCTCAACTAAAATTGACGTTGTCGTATCATGGACATCGAACATATTTGAGAATTGTTTGCTTAGAAAAAATGTTTTTTTTGGTATGAGGAGCGCAAAACCTAGGCGCACGCGGACGCTTAACAGAATTCCAATTTGGCATGGCCTAATAGACCACCATTGGGACTCTTGAAAACTGGTTATTGAGTTGGTCTTAATATTGAGGTTGAATGAATAGCAAAACTGTGAAAATGGACTTGAAAAGTGTGGTCTTATTATTGAGGTGGTCTTTAAGTGAGGTTTTACTGTATATATGATGAATGACACTGTATGGTAATGTCCACGATCCGCAGATCAATCTAGAATAACTCCATGTTCACTTTTATTGCATCATGACATAAACTATGTAACTTTGAATGTCCTATATCATTTTACAACTACACATGGGATGGCTGATACAGGTTATATTATATAGATAACAATAGGTTAGTGACGTGGAATGAGAAAGTTTATCAGACAAGGGGGAGGAATTTATCGGGTGAGCTGATACACATATCATGTTTCAACATAAGATTGTTTCAAAATTCTGTGTAACGTTTTTGATATATAGCCCCACGAACTTATGTATGCATATATGTGTTTTTTGTGTGCAACTTTAATACAGTATGACATGATATTGTGTTTTTACGGATACTCGTAATTATCAAAACCATAATGTTTTTTATAATAATGTGGACACCATTGTTATATATGTACATAGTCACTTGTACCTCAATATATGTGACATTGTTCAACTTTGTAGATTATACTTTTCTGTTGTCTGAAATGCATACATGTAATGTATATATTGATGATAGGCCTACTTAATACATGTATATTGATAAAGCCATTATAATGAAGTCCACTTGTATGTATACGTAAAACAAACACAAACAATTGTCAGTAAGCATAAATACATATATATTCTGTAGCTGAATAAATATGGTACCATTGGCTACCGGTAGTACCAAGGTATGGACAGTACGTTGTCTCGTAACCCTAAAAGTTAGCGAAAGTATATTCATCTATCAATTCAAATACATAAAGAGAATGTCGACATTTTTCTGAAGATATTTACTACAAAACGTCAATAACCTTAAATATCAAACTTTATTCACGGATAACCACGTTTTCATGCATTTTACATGAATTTATGTTTTGTATTCGAAACCGGCTTGCGTATATCTTTGGTTATACAGGATTACATGTTGTGCCACGAAATGAATGCCAATATATCTACGTGTATCAATGTATAGTTCATTAATACAAACAAATTATTTCAGTTTTATTAACAGAAATCCACGTTAAAGTAGGATGTATGTAATTCATATATAATTATGTCTGTACATGCCACCGTCTTTAAAATATAACATCTATCATTGTTGAACGAATACACCATTCATAGGTTGACCATAATTCCATAGCATTTTCATGTATTTTGTATCCAGAACTATCAAAGTTCAATGGATGTTGAGAGCAAGATATGTATCCAAGGTGTATTGGCCCCTTTGACAGGGGTCAGGGTAAACAGTCCACTGAAGTCACCGAAAATATACAATACACGTAGTCCGTGAGACTCTACATTTACAAATGTATGCACACTGTCATAGTTGTCTATTTGCTGGATCGCTACCAGTAAATGTTGGGTGCTGCAGTTTTTTGGTTGAAGTTCTTCATGCAAGAAGTTGATTATCTTTCTCCACATATCTTTTTGAGCAAAAGCATGTTGTTCTGGAGTACCACCGTACACCAGGTACGTATCTGTAATTAAAAGCAAATGCATGTACATGTACTGTATTACATAAAAGAGAGAGAATACGTAACTACAGGGAACGCCACATACACAAGACAGTGCCTACCCACGCAGACCTCCGGGAAAACAACAATCCACAAAACATAAGGCACTTAAGGAGGTCAAAGGGTCTACATGTTAAGGAACAGAGGCACAAGGAATGGCCTGGCAGACCACAAGGAATAACTAGGAGAATCAAAGTGGACAGTGAAGGAAGGGGAAGGGGGATTAATGGATGGAAACTGAGATCACAGGACAAGTCAAGACAACTGGCCGCAATAGGCCGAAATTGGGCAGGAAACAACCTCAACACTAAATGACAGGGGAATGGGATATATAAAACACATTCAAAACACAAACAGAAACAACAAACATATAGCGAATTACAGCCTTGGAACTGTCAGCACTGGGGGTATTCGCTTCAGGATTATTTATTGTGTGATACAAACTGGCTGTCTACAGTCTGACAAAATAAATATATGGTACAGGAAGCAATTATCTCCACGGAGCATCCAAAGGACTACTAAGTCTACTACCAATTTCGCATACCATGATGCTTGGTGTTACGCCGTTTTTTAACAGAGTTTCAGCGGTAATTATACGGCGGTCGGTTGACCTAACCCCATAAATCGGAGTTCATAGGTGGAGGACAAATGACTTTGGATGCATTATCTTCAGACAATTCACGGTACCCACAATTCCTTGATAAGCAACCGAGTGCTGTACCGACTGAGATAACCGGGCTCGATGTAGTGGCAGAGAGGTTACGTTACTTAGTATAAACGGTCTTTGAATCAGGGTTGTTTTAAGTTCGCGGCATGGACTTTTAAGATAAAATATGTTGTAGTTACCATTAGGAAATATACTTGTATTTGTTACAATGGCATTAATAAACAACACAATCTCACTCTGTTAAACTACGAGTACATACCAAACACTCGACGATAACCCATATTACACAATGTACTATACGGCGGGTCAATCACGTGACCGGCTCCTGGATAAGATGCAATCATAAATTTGTCTGTTTTGTCTGCAGGATAAAGCTTCTTTAGCAGAGCAATCGAGTGTGTTGGACAACACATGTCATCTTCGCCTTTGATATTCAAAATCTTGGCGTCTCCTTTCCATGTTACCACTTACATCTAGAAGCCAAAAATGTATTTATAAATAAGTGGTAACACGAATCTAGAGTGAAATTCGCGAATTTGAGTTACTAAGTAACATAATAAGTGGACAACTAGATAAGATTCGTGTTACCACTTAAATCTAGTGTAATACATCATAAAAAGGTAAGAGGTGGCAGTTCTGGGCACTTTCAAGCCTGTTTCTAGTTGTACGATATTTATCTTACCGAAAATTTATCACGAATTTTAACTAGATAGCTAGATAATTATCGTAATAATTAAGTGGTTAACACGAATTAATTCGCGAACGCTATCATGCTAACTGGTGGCAGTAATATGCCACCATAGATCATAGCATTTCGCACAGCCATCAAATTAATGCACAGATGTTTTTGTATCAAATGTTACGTACCTTTATTATATCTCTCTCAGCGAAATCATAACTCTTATTCATGATAATTTTCCCATCTTTTTTCACTGACTTGTTTTCGTCTGATCTACAACATTCGAAACAAGTTTATTTGTTGATCATCATGGCATTTTTTTTAGGATAACACTAAAATATTGCATATAGCTTCAATATTTGTGAGTACATGTACTGTTATAACAATTATGTATTACTTGTTTCACCAGGTGCTATCAAGATTGGAGACAGATCGACTGGTGAAGACTGCACAAAACATATAAATGATTTGTCTCTGTGTGACCTACCATTTCAATGTGCTCACGGACGACCTTCAGTGATGCTTTTGTTTGACATGGATAGACTTAAACCTCTGTCTTATACAAAGGTAGTGGTGCTTTATTATATGTTTGTTTTTATTGACAGTTATGGGTTTGATTATTAATAATAAACTGAAATTAATGATTGTATTTCTTTGACTGTTTGTGCTGAATTTCAAATGTATGATGTATCAATATGACAATGGTCATCATAATGTGGAAATAGTTTGCCACAAATTGGAACTGTAGGTACTTTTATACATAACAGTGAGTGTCTCCATTTGAATTTCAGAAGTAGTGGTTTGTATATATTTTATGCAGTTTTGTTAACTTGTAAACACTGTGGGTACATGAGTGTTTGTCTTTTGTAGATGTATGTTGATAATTTCAGATCTCTATTAAATCTATTTCTTTGACATTTTCATGTTTACTGGTTGCATATTGGTTTCAGAGTCAAAGAAAGCCGAACTTGCAGAAACTGAAAAGAAATATGTCTGCATGAATCGTTCCAACATGGTTATTCTATTGTAGCAATAGGCATGCTCAGAACATCTTATCAGTGCATTTTGTCTCAGGTGTACCAATTAGATAATTTTATGTGAATTTTGTCTCAGGTGTGTCAATTAGATAATTGTATGTGAATTTTGTCTCAGGTGTGTCAATGAGACACTTTTATGTGAATAGTGTCTTAGGTTTTTCAATAAGACAATTTAAAAGCTGCATTTATGTAATTATTAATTAATATACATGTATGTACAAAACTTTTTTACATATCTGGTAAAGAATGTCATTCTTGTTGACGAAAGTATTTTTTATTTAGCTGAATTTGACATAATTTGAATTAAACAAGACATTTAATTTATTACTTTATTTGAAGAAACTTTGCTGTCATTGAAGAACTCTAGGCAAAAAGTGTTGAATGTGATGATTTCTGACATGACAACATATTTCTGATGTAATGAAAGCTGTTTATAATCATAAGGATAAAGTAGGGCCTCCTCTGATTGGTTAAAATCTTTGCTTTGTTTCGATGTAGTTTCAGTTTAGAAACACGTCAATATTAAACTGAAAAACGAAATTCAGTTTGGTTGGTTTGAAATTACCATACAGCCATCTGAGAAGTGAGAAAAAATGACATGCTGCTTATATACCAAACATTATACGAGCGCTACTCTATGATTTCCAACTTCTTCTTAAAGTGACGTCATATCAATTAAACGTCACATGTGACGTCACCATGAACTGACAGTAAGCAATATTTAGTTTCTCAGGTTTACAGCATTGGAAAAAATGTATTACTTGAACTCATGTTCATGTTTTATGTTCAAGCTTTTAAGTGGCCATCACTTGTCCTTTCGTGCATTAGCGTTGTAATTATTTATTGAAACATATGAATTTGGTTTTGGATTCATTAAGCGTCTGTATTGAATGTATATGCAATTAATTAAGTTACTATGTACAATCAACTGAAGTTTTCTGTTCATGGATTTCAAATGTTATTTGTATTGTGTTTGTGCCATTATGGCATATTTGTTGTATATATTGTGATAACATTGATCGATTTATTTAATGGGTTATTTGTTCTACACAGCAGCTCCTGTGATTACTGTAGTAAAAGTTATTTACATATGACTGTGATACCTTGTTAAGTGCTTAAATTGTGTCAGTTTAAACTGGGTGTTTAGATTCTACCTCATTTCATCAGCCAATGTACTCTGGCATCCTGTGTTTTATTGTACATTTCGTATCACATTTTTTATGAAATGATATTATATACTCATTGTTATTGACTTGATTTTATATGTTTTTTTACAAATGAATATTTTACTATTATTAATAATATCTGTGATAATTTCTATTTAGAATCCAAGTTGTAAAAAGAAGAAAGTGTAGAATGATCACCATTCTCTCTGTACTCATACATTATATTGTATAGAAGATATTTGTTACATGTACGAGATGGTCTCCAGTTTCGCTTTCATCACATTAATATGACCACAGGGGTTAGAACCAGGTGATTGCCCTTCTATAGTACAATACAATATACACAGGAGATTGTCATGAGTACTGTCCCTTTATTCCTTCTAGAATTCTCTCGCTTTATGCCTACTAGAGTATATATAAAGGGAGAAAACTCGTGACAATCTCCTGCTGTGTTTAGAAGGGTGATAACCTCATAAACATTGTTACAATCTCCAGTGAATATGACTAAGATTAATGGTAATTACTTAAATGTATAAATGTGGACCTGGGTTTTGATTCACAAACAGGAATCTAGCCTTTTACTTAAGTTTGAAGATTGAAAAACAAATTGGTATGACAGACTAGTATATATTACTAATAATGACCAAAATTATGCCAAAAAGCAATGGTAAAGAAATGAATGAGCATTAGAAGACATTAGAATATTTTAATCTTTGCATTTAATAGAAAGCATGTAATCAAAAGATCACACATTAAAGTTGATGAACATACTAGCATGATGAAACAGAACCCTTGGCTTATTGTTATTAATCTCATAGTGATAGTATTTGAGGAACATTATAGAATTTATTATTTGATGCCTTAGTTTGCTACTTTCTGGAATAAATGTCATTTATGTCATTATGATTTTGTTTCTCTATTGTAAAGAGACAGAACAATGCAGGCCATGTAGATTCATGTACAGTTGGACCTAGTTTATTCGAATTGATCGGATCAGAAATTTCATTTCGAATAATATATAGTTTTGTAAAGTCCACTTCAATTCGACATGCGTAAGAAGATACATCGGGAACTGACATTTATTTCGGATGATACCAAGTATTCAGATAGAAGGTATTTGAATAAACAAGGTCCGACTGTATTATGTTACAATTGCACTCTGTCTGTGATGCCAACACATAGACATTTGTTTCTAAAATATATTTAACAATTATAAAAATAACATGTCTGGAGCATAACATGCATAGTTGTATAAACATTTTTTGAATAAAAACTGACCATTTGCAAATGTTCTATTAAAGTTTCTTACCCAGTGAAACAACACAAAAACAACTATGAATAAATTAGAACGGATTGAAGCAAACCTTTATGCCTCGAATTCTTCATACAATCCATCACATATACCAGTAGTCTCAGATACAGAAAATCATTCTTTGAGTTATAGAAAACAACAGTAATACAGAAAAAGTGAAGTTATGCGGTGCGACCTCCTCATTGTGGTCCTGTCTTCAGCAACAATCAAATGTGACAAGCATTTTGATAATGATTTCAAAGGTAGTGATTTACCTTCTCAATGAAGGAAATACAATAGCGTACAAAGACGAGTGATATGAAGAACATTTCTGTAGTCAAAAAGTTGCAATTTCACCTCTAGTAGAACAATCCCTCGTCAATAGCTGATATTTGCTATTTTTGTTATATCTCCGATATGGTTATTGCTGCAAGCAGAATCTATAGACAATACTGTACATAAGACTAAACAGGAACATATTTCTTGTCTACAGATGTTCACATGCTTATAATAATAATGCAATTTACTTACATTCAGTGTAAACTATAATAGATATACAAGTTATTTTGATGGATGCAAAAGACACAAATGTACATGTGCAATAAAATTTCACTTGGAGGCCACCTCAATAATGAGACCACCTCAAAATTGAGAAAACAATTTTCAAGTTTATTTTCACTGTTTTGCTCTTTACTCAACCTCAATATTAAGACCACCTCAATATTAAGACCTGTTTTCAAGGGTCCAAGGGTGGTCTTATTATTGAGGTTTACTGTACATACATTAACAAAATCAAGATGACATTTCATGTCATGAAATTTCACAGATTCACAACTTATGCGTTTAGATACTTGCACAATACATGTATGTAAATGTGGAAATGAAAATATCACAGCTTTGCTGACACATAGGGCACTTTTGTTAGTTCTTCATGAAAGAATTTTAGTATATTTCTCCAAGAGTCTTCCTGAGCAAATGCATGTGCTTTGGGATATCCTCCATACCAGAAGTTTATATCTACAATGTAAGTAATATAAAAAACACATTATCAAAAGCAAAATTGTAGTAAACTATTGTTACACTGACATTCATTACAACAGAATATTTGTTTCAATTAATGACACAAATCTGGTGGGAATGAATCTGCACATTCGGTCATTGGTGAAATTCAATAGAACGCCATATTCAATACAATGACATAAATCTAGGGAACAAACATGGTCGTTATAACAAGAGTTGACTGTATACAGTATATGAATGAAATAATATCACATAAATGACATGTATACAGCAGGGGTAAAAGTGCTCATTGACAAAGAGAGGACATCCTAAATCTGAGCATATCGCTACATCGTTTAACAAAACGACCATGCATACTTGTCTTAATTGGACAGCTTTTATTTTTCAGGATTTTGTCAAAAAAAAGAGCAAATCAGCTGAAAAGAGGAAGATTTTCACCCCCAATTTTTATTAAAGCTTAACCCATCAATACAACATTTCTCTATCACTAGAATGTCATTACATTCATTATCTGTATAAAATTCTGACAAAAAAAGTTGTAGTGTCTCAATAGTGTTAACAGATAAAGCTATACATAAGTATGAAATGTAAAAGGTTAAAATTAACTGATATTTTTAAACAAGAGTGGCAAACCGTCACTAAGTAAGAGTTAAAACAAGACAAATTTTAGGTAATTTCTATATTCAAAGCGCGATAACGAGATATCATGCCCATACACATTCTGACCAAGTTTGGTGATGATTTGACAAATGCTTCTAAAATTATTGATCGGACAAGACCAATTTTAGGTAATTTCTATAATTACAGGGTGATAACTCCTGAGTGACTCGAGTAATATGGCTGGTTATCGAACCAGATATTATGCCCATACACATTGTGATCAAATTTGGTGGTGATGATTGGAAAATGCTTCTGAAAATATTGATCGGACAACATACTGGATGTCGCCCGTCTGCCTGACCGTACGCCGCAGGTGAAACTATAATTCTTCCCGTTCTATGAATGGGCGTAAAAAAATATTCAAACTTTAGAATTGATGTTTTCAAAGCCAACATATCATCCACCACTGTTTACATATTTTCTCCAAATACAGACAATTGGATAATATCGCAATATATTCAATCATTTAGGCAATATAAATGTTGATAAGACAGAAACTGCCAAACTACTAACATTTTATGATAGTACATCGCTAAACGAATTCGGAAAATGACATAAAATACAAAAAGGAATCTTCTTTCAATGTCAAACGCCAATAACAGGTTAATACTGGAGTCTGTGAAAATAATAAACATAAAGTGTATTGACAGATAATTGCCAAAATGTATAAAGGTGATAACACCCACCATAAACCTTGTGGTAAGACATGCTACAAAGAGGCATGTACGGAGGCCAGACCAGATGTCCTGCATCAGGATAAGACAACACTATACAGTTATCTGTTTTATCTTTGGGATAAATCTCTTTAAGGAGAGTGATGCTTCCTTTTGCACTCATCATATCATCTTCACCGAGTATATTCAATACTTTAGCATCATGGTTCCAAACCTAGAACAGACAAGACCAATACAATCATTTAGCATACATGATGGTCAATACTCAGATGGCAATATTTTGCAATTTTGTCACCTCAGTAACATTGTTAACACAACTTGAATACAGTAAAGGAGCTTAATCTGGCCAACTGATTAGCACATCTGTCAGAGCACTTGGCTGTAGGTTGTTTGAACCCTATCAGTATGTTAGGCATATGTTCTCTGAATTTGACTGAAGATAACACATCCAAAATTATTTGTCCTCCTCCTCTTGGTTCATGTAGGGAAGTTGTCAGTTGCATGTGGAAGAACAAGTGAGTACTGACTGGTAACTGAGGTATACTAGTAAGATCACTTGATTGCAATACTGTTGAAAATAGCTTTAAACTCAGACAGAAGCTTGAAGCTACTGCATTTACATATATGTTGTAGTACTAAGAATGAAAAAATAGAAAAAGAAGTCAAATGTGCCAAAAATAATAATTCTTATCAAACAAAATGTTTAATATAAATATATGCACTCATATGTGAAATAATTGCCAAGTTATTCACTTTAAGATCACGAGTTAACATCAACAAATTCTGGGTTATACATCATGACAAAAGATCCTATAGTGGAACTTAATGTTGTGAATAAGTTGGCCAAGTATTACAGTCAATTCTCGTTATAATGCCCACATCTGTTCCCTGTATTTAAGTTGTTGTAATGAATACGTCATTATATCGAATAAGATCAATGACACAATGTATGCTAAGAATTGTGAAACACTTGCACAAATCATTCTCAATTTCAATTTTTGTGATTTGTTTGATTTGTGAAAATAGCAAAATTTGGATATGCGCAAAAAAACAAAACAAAATATGGTATCAATCACTCTCAATGACTGCTTTCCTAGTTTACAATCCAGTTTCCACTAATTCTGGGATTTTGAAACTGAACCACTATGTCATCCTGGTATCAGTAAGAGATAATTATGGCTTTGTGAAACAGGATGTTCAACTTCACCAAGGTGGAATTCGAACTCATAGCTTTCAGATCAGAAATGACACGCTCTACCCCTTGAGCAATCTTCCTCCCTGGAATTAGTAAGTATCAATATTTGGCATATAGATTATGCCATTAAACAATGCAGTCCATACTCACAGGTGTTATATCATCTACTGTGTAATTGAAGCAAGACTTAATAGAAACTTTGCCATCAATTATCTCCATCTGATCAAGCTGTACACTGAAATTGTAAAATAACAGTAAACTTAATAAAAAAATTGTTTTCCTTTATCAGACTGCTGTACAACATATCTTTTATATGTGTTAAAGACGTATGCGGGAGTTGCCATTGTGCAACTTTACTGCGCATGTTCTATTCGATTATTGTAGTGTTTGCATTGGGTTAAAGACGTATAAGGGAGTACATGTAGTTTACTATTTTCTTTTACGATGCGAAGATTTTTTCTGAATTTTATAGTCACCAAGCATAATACAAATAATGATATCATTTTGTTTAATTGAAGGATTTTATTATAGTTTTGCAGTTTTCCTTCTACTTTCTTTTTCTATATACTTTATTATTAAAAACAGAAAAGTCACTGATATTTAAAATTCTACATTTGAAATTATAAAATGATCTTCAATAAATGTTTAAAACTAACACATTTTATGAAAATGTAAAACGATAATGGGTTACCAAGTGTATTAAGGGTAATTTTTTTCAACTTTCACTTTCCATATATATTACATTTGAAACACAAAAAAACAATCTTTATCTTAAAATCAAGCAAGGCGACCTTTTATTTTTATTTCATATTTTCATTCAAACAGTGACTCTCCTGTAGTATACCAAATCTCTGCGCTAGAAAAAATATAGTAAACTTCTATCGATTTTGCTCTATATTCATATGAAATATTCACGTTTTAAATCTTCATCATCATTAAATCGAGCAAGGTGACATATCATTTTTAATTCATATTTTGGTTAGATACATTACACTGATAAAATATAAAAAGTTTAAAGGAAATCTCTGCGTTAGAAAAAAACGGCCTTATTGTAGGATACGTCTTTAAGAGACAACAGCTAAAGAAATTGCACTATCAAGAGCTATGTAAGAAGAAAAGCATGAACTAATCTTACTAACATAAATAATTGACAGATTCAACTTTCAAGCTTGACTAAATTCAGCAATCATCATGATGCAATATCATTGTAATAGGTACTCTACCAAAACTGACTAACAACACTTTTAATTCAAGCCCTTAATGTTGTTTCATATATTATAACATCATCACAAACATTGTCTCTTTGGATACTTGAGCTATAATCTATTGTAACTGTTTCCATAGGATATCATGGCAAATTACAGAATTGATACCTTATTCTGTAACATTCAATGAATTTGAAGATAATTGTATAACATTTCATTTCTGCTAATGCATCCTCCACAGTTCAGCTAAAATGTCAAATCTGACTTACATTGTATTTTGAGGCTTATTTCATATACAGTGCAATGTTTGCAAAGTGACTGTCTCCTGTTAATATGAGGCGCAGTGGTCGAGCACCCGACTCCTGATCAGAAGGTTGCGAGTTCAAGCCCTGCTATGAGCAGGTTTTGATCACAAACTTCAAAATCCCTGAATTTTGTGCGAGTACTAGTTGGTAGCCAGAAAGAAGTCATCAAGAGTGGCTAGTATAAGTTGTAAGAACTTGTTAAACAATCGATGTCAAATAAATAAGTTTAAACTGAATAGTAATATTACAACCAATTCAACCTCTCAACAACAACAGAAATTTGCATCTCTCGTATAATTTTACGGTTGAGAGAACTTGACTAGCTAAACTTACGGTATTTCAGGTATGTCACCACCACTGTATTTCAATGGTGAAATTGCATTGAATGTACAGCCATTAATATTTACAACAGCACGAATCTGAAAATACAATGTGTTTGATGTAAATGGTACATGCTGTATATCTTGCTCACACTAGCAGGAAGTGTAGTGGTCAAGCAGTACAGCGCCCAACTCTTGATCCCAATGTCAAGAGTTTGAGCTCAGCTTTACGTGGGATTTGATAAAAAAACTCTACAATCCCTGAATTTGGCACGAGGAAGACAATAAGGCACTAAGAGTCAGTCAGGTTCACTAAATATTAGCAAAACAGTATATGAAATAAGAATCAAGTCATAGTTGTAATTAGCAAAGCCATTGATATAAATGATCAAGAAAGTACATACATATCATACTCAACAAGCCTTATGTTTGATAAATCACAGGTTTCAGAATCTTCTTAGATAACAAGCTTAAGTTGAACCTTATTTAAATACCAACCAAGTCACATATAAGCCAATATTTGATGCAAATAATTCAGTATATCATGACAAATACTCATGAATAATGGTACATGTTTTAACAGACAATTTTCAGCAGTACATGTATTGTTATCACAACAGATGTTCAACGAACTCTAAAAAGACATCAGACAACAGCAATCAGTGAAACTATATAATAAGACAATCCAAAGGCTGCAGTCCCCTGTATTACCATAAGTCTTGTTGCTCTGTCATGAAGTCCTGTGACGTTCCATCTTTGAGTGGGTTGATGACACCTCTTGTTCTTCTCATTTGTCCCCTCCCAGTGCATGCCCTAGGTACATTTGTAGCTGTTGGGTGTACTTCCTTGTGTAAGCCTCTTTCCTCTGCCAAGATCTGTCTAGGGAAGTTCTGATTTGTGAATGTGGCCTTCCTTCTCCACATTTCTTTCACTTTTACCACATTTACTGTTACTAGTAATAACATGTACCAACCTTAGGACTGTAAGCTCCCATGATTAAAGCAATGTCTCCTCCCTTGGATAAACCAATCACTCCCACACCATTAGGTATCACTTTATCATGAGAAGATAACCACTCTATGGCTTCCTGAAATGAATGGAGACAATTTGTTATATTCACTATTTATATCTGTCTTAAATTTAAAACAGTGCTGGATACACAATGCTAGATAGACACTCTCAATAAAGCATTGTGCAAACCAGATCCTCAACCTGTTACACTTAATACAACAATGTTTTGAATTATTATCAACACTTTAAAACACAGTTTGAAGTATGAAGATTTTCTCTTCAGCATAAATTTACATGATTTAACATTATCTTCCTTTAGTCAACAAAAGCAGTTCCTGATATATAACACAATTGAAGCAAGAACTGTTTATACCAAGAAATAATCCAAGCTGATGCCATCCAGTCGCTTTGGCAAGTCTTTATACAAAAAATATGGGAGAGCCAAGGATGCAAATCCTCGTGATGCCAGTAAAGCTGATCTGAACTCTGTCAGACCTCCTAAAGTGCCGAACAGATCTATCACCCCAGGAAATGGTCCAGAACCTACAAGAATAAATTAAAGATAAAATTGTAGATAAAACTACAAGGTGAAGAACAACGAGGGACATTCCAAAAACTAATGCGCTTCTATAGAAATTATTACAGGTATGCACACGGAATTTTTGTAACTGAGTTGGTAATTGCTTTAGCCAGTGCACTGAAAAAATCAACACGTTTGGTTTTACCTTTGCACATTTATAAGTGTTTCAACACATCATACTCATATGCACTGATATATAGTATACTATTTAAGTTCTTTTGAACCTGTACAAAACTGATGACAAAAGAAGACTAAATGAGCTCCTTACTGGTGATGAAACATGAATTCATTATTTTGAACCGCAAAGAAGTGTAAATAATAAACAGTGGCTAAAGAAAGGACAAGAAAGACAGATTATTGCAAAACAAACTCTAAGTTCTAAAAAGGTTCTCTACACAATTTTCTTTAATTCCAAAGGTCCAGTTGTGCAAATACCAAGTGCAACTGGCAGATCTATTATTGGAGAAGGTTTTGAAGTCAGTGAGAAAACACTATGTTAAATTTTGCCCCCAAACTGGTTTTAGGGATATCTGTCTAATCCATGACAATGCATCTGCTCACAAGAGATGCATTGTGCAGCAGTTTCTGCGGGACCAACAAGTCAAACAATTGCAGCATCCTCTATATTCGCCAGACCTAAGTCCCTGTGATTTCCTTCTGTTTCCTGTACTGAAAAAGATGCTAGCTGGCTGTTGCTACAACTCCAAAAGTACCCTTGGCAGTGCTGTATATCAGTGTCTGCATAGTATACCAAGGACAGACTACTCTGTCGCTTTCAGGGGTCATGCATGTATTGAATGGAATAGAGTTTTTCTGTTAACAGAGAATATTTTGTAGGACTCAAATAAAAAAATGCCATAGATCAGATTCAATCCTATTTTATAAGGCTAGTCTTTGAATGCCCCTCGTATAACTTGTATCTATAAACATAATTTTTATATGATGAACAAATAACACGAGCTACAACCTGGTATTCAGAAACAGATACTTCCGAACAAGTTTTGTATCTGCTGAAGCCACCCCATACACACTGAGAATCAAGTAAGAGGGCTACCATAACCACTTTTTACCTCTCTGGTAAGACCAAGCCAGGGATCCAACCCACAACCTCCCACACCCAATCTGACAGTCAAGTTTTTAAGTTTCGTATATAAAGGCCATTTCAAGTGTTTGTCAATTTTTTACCTTTTGAGTAAATGAAGTCTCCAGTCTGACAGTCAAAATGTTCAGTATGATTCTACAGCAATAAATCATGCAACAATAAGACCATAATGGCTTGATTTGCCCAAGTAAAGATACTGGAATACAGAAGGCTTTAAGCAGAGGAAGTTACTGTAATTAACAGTATAACTATAATACTTTAAATAAAGCAACATGAAATTATAATCACACATAGGGACACATTCAGGCCAGCTGAAAGTCTGTTTTGTTTTGAAAGAGATAACAGACACCTATATTCCTTCCTGTTCCAGCATTAAAAGTAAAATATACCTGAAGGCATGAACAGTTTTCCTCTCAGATTTCCATCATTTACTTCATAACTGATTACATCAGGATATTTGTACCATCGTCCAATCACAGTAGAACAAACATCAGGAGTTGTTGTCCTTAGTTCATTCAGTGTACAATGGCCATTGTATACACTAATATTAGTCTTAAATGGTGTGTCTAAATTTTTCTTTGAAAGTCTTATGCCTTCCTTTTGTCCGGGACAGGGGACCATACTCCAGAATAAACCCATAGATGATACACCTATGATATACAAATATACACGTTACAACACTTAGTAATCAATCTGCATATAAATAATATCACAAAGCTGTACGTTAGATTGAAGTATCTTGTCTTCAATACAGTCACTTCAGACTTTTCTGTTTTTAATAGTAAAGTATATAGAAAAAGAAAGTAGAAGGAAAACTGCAAAACTATAATGAAATCCTTTAATTAAACAAAATGATATCATTATTTGTGTTGTGCTTGGTGACTTCAAAGTTCAGAAAAATCTTTGCATCGTAAAAGAAAATAGTAAACTTGCCCCTTAAACGTCTTCAACTCAATGCAAACACTACAATAATCGCAAAGAACATGCGCATAAAAGCTGCGCAATGGCAACTCCCGAATACCCCTTTAAAGAATACAGTACATTAATTTGGTTGTTCGATTGTGCGTCCAGGCGGACAAACCTCAAGGTGGCAATGTCATCCGCAAACAATTTAAGATGAATGAGACACGTAGCAATAAAAGAGCAACATTTCTTATTTAAAAAAAAAAATACCTTGCAAAACATCACGTATTATGTCTGCTTTTAATTTTACAACAACGTTTTACAATAAAAGGCATTACCTGTATATGTTCCAGACAGAGAGGGATGTCCCATCAAGTTAACTACACCATTTTCATCAGCATTAAAACAACCTAAAGATTCATAGTGCTTCCCCTCCTCACTGAGTTTTGCATACACACTAACAGCTTGATGTTGATTTAATCCATTTACTTTAATTTCGAGTTCATCATCCACCAGCAGGTGTCCAGTTGGTTTGAATTCTATTGTTGGGGTCATTTTAGTTCCAGAACAAGAAAAGTGTCTGACAGATGAAATTTTATTAATATTTGCTTTAACAAAGGAATCAACTAAATACAACTTGGGTTCTATCTGTTGTAGCTGTCGGCTGATGTATCTTAAGCAGTAGGTATTCAACTTCACTGAAAATAATTGCAATGGTTGGATATGAAGTAATGAGAAATCATTAGAAATATACATCAAATAACAAGGTTGTAAACTGAAGTGAAAAAGTATGCCCCAAGTTGGACTCAAACCCCAAACCCTTCAACAAAGTATAGCTGACTGGGCAGCCGTCTATCCCCACACCACAACGTGATTCATATGTAGTAGCTGGTGTTCATGATCCATCATGTGCAAATAATAGATTATATAACATTAAGTAAACCTGTCACAACATAGATTGTTTCTTAATGACTTATTATAATATTACTAAGGATGGATATTCATATTGTCCATATTCTTATGCCAGAACTCTTGGCTACAACTGATGAATTTGAGAAACATTTAAGAGCATGACATAGTCTGCACAAAGGAAGTATGAACAAAATGAAACACTTGAACTTTCAAAAATATTCGAATAAACCGCAGGTCACTAGCGGATTCAGGGGGGGGGGGGCGCACCCACCCCTAAAATTCCCAAACCTTACATGTATGTCCATGCGCGTAGGAGCTGGGGCCGCAGGAGCAGGACATTTTATGACCCCTACTTCTCATCTGTATTTTAAACTAGTCAAAACCAGTGACACATTGGCATTCAGCCAAGATATTTAATACGCATGACAAAGTGTTATCATCGCTACCAGACAGGGACGGTCGCTAGTACCCTGATTGCTATCTAGGGTGTGAAAACAGTCGGTGGATTAATGAAGTTATGAAAGGAAGCATACTAACCAAGTGACAAGTATATTTATATTTGCATTGTTGTGAATTTTAAAATTTTGATAATTACATTTACTTGACGATCAATTAAATGGCGATAATCTCATTTACTCACAGACACAAATTAAATACATATTCTGAATTTCCATTATGAAAGTAGACTTTTAAATGAATGTTCCAAAATATATCCCTCAAAGACAAATTTTAGGAAAATATAATTTTAAAAGTGATGTCAAAGGTGATTTCCTTAAAATTTTCTAATCCGGAGGGGATACCCCTCCCGCACCCATCCTTTCCACGGCACCAATGCTCAATACCTTCCTACGCGCCTGGTGTCTGAATACGGAAATATACAGATATCCTTAATTATAAGATTTTAAAATAAGCGATTCTCATATATTGTAGCAGTATATACTATCATGATGATGTTTATAAACAGTCATTGCCGTTTTATAAGGCTTGAGCAAAACCTAAAAAAAGTTACGCCCCCCCCCCTAAAACCAAATCCTGGAACCGCCCCCTACAGGTGGCCGGTGAGTAGCCATGACATTTAAAACCCGCATTGACATTTTTTTCTTCACTCTGTTCTTAGTAAGATCTTACTATAAGAACAGAGTGAACAATTTTTTTTTCAATGCGGGTTTTAAATGTCATGGCTACTCACAGTCCACCTGTGGAATAAACTTGCTTAATAGATTGAATTATCCGAATGCTGCATATCCGAAATTTGATTATTTTATGATTTCCCTATAAAACCGTTTACATGCGCGTAACAACGCTTCAAAAGGATAATTCTGTTTACATGCATGACAAATAATGTAACCGTGAATCAAATTTTGCGCAAATGATGAACAGCATTACATAACTTACTGTTATTAAGTAAATAACTGGGTCGAAACATTTTCTAACCCCCATCTAGGCCACACTCCACTAAATACGAGATTGGTTGAGCAGACAGTTATTGATAGAATAGTACTATATTAGTCCACACAGACATTCGGTGTGTGATAAACTGTACGAAATATTATTGCCCCAACAATCATAACACATATATATTTGTGTGTGTCTCATCCAAACAAACAGTATTAACTTCTCACTCACCTATATATGTCGACTCATAAACCATTCAGTAGGTGTGTTAAAGCTAGAAAAGTAAAACTTCAATAATAAGACCACCATTGGGACTCTTGAAAACTGGTTATCGAGTTGGTCTTAATATTGAGGTTGAATGAATAGCAAAACTGTGAAAACGGGCTTGAAAAGTGTGGTCTTATTATTGAGGTGGTCTTTAAGTGAGGTTTTACTGTATATATGATGAATGACACTGTATGGTAATGTCCACGATCCGCAGATTAATCTAGAATAACTCCATGATCACTTTTATTGCATCATGACATAAACTATGTAACTTTGGATGTCCTATATCATTTTACAACTACACATGGGATGGCTGATACAGGTTATATTATATAGATAACAATAGGTTAGTGACGTGGAATGAGAAAGTTTATCAGACAAGGGGGAGGAATTTATCGGGTGAGCTGATACACATATCATGTTTCAACATAAGATTTTTTCAAAATTCTGTGTAACGTTTTTGATATATAGCCCCACGAACTTATGTATGCATATATATGTGTTTTTGTGTGCAACTGTAATACAGGATGACATGATATTGTGTTTTTACGGATACTCGTAAATATCAAAACCATAATGTTTTTATAATAATGTGGACACCATTGTTATATATGTACATAGTCACTTGAAACTCAATATATGTGACATTGTTCAACTTTGTAGATTATACTTTTCTGTTGTCTGAAATGCATACATGTAATGTATATATTGATGATAGGCCTACTATAATACATGTATATTGATAAAGCCATTATAATGAAGTCCACTTGTATGTATACGTAAAACAAACACAAACCATTAAGTATAAATACAGTTATATTCTATAACTGAATAAATATGGTACCATTGGCTACCGGTAGTACCAACGTATGGACAGTACTTTGTCTCGTAACCCTAAAAGTTAGCGAAAGTATGTTCATATATTAATTCAAAAACATTTTTAAAGAGAATGTCGACATTTTTTTGAAAATATTTACTACAAAACGTCAATAACCTTAAATGTCAAACTTTATTCACGGATAACCACGTTTTCATGCATTTTACATGAATTTATGTTTTGTATTCGAAACCTTGCGTATATCGTTGGTTATACAGGATTACATGTTGTGCCACGAAATGAATGCCAATAGATCTACGTGTAGCAATGTATAGTTCATTAATACAAACAAATTATTTCAGTTTTATTAACAGAAATCCACGTTAAAGTAGGATGTATGTAATTCATATATAATTATGTCTGTACATGCCACCGTCTTTAAAATATAACATCTATCATTGTTGAACGAATACACCATTCATAGGTTGACCATAATTCCATAGCATTTTCATGTATTTTGTATCCAGAACTATCAAAGTTCAATGGATGTTGAGAGCAAGATATGTATCCAAGGTGTATTGGCCCCTTTGACAGGGGTCAGGGTAAACAGTCCCCTGAAGTCACCGACAATATACAATGCACGTAGTCCGTGAGACTCTACATTTACAAATGTATGCACACTTTCATAGTTGTCTATTTGCTGGATCGCTACCAGTAAATGTTGGGATGCTGCAGTTTTTTGGTTGAAGTTCTTCATGCAAGAAGTTGATTATCTTTCTCCACATATCTTCTTGAGCAAAAGCATGTTGTTCTGGAGTGCCACCGTACACCAGGTACGTATCTGTAATTAAAAGCAAATGCATGTACATGTACTGTATTACATAAAAGAGAGAGAATACGTAACTACAGGGAACGCCATATACACAAGACAGTGCCTACCCACGCAGACCTCCGGGAAAACAACAATCAACAAAACATAAGGCACTTAAGGAGGTCAAAGGGTGCACATGTTAAGGAACAGAGGCACAAGGAATGGCCTGGCAGACCACAAGGAATAACTAGGAGAATCAAAGTGGACAGTGAAGGAAGGGGAAGGGGGGATTAATGGATGGAAACTGAGATCACAGGACAAGTCAAGACAACTGGCCGCAATAGGCCGAAATTGGGCAGGAAACAACCTCAACACTAAATGACAAGGGAATGGGAAATACAAAACACATTCAAAACACAAACAGAAACAACAAACATATAGCGAATTACAGCCTTGGAACTGTCAGCACTGGGGGTATTCGCTTCAGGATTATTTATTGTGTGATACAAACTGGCTGTCTACAGTCTGACAAAATAAATATATGGTACAGGAAACAATTATCTCCACGGAGCATCCAAAGGACTACTAAGTCTACTACCAATTTCGCATACCATGATGCTTGGTGTTACGCCGTTTTTTAACAGAGTTTCAGTGGTATTTATACGGCGGTCGGTTGACCTAACCCCATAAATCGGAGTTCATAGGTGGAGGACAAATGATTTTGGATGCATTATCTTCAGACAATTCACGGTAGAACATACGCCTCATTTCGGTGTTCATACCCACAATTCCTTGATAAGCAACCGAGTGCTGTACCGACTGAGATAACCGGGCTCGATGTAGTGGCAGAGAGGTTACGTTACTTAGTATAAACGGTCTTTGAATCAGGGTTGTTTTAAGTTCGCGGCATGGACTTTTAAGATAAAATATGGTGTAGTTACCGTTAGGAAATATACTGGTATTTGTTACAATGGCATTAATAAACAACACAATCTCACACTGTTAAACTACGAGTACATACCAAACACTCGATGATAACCCATTTTACACAATGTACTATACGGCGGGTCAATCACGTGACCGGCTCCTGGATAAGATGCAATCATGAATTTGTCTGTTTTGTCTGCAGGATAAAGCTTCTTTAGCAGAGCAATCGAGTGTGTTGGACAACACATGTCATCTTCGCCTTTGATATTCAAAATCTTGGCGTCTCCTTTCCATGCCTAAAATACAAATGATTAACCACATAATCAAAATATCATGTGATCATATCGATGGGTGAAAGCTACACTCGTGTATTTACGTATGAATAAAGACGCAGATAAATTTGTTTAGCTTTCAACCCTATAAATACGTATTGTCATCAGACCAATAGCTTCATTGAGGGTCTTGCCTCCGTCAACACATATTCACGTTCGGAAACTTACCATATAAGAACTCGTCAAATAATTTAAATTTTACGGTGAAAATGTCACCTATTGTCCCTTTCCTCCGTTAGGCTGTAGGTCCAGCAACAGGTTTCAATATATGGCTGGATTTTAATTTTGCAAGATTCAATGGAACCGATATCCAATGACAACCGTGAAATTGTTTGCGATGAGTACTCAACAAAAATACACCACTAAATTTGCATCAAAATTTTTATTTTCACATCAGATGGAACTGTAAGAAGAAATTATTATATAGAAATTCAATTTTACAGTTACATGAATATTGAGATTTATTACTTTAAACAGACGTCAACTTGGGACATACTTTTTATCTCAAATGGTGCGATTTGTTTAGTAACTATGTATTGCTCATTTATGTATATGTAATAAATGCATTCATGTTTAAAATAGTAACGTCAAGTTGCTGATCATAGCATTTCGCAAAGCCATCAAATTAATGCACACATTTTTTGTGTATCAAATGTTACGTACCTTTATTATATCTCTCTCAGCGAAATCATAACTCTTATTCATGATTATTTTCCCATCTTTTTTCACTAACTTGTTTTCGTCTGATCTACAACATTCGAAACAAGATTAAATGAATGTAACACGAAGCTTGAATTATTAAAAAGTTCAAAGTACATGTAATTGCAAAAGTCATACATAATCAGAATAATTTGCTTAATTTCAAAGCACAGGTAATCATTAATTACTCATATGAGAGGGACAAACAGAGGCTTAATGTTCAACATGGAGACTAGACTATGTCAGTCGGTAGAGCACTTGGGCCCTATTTACAAACATTTTAAGACTAAGACTTAGAATTTAAAATCTAAACATTATATTTTTTTCTCCTACGTGTTTATTACAAAACAGATTTTAATAAAATTGGCAAACGTATAGAATGGGTAACAACTATTATTCTGACAAAATTTTACCCGCTTAACATTAAAGGAAAGACAGGCATAACTGATGCCAATTTGAAGTCTAAGTCTGAGTTTCAGTGTTTGTGAATAAGATCACCCGACTCCTAAATGTTGTATGGTGGCTCTGTGGCTCAGTGGTTAACGCTGCTGACTACGAATCCGAAGGTCGTGGGTTCGATCCCTCGTCTCGCCGGATAAAACAGAAATGCTTTTCAGTGTTTCCCACCTAACATAGTACTGGCATGTAACCAGGAAAGTACTGTGTATCGGTGCTATACACCGGGCACATTAAAGAACCAGACTGTCTATTCGAAATAAGAGCTAGGCAGAAATGCCGGGCATGTCTGTATCACAATTTCTCTCTCTCCCTTCTGGGGGCTTGTTCTCAGTCTGTCCCTCTGGTCAGATCACGCTGTATCTGCACTGGTAGAGGATGCACCTGCGCCCTTGTGGCTGCAACAAATGTAAAGCGCCTGTGAACGTGTTTCGCATGAAACGGGCGCTATATAAATCTGGTATATAATAATAATAATAATAATAAGTATGGCGTAGGGTCGAACGCCGGATAGAGCATAATGTCCTCTGTGACAACTTGACCGAAGATTACAAACCCATTTGACCTCCACCTTTGATTCATGGGGCAAGTTATCAGTTGTTTGTGGCCCATCACAACATCCGTAGATGGACCTACATCTAAAACAGTAAGCAACTAGAAGTGATGGAACTTACTTACTTTATACAAGGTATATCACCACGGCTGTACTTGATTGGTTCTACGGAATTAAATGCACATCCATTTATGTTTACGACAGCAGTAACCTGCGGTAACAAATCATAAGAGACATTAAATATTATCGAATAAGCTGCAATAACAATGAAAAGGACGAAACGCGAATGTCTGTCTAAAAAGGCAAGACTTAGCACCGTACATTGTTATTTTTTGGGATATCGTGGAAATATGTACGGGTGTACGTTGTCCTTGTAAGTATCATTGCAAGTAGATACAAATGTCGTTAACCTCGAATTCATGTTAATGTACAACACTATTCAGCTTCTAACCATGCCATTACAGACAAAAACATCTTTTATCGATATGAATTACCTAATTAACACACATATGACGTAAACACATTGATGGGGATAAAGAAACCGAACTTAATCAGAAACACGTCAACAATGTCTATCAGTTCCATGCTTTGAAAGCATTATGTAAATTAACTTGATTCCATATTTGAGCAATGCATTGAAAAATTACCCGACCTTCGGAGTCTGTGTTGCTAACAGTAAAGCAATTTCACCTCCCTTTGACAGACCAACAACTCCTATTCGTTCATTTCCTGTCTCACGTGACAACCATTCTACGGCGTCCTGTAGATATATAACGTAATGCCTCAATGTTATGTAGACAATTGAAGATAGAAACTTTGTTGAATGTAGATTCATAAATTGCTTATAAACATAACACTCATTGCTATGGTTGTATTGTTGAAAGTTTCAAATACTCACGGATATAGTTAAACTCGACACTTATATTAATTAATACTGTATCTGGTTGTTTCTAGGATAACCTAGCAACCATAATTATACTCTGAATTATGTGCAATAAACTGCTAAGTACGGTAAATGAAATGTATATGAAATACTGCTTACATTTTTATTTTAAATATAAATCTTTAAAGCGGGGACAGTGTTTTGTATTCTTCATTACGCATGGTAGGACAATGCAGCATATATCTAAGAATGTTGTATATGACCGTTTACCCATGGTGAAATAAGTAACTTACATATTAAAGTCAGAAACAATTTGATGTTTACTTACTGTTGGACTATAACATGTATCTGTGTACTGTTGTAGAATACTTACCAAGAAATAATCCAGATTAAGATCCATCAAACTATGTGGAAGATCTTTATATCGGAAATAAGCCAGTGCCAGTGACGCTATACCACGTGATGCGAGTAAAGCTGCTCTGTAATCTGCCAGTCCACCAGTTGTACCGTACAGATCTATAACACTAGGAAATGGTCCGGGGCCTACAACACATACACCAAAACGTTATAAGAGTTCAAAGTGCTAGACTCCTGATTCGAGGGTCATGAGTTCGAATCCTGCCATGGGATGTGTTGGATTTCACAATCCCTGAATCGATCCACTTCGGATGGTTTTTAATGAGGAGATTCCCTCTAATCATGTGGTACAAACAACACCATACCATTAACATAGTGCTCAAATCGCCATGAAAACGAAGACAGAATTTAATGACCGACTGATATGGGCATAACATTGAATTTTGTTTGTACCGCTGGTAAAAAAAAACTTTTAGAGACTTCGGGATTTCATCTATTATACACGAGTACTGGTTACAAAACACGAATCAGTCATGGATATAAGTTACAAACGTTGTTCACACCATCGATGTAGAATAAATAAGTTTAGAAGTAGGAACTTAAGATGGAGTAAAAATTATAACACTAATTGCAGTATAATTGGGTACTAAAATAAGAATAATGGATCTCTTTAATTTAATACCGTGACAGCGGTGGGATATATTAGGCAATAGATCGAATCCAATTTTAAACAACATTGTGTTGAAATTAGTTGCTTAATAGCACGTACAATTACAACGAGTATACGCGAAATTTGCCTTAAAATGCCAAACCTGGAGGTATGAAGTATGTTCCCCGAAGTTTGCCATCAGTTATTTCAACACGTCTTACATTGATATCCTTATACCATCGTTCTATTGAAGTTGCACACAGTGCTGAGTGTCGACTTTTCTTTCTTATTTCACACAGAGTATAATGTCCATCATATACTGTTATCGTTGTGCTCAGTGGAGTATCTACGTTTCTCTTCATTAACCGTATGCCTTCCCTTTGATCTGGACAAGGGACCATGCTCCAGAAAAGTCCCATTGAAGAATTACCTGTTTAATATCATATAATAATGTAATCGTTCTCTTTTCATACAGTGCGGGTTTACGTAACTTTATTTATTATACCATTGTATATATTGTCTTCTGGGTCGAAGATATACCAGATATTGTTGCTGACTAAAACTTGACGAACAGTTTTGTCACTATGTGGTTATAAACATGCACATAATGTGCACATTGTTTCAATGAAAACTTTGAATAGAAATTTGATACTAGAAAGGGACATCGTACAACTGACATCAGCCTAAAGCAAACAACTATGCGCCGCCCACGACGACAGCGATGAAGAATAAACAGCGTCACAAACAGATTAGAAACCAAAAAAGGCGGTTAGACGCAGTTAAATACATAATGAATAATACCGCATATAGTTCATAAAAACAACGTTCATTATCCTCAGGTTTTTCTCGACAAGTCTTTACATCCGTAAGTAAAGACAAAACCAGACATATACCAGGAACTAATACATTTACGGTGAGTTCAGTCTCGCAAAAATTGCAATTTTAGCGGGCCATTGTATCAACGGACTCTTACCATCAATTCGCTAACCGCCTTGGGAGCGGGAGGTCGAAGGTTCGAATCCCGGTAGGGAGTTCGTTCTGATATATCCGGTTAGTGACCCGCCAGCTAGTTAAATAATGGTTACAATGTGGCTACCTGCCTGGTGCTTGGCAATGATTAAAGGATAAGTATCGGGAATAAAATGTGCTCAGAAAGTAGGTGTCTCATAAGTCAGAAGTGGCTGGCCCGCTAAGTAGGGTGACATTATAATAAATGCATACTTTACTTTACTTTACATATCAACTACCAACTTTGATTGGATTTGAACAAAGCGTTATGTAAAACTTAGAAATGCTATGAAAACAAGCGAATCTCTTTAATTACCCGTGTAAGTCCCACATGAGGATTCACACTCTTTCAAACTGACGTTACCATCTTCGTCTGCTACGTAACATCCACTTGACTCAAATTGTTTATCATCTTCACTAAGATATGCATACACACTGACTTCCTGTCTATTATACAAGCCACATATTTTAATATCCAAATCTTCATCGACTAACAGATGACCACGTGGTTCCACCTCTATATGAGATTTTATGTTCCCATGGTTACATGTGGAAAACAATCGTCTAGTTAGTCTGTATTCCAACTTATGAACACGTAGTGAAGATTGTATTGATGTGGTGCGAAACCGCTTTGTGAAGAATTTCCACGAGTTCCCAATTTCTAAACTGCTACCATGTAAAACAGCCGGTAGAGCACATCCGATATTATAGTGCCCTGAAATGCAAGTATGTTTAATTTACAGTAAAATCTTCCTCAAAGACCACCTCGAAATTGAGACCACATTATTAACAAAACCGCGTTGTCATGGACAAGGTTTCATTTTTTCTCTCCATATTTTAACTCTACATTGAGGTCACCTCATAAGTAAGACCGACTTTCTCTCGAGCCGATGCATCATGGTGGTCTTAGTATTGAGGTTTTACTGTATTCGGATATTTAAACCACCAGTTTCATTTGTTTCGATACTGCAGTGTATTGTTGTAAATGTTGAGTTAAAACATTTTCAAGGACCAGCATTTCTGAATCACACATTGTTTATTCGATGTGCAATGCACGGTTTTTCAGTATGTATACCCCTTCATTGTACAAGGGGAAAACAACGGCCCCGTGTTTACGTTGTATTTATATTTACATCATTTTCCATCCATCGTAAATTAAGACTACACGTGGGAGTTATCTTTAATGTGTAAAGAGTATACGCATAGAGGAATAGAAATATATGTAGTATACACAACTGCAACTGAAATGTTCATATCTTAGTAGGTCAGTATTTAATACATACACTATTCAAAGATATATATATATACCATGCATGTCGATCCACAAAAATGTGAGCATGGACACAATGTGTTAATGGGCATAAATGTGAACTAATTTACCACACATGTGTAACATTTGACTATGATAGTTTCTGATAAATGTGAAAACAGTTCACACACGTGATAAAATTCTTTCTCGTATGAGAATTGTATTCACATTTGTAGAAAGTTTGTGCATATGTGACTTAATGTTTTACATTTGTGACAATTTTCACATTTGGTGGCCCTACTGATGTATATATTTCACGTATATGAAAAACTCGAAATCTTACCTGATTTGATGAAGTTGTGCATTCGTAACATTTTGTAATATATTATCCAATTACTACGGTATTATAATACCAACATGAATGATCTGGAAAATTAACGAAGACACAGTTCACAGACATTATAATTCAGGCTTTCATCATGTTTATGTCCAGGCATAAATTATGTTAGTACTATCTGCCCTTTGTAAAGGTTCCTATCCGACAATTATACCCACTCAATTAGATTATCCACACGAGGGAGTTATCGCTTAAATATAAATATATACTGATCGAAAGAGTTTTAACAAGTAATTATGTATTTGAACAAATGAACTATAGTCTGCATTACAACCTCTACAGAGCGGCCTTATCTTGAGCAACAGCCTCTCTTCAACAATACTACTGTGTTTTTCCAATAGGGAGTATTTACAGTCAGTATAACCTCTCTAGAGCAACAGCCTCTCTTCAACAATACTACTGTGTTTTTTTCCAATAGGGATTATTTACAGTCAGTATAACCTCTCTAGAGCAACGACCTCTCTTCAACAATACTACTGTGTTTTTTCCAATAGGGATTATTTACAGTCAGTATAACCTCTCTAGAGCAACAACCTCTCTTCAACAATACTACTGTGTTTTTCCAATAGGGATTATTTACAGTCAGTATAACCTCTCTAGAGCAACGACCTCTCTTCAACAATACTACTGTGTTTTTCCAACAGGAATTATTTACAGTAAGTATATAACCTCTCTAGAGCAGCGACCTCTCTTCAACAATACTACTGTGTTTTTCCAACAGGAATTATTTACAGTAAGTATATAACCTCTCTAGAGCAGCGACCTCTCTTCAACAATACTACTGTGTTTTTTCCAATAGGGAGTATTTACAGTCAGTATAACCTCTCTAGAGCAGCGACCTCTCTTCAACAATACTACTGTGTTTTTTCCAATAGGGAGTATTTACAGTCAGTATAACCTCTCTAGAGCAACAACCTCTCTTCAACAATACTACTGTGCTTTTTCCAACAGGGATTATTTACAGTCAGTATAACCACTCTAGAGCAACAACCTCTCTTCAACAATACTACTGTGTTTTTTCCAATAGGGAGTATTTACAGTCAGTATAACCTCTCTAGAGCAACAACCTCTCTTCAACAATACTACTGTGCTTTTTCCAACAGGGATTATTTACAGTCAGTATAACCACTCTAGAGCAACAACCTCTCTTCAACAATACTACTGTGCTTTTTCCAACAGGGATTATTTACAGTCAGTATAACCACTCTAGAGCAACGACCTCTCTTCACCAATACTACTGTGTTTTTTCCAATAGGGATTATTTACAGTCAGTATAACCTCTCTAGAGCAACAACCTCTCTTCAACAATACTACTGTGTTTTTTTCCAATAGGGAGTATTTACAGTCAGTATAACCTCTCTAGAACAACAACCTCTCTTCAACAATACTACTGTGTTTTTTTCCAATAGGGAGTATTTACAGTAAGTATAACCTCTCTAGAGCAACAACCTCTCTTCAACAATACTACTGTGTTTTTTCCAATAGGGAGTATTTACAGTCAGTATAACCTCTCTAGAGCAACAACCTCTCTTCAACAATACTACTGTGTTTTTTTCTAATAGGGAGTATTTACAGTCAGTATAACCTCTCTAGAACAACAACCTCTCTTCAACAATACTACTGTGTTTTTTTCCAATAGGGAGTATTTACAGTAAGTATAACCTCTCTAGAGCAACAACCTCTCTTCAACAATACTACTGTGTTTTTTCCAATAGGGAGTATTTACAGTCAGTATAACCTCTCTAGAGCAGCGACCTCTCTTCAACAACACTATGATATTTTCCAGGAAGGACAATTTACAATCAATATAACCTCTCCGCAACAGTCGAAGTGTGTGTCTCCAAAAGTGTGCTGCTCTGGAGAGGTTGCGCTGTATATTATTTTCACTGAAGCATGTTGTAGAGTGGTCAGTATCTTGTTCACATCGGATCACCTCGGCTATTTTTCAAAACTATTTTCCGAACTGTAACGGAAATTGCCGATATGTTGCGATTGGTGTCATCCTAGTTCTTGTTCAATGTTTCAGAATGACTGTGTCATTTAGTCGTCGATGATGTATAGTTAATTAAACAAGTTGTATGATAGTAGTTTTAATCAGTATGATTGTCAAAAATTTGTATGTAATATACGAATACTTCATAATCGGGTATAATGTTTTACAATAAAGACTTGAGTGAAATTAACGTGACGTAATATCGTTCTTATTCAAAACGGTAGTCTTCACAGAGCAGAATATCTTTTGTTTGTATACATTTTTTGTTACTTGCTTTTTTCATTTTTTATTTTGTATTTCTTCAAAACACAATATACATTGAATTCTATGTTGATCTGACCGCAGTTTAAAATGTTGAAGTATAATACACATCATCCAAGGACATTGATAATTCTACACAATAAATCGTACTTCGTGGAATCATGTTATTACCCCTAGGAACACGATTATTGATACATGCAGAAGAGTATAACAGGCGGGTAATATTTCCTGTCATTGACGCAGCTTGCAGAACAAATAAAACTGTCTCATATTAAAATATTACAACGGTAATGGAATACGTCATAATGCAAATAATATTATTGTTTGAGTATTAGTTAACTCTTCAAATGTAAATAACAAATGAAAGTTTCCAGAGTTGCTGTATGACTGTCATACTGATAAGTACACATTAAAATATACTATAGTCTCGGCGAATCCTGGTTATTTATTGATTTTTCATATGGTACATTCGAATACCATAACAATTATTTAATGCCATAAATGGGTAATGGAAAAGCGACAGAGTTCACTTGACAACGTCTTAACATAAATTCTTAAAATTCACTCATGGATGGCGTCGAATATACGAGTAAACAGTAGCGGCGATACATCCATTTAAAATCTCAACTATTATAGTATTGTTTTGCAAAATGGCCATACCGCGGTATGACACCTATACTTGTAAGTATTGTACAAATAAACCAAAACAATACATGACATGAGTGAGTTTATTTTGGTATATATTTCACAATGTCTAGTGTTAATTGATAACACAGCACATATTGCACAAGTAAAAACATAAATAACTATTCATAAACGATATATCAAAACATGCGACAATTTGGCACAAGTCTCAGTATAATTCTCAAACATGAGCATCTGGAACCATTTCACAAACTATCTCCACTGAGTTTTGTCTCAAACTCAAATATGATCTTATCTTTTTAGTCATAACATGCATACTCAATGATCACTCGAAAGCAAAGCCATCATTTGTAAACAAGATTTCTGATTTAGGCATTTTTGCATCACTACTAAAGGGTATGATTGTGGCGTAATTTTGATTATGCATGAAATATAATATTTGACATGAGAAAAATATCAATTTGAGAAGTTTTGTGAAACTGAAACCTGAGCATATTACATCTTCGGGACGTTTAAGTTAAAAAGTACAACAATAACAAATGCGTAAGTTATTCACAAAACTAATGAATTCCATGACAGGTAGCTACAATATCAGCTAACAGTTGCCATGGCGACAGTGCTACGTTTTCCGCCACTTGCAAAGTGTCAGGCACTTTTCTTTTATCTTTCCGAAAAGTTCATCGATATTACCACGGTCTCCTTCCGGCCCAATAACTCCCATCAAAGTTGTAAAGAATCCAAGCGAATATATCAGAGAAAAGCCAATCGTGCAAAACATAAACATTCCAAATTTGATGATAAATTGAATTTGAGCAAAGAACATAAATGTGGAAGCACCAAGTGTTGTACAAGCACCGGAAAACACAGAAATTCCCATAACCTCCAGCATGTCCTGAACACGTGACATCCGGTCGGTGCGCTTTGACATGTGATATCCCTCCGCCAAGTGAACAACATAGTCCACAGTTAATCCGACGACCATGCACATGTTTAGGGCTTCCAATAACTGAAAATATAGATAGCAACTCATGAACAACTTCTTATTATAAAAATGCCCATGGTGTAATCTGTTGTAGAAAACTGAACATAAGAAACGAAGTTGAAATCATTCAACCGTATTTCAGCTATCAACCAGGACTAACCTGTTCTCCTGCAAGCAACCGACCACGTCCTTACATGAATCATAAGTAGAGAACAAATGAATTTGGGTGTCTTTTTGCAGTCTAATAGAGACGGAGACCACACGCCTCACCAAGTGTTCAAACTTATTTACAGTTGATCACTCTACCACCGAACCGAGCCAACTGGGTAGGTTATCTAAACACTCCATACAATTTGGAGTGATGTTAGAACATAAAACGATTGCCAGCATCAACAAGACCAAATTAGATAAACTGGTAGTTACTGATTATGATACACAGTGTAGATATCCGGTCTTCAATGGAAATAAGCTGGCAAAAATAACCATTGCAACCGGCAAATATGTTCTTTCATATAAATAAGGACATGGATTGAACATACATAGCACTGACATGAACGCTGCAAAGCCAACAATTGTAGATCAAAGACTCAAATATCTTTAATTCCAATATTAACATGCATTCTTAACTCGCATTGATATATATATTAAGTTATTAACTTATTGTGCCGAGTGATTCTCATAGCATAATAAAGTTGAAAAGTCCTAATTGTAATACATGAATATACTTACGCCCAGTTTCCAGCCGGCCAATGGTATGATACCAATTACACATATAGTACTACAGCACATACTTAGTGTCGCAAACAAACCAATCAACACGTTCCTAGTTGCAACTGTTAGAATGGGAAAAGCCAGAAGTATTCCAATCACAATACCCTGTATAGCACCGTCCTCGATTGTCTGTAATATACATCTGTGTAATGAATATCTAATAATGATCATTCAATGATGTTGTCAACCATAACATTATGAACATGTATTATTGTCAAGTTGCATATATGTGCTTTATATGATTATTTCTGTAATAAAAGTGCAATACAATATGGAAATGTTTAAAAAAAATCTAAAACATAGTCTTTGTGGTGACTATTCTCGAATGATTTAAAAAAACATGTGTTTATAAGAAAGATGTTCTCCTTAAGCAAGGGCAATCAATGCAAATAAACGAACTAAAACCCAACGGCTTGTTAATCACAATAACAATTACCTTTTGTACAGAAAGATTATGCCAGTAATCCTTGGTGAGTTGAAAACCATTCTGTAACCCGGGAGGCATCTGTTGGACCTACAAACAATAAGTATACCATGACTAAATTAAGGTTATCTGATAGTCACTATACTTGCAAGAAAAAAATATACACACGATTTTAACTCAAGTTTAGAATTAAATAATGGTCAGGACATGTATTCATTTTGAAATTCGTTAGTAGGATTATCTTATAGCAAAAGTTGTGAAAACACACAGCTACCAGGGGCATAACGTGAACAGATTGAGAATTACTCATGGTGGGTGGGTTCGGGATGATATCACCCCATTCCCATTGCTCATATTTTAATTGCATGTTTGAGTTTTTAAGACACAGGTTTTTTTTACACCTTTAATTCCAAAGTTTGCTCACGTGAGTAAATGAGTATGGCACCCCACAAACATGGCTACTTCAAAGTGAAAGTTAACGTGTAGGTACCAGTAGTTTGAAATAGGCATTGATGAATTGTTCAATTGTTTCAAGCAGTTCATACTCATAGATGATCCTGTATATTCACGTGTATTTTCATTCACCACAAACGTATATCTACAACGCACATACCTCGTTTTGTACAAATGATTCCCATCTGTCAAGTATAGGTTTTCCCTCTGGATAGCCGGTTGAGAATCTACCAAGTGTAAGATTCACCTGAACACCCAGATAGACGATTCTGTTGCCGTAAAACACATCTGTAATATGAATAACTATTAACAAACTGTGTCATACCATATCCGAAGTGATTTGAATCAAACGCAGAGTTCAAATTATATTATTTATCAGAAATAGAATTGCCGCAGAAATATTTGATCTGAACTGCTGTTATGAAACTATTTTCGATTAATTTTGCAGCTTTGAACATTTAGAGCAATTTTCATTGCAAGTTTCACTGTCCCATCGTTAAGTTTAGTGATAAATTGTTTTCCCGAGATTAAAACGTCACGGACTTTACGATAGTTATTGGTTTCAGTAGATGGTAGACTACGTGTTACCACTGACAAAACGCCAGACCATCAGAGCTGGAAACTTATTTAAAGGGCGCGCCTAGCAACAAAAATCTTTTTTGCAGAGTCATTATTTCACACATTTTTCACATACGTATGTGCATGTAGTACTTATTATGTGGTTAATCGATGACGGTTCAAAACAAGTGGTATTACTACGAACAATAACACAAGTATCGTTAGACTTACGATACATTTTCATAATGTTCATCTGACCGGGAACGTAAAACTAAAATCAAATAGCTATCGCGCATGCGCAGTCCGTTGGGTCAATAGGCCGTATACCACCACAAAGCATACTTACTGTAGTCCGTTTTGAGTGGACTGGAATAATCGCTTATCCCTTCACCAATCAGATCTTGAAACATGTTGAAGTTTTCTTTGTTCCTGAATCTGTAGCCATCATTCAACCAATAGGATATTGGTATCTGGATGGAAAAAAATGCAACGTTGTAGTGAGTATATAGGAACGGATAAAATGTTAGTATACTAATTCTCAGACCATACTGCCTTCGATTGTTGAAAAATAAATACATATACATTAATGGAGTCCGATGTAGGCTTTTAAGTAGTAGTACATGTACATTGATAGCATCTGTATATCCACACGAGTAAATTACATACATACACACACGAGGATTAAACTACAGTAGGGCCTTCGTAGGTGAGCAGTTGGAGCTTCTGAAAAGAAATCACTTGCTACTTACCACTGTGGGCTCGAACCCCGACTAGATGTATGATTTGTATGTGCGGAAGCTATCCAGCCGACTTAAGAAATATCGGCAGTTCTATCCAGGTGCTTGCCTATGCTCAAAAACATGCTAGAATTGGCACTTTCTTCCTCCACTATATTAGGCAGAAAACATGAATATGGTGGTTCATATGTCTGTAAGCCCCATTGTAAAAAACCGAAACAGAACAATTGAACTACATACAAAGTCATCTTGTTAAAAAGACTTCCGGTTTATCATGATGTCTATCTATATAAGGAGTATGATTTAAACTGATGTCTTCTTACCTCAAATACGTGTGGGAAAGATGAATTCAACTTTAACGTATTGTACATTTGGCTTTTAGATTGCATAAATGACATCGCCTTCCTGTAGTTCCATGGTAACGATAAGTTGAAACCTTGCAGTATGGACTCTACCTGAAACAATATGTAGATACAATATATGGTGCTGGTAAGCTCCTCAACAACTTGAAAATGATTGAGAAAGATTGTCGCTATCAATTTTTAAAGATAGACATACCATTTATACAAGTATCGCATTTATACATGTATCGCATTTACACAAGTATCGCATTTATATATGTATCGCATTTATGCAAGTATCGCATTTATACATGTATCGCATTTATACATGTAACAGACACAAATGCCAGAACAAAAGCATTACGATATTTGGATGTTAAACAAAGGGCTTGGACAAAAATCAACTACAAGTGTTATATGTGTTACCAGTAATAGTATCGAGCGAGTACATGTTACAGTTAAAGCTCAACTTAAATACCACATCGAAATTAAGACCACCTCATTAATAAGACCACATATTCATTATTAATTTTGCTTCCATATTTTAGGCCGACAATCTCACAACTAAGATCGATTTTCTGCATATACAAAGGTGGTCTCATTCAGGCTGTACAGCAACTTCTGGCAAACATTAGGGCTAACTTTAGGGCTATTCTGTACTAGTTGTAGGGCTACAATTAGGAATTTCAGGACTACATTCTAAAATATTAGGGCTGTTTCAGGAACCACTTAACTGTGAAAGGTTGAGACAAAATCAACTTACACATATTGGAAGCCATAGTATGTTTACCAGCGCTCAATAGTCTTCAGCTGGCATTGGCTGTGTACTCAAAAATCTAATATTTGCACATCAGTCACAGCCAGTACCAAGCTGAAGCTAATGATACACTGGTAAACTGTATGAAGTTTCAAAAAAAGAAAACTACAAATGTACTGTTAAATGCAGTTTAAATATACAAACAAGAAAAATAATTCTAACTTAACCGAAATTCAACTCGAAAAGAAACATGAAAAAATAGGAATTTCAATAAAATAATAGTTTTTTAGGATTTTTGACAAATTTTTTTTTAGGAGTTTTAGGGCCGCTGGAAAGCCTGTTCATTGCATTAATAAAACAAGGTATTGGAAAAGTTATGCGAAATACTGTCACCGCAACAAAATAAGAACATAAAGGCCTTCGTCTCTCGATACCTTTAACGATTTAACCATATTCGTGGCAAAACATTTAATTTCTGGTTTAGATGTAGAAAAGTCGCGTCGTATCTTGAAATAATCTATCTGCTCGTGGTTGAAGTTCAGAAGTTTGTCACAAAATCTCTGAAATACAGGACATCCAATTAGTAAGACAATTCAGCAAAAAATCAACGTTTTGACAATCAGATGGCGTACTGTATTATACAAATTTGCAATTCACAACATGCGCTATGAAGGTCACTTAGTTTCCATATTTCGAGAAATTTGTAAATTTTATCACTTTTACGATATTTTACATCATAACAGACACCAACACCGTAAAAACACATATGTGATTTTATTTTTGATAATTCAAATGTTTCAATTTAATTTCAAATTGTTTACAATTTATGGTGTACTTAAAATATTACATTAATGGTCTTGAGCAAATGGATGTATCAAACTCGTGATAAAAGTGATAAAAGTTCCCGAAAGGTTCGGATTTTTGTCTCAGAAAACTTGCATGCTATAAATAAATAAAGTTAAATCATCTAAGCACACATCATATTTATTAGAATATAAACAAGAATATCAGACAGCACGTATCATTTTTTCAGAACAAACCTTCAGTGCCATCTGAGCCTGTTCCGTATTCGGGTCGAAGGTCGTATCGAGAACCTCCTCCCCAATACAACGTGCATCAGAGAAATGACATTGACTCATGTCACGCTCTTTGAGTCCCCAAGCGATGTATACAACAACATTTCTGTCATTCTTGTTGGCTGTAAAGCCACTGAAATCTAGTTGTAATGCCCTTCCATAATTGTGGGAATTACGATAGAACTGGGCCTGAAATATAAGGGTCAAATTTAAGCAACACTGAATACACCATACATTTATGTTATATTTTGTTATTCATCATGATGTCGATACTTGATAACAAACCACTGGATCCTAAATAATCGACAAGCCACATTTTGGTTTGATGTCCTTGCTGATTTCAAAAATATGAAATTTTATATGAAATATCATGCGCGGTTCAGCGGGGGAAGGACTGGGATTCCGGAACCCCTAGACTTTGGCAAAATAGGGTTGTCCATATCTAATTCTACATCAAATGGGGATTCCAATCAGGAGCTGGACACCAGTGGCGTAAATTGTTGTATCCGCGCATGAATGTTTTTTTTGGGCATATATTTGTCCGATCACAAAGGAGCGCCCGTCCAGAACGTTTTGTATCTCTGTGTTGCGCACGTTTCACATTCAGCAAAATCAACTAAACTGATGGTATCGTAAGTTTGCACCCCCATGCGAACTGAACAAATACAGAAATAACACGGCGACATAATACATATTACGTTATACATGTACGATGGATAAATAATGGCATTGTGTACTAAATTGTATTTAAATCGATGGATGCACATGCGGCCCTGAATGCAGTATGGTAAATAATCTTGGACCGTGAAACACATTGTACTATGACCGATGAACGATTATACTGTTCAAATATCTTAATGCTATATGGAAAACAAAGACTAATATAAAGTGTAACTTACAGAAATAATAAAAACACAATGTAATGTCATTAATAAACACGAATGAGGGAATTTTACATAGTGGCATTTGTTTATGCTTTCATACCACAATTTGCGCAATTTGATTGACTATGATAGTTATACTGATTTTACACTCATTTAATATATCATGTTTGTCACTGTAACTGTGTTTTAATAGATGAATGACCTCTAAAATGTGTTATTTAGTCGTATTTAACTACATATCAATAATTTGTAATGAAAAATGAAATATAGTGGTCAGTACACGTTCGACCGATAGGCCACTGATCTAACGACGTCTTATTGACTAACACTGAAGAGATCATTGAACGCACGAACGTTAACGCACTTATGAATAGTACATCAACCTATGTGGTCTATTTTCTAAATCGAATTATGGTCCAATATGTATGTTTGATCCAACATTTACGATCCTTTATCAATTGCTTTGAGAATAGACAGAAGTCATATTTTGAAATCACGTGCGCTTTCAGAGCAAAACGTTTACGAAAAATAAATTTCTAGTTTATTTATTAATAATTCAATTATGAGTCATAACTAGTATAATTAATACAGTAATTTACACTGGAGTATATTCCATATAGTAATATAACGTTTTTTAAAACAACACTGGTGGTCTCGTTAGCGGGGTTTGATTGTATGACCAAAAACTCTCGGAGCATTCAAGGAAATGGTGTATGGTAAACCAAGAGAGACAAAGAATGATTATAAGTATTATTTTACCTACCGGTTCATTTTCCGTCTCTATTCTTGATATCGAATATGCGAAGAATATCACCATTAGTATGAGTACTATCAAAATTATCCATTTGATAAACCAGTGGGTCACAAACTTGAAATACTGATTTTTGAAAAAGCGAACTAACACTTTCTTTTCTTTGTCCGTAGTATTATCAATTGCGTTAGGTGAATCATTAGCACTGACATCTGTGTTTTCAGTTTCTAAACGGTCTGTTCTTTCAATTCCTTTATCACATGTGCCTCTTTCAAACGTAACAAAACCATATTCATCGTCCTCGGACACTTTAAATGAAGGATTGACTTTACCAACAACACTGTATACATTTCCTGCCGAGTCTATAGCACTATTATCATCATATAAACCTGGATGGGTGTTCCCATTTTGTTTGATTTCTTCTTTACTCTTTATGCGTGGTTGGAATTTCAACGTCTTTATGCAGTCCATACGTTGGCTTATATAGGTAAAACATGGCCAATTCCAGTCTTTGAAATAAATGTGGTGTAATATTACTACTGTAGGAAAATATACAACAACAGAAATGTAATTAACGATCACAAGAACTCCAGCAAATATGCCGAACGATTTAGTGGCCAACAATGGCGAAAATCCACTCACGAAGAAAGCAACTGTTGTAGTTAAGGAAGTGAAGAACATGCTTTTCATTGATTTTCGGTATGCAGACGACAATCGATGGGCAAGACTGGGAAATGATCGGAATTCCGTATCTTTCCAAACATCCAAAAATACAAATAAATCGTCTGCGCCAATGCCGAGAATTATGAACAGTGTGATCACATGGAAGAATCCAAAATATCTGAAGTCTAAGACGACTCTGTATACGATGTTTGTACAAAGAAAACAACTCAGTATACTTGTAACTGCTAAAGATGATATCCAGAGAGATTTTGTGTGGTAAACAATAAATCCAAATATAAACAAAACACTTCCGAGAGCAAGAATCATATCGTAAAATATCTGTTTAACAATTTCATGTTTGAATAATAGAAAACTCCAATATATTACATGGAATTCGCCATCTTCTCGGCGAATTTCATCAATGACTGGTTTAAAGTTTCGCGCCAAGTAGTTTTCCATTTCTTTCTCCATGTCTTCTGCCTTTTGTTCCAGTTTTATCGGGTATCCCATTTGTATGAGAGTCCTGGTAACACGAGCGTTCACTCCTCTCTTTGTAATTACATGATCTTTAGCAAGAAAGTAGGTAAAGTCTGCTTTAGTTGCGTCGTTTGTTTTGGCTGTGTATAGTACTTTGGGAATATTAGTGTAATTTGGATCATTAAACACTGGGTCTATATGACTGTATGTGCCATCAAAGTATCTTAGCACCGAGTTCAGTTTTTCACATTTTAATAGAGCAGTTTGCACACAATACTCAGTGTAATTATGCGTGTTCCATAGTTTGTTTTCAATGCGTTCCATTCGTTTAAGATTTTCCTTAGTGAAGATATTACCGCCGCCAGTATCATAGTACAACACAATGTTTGCTCGATCATAACCCATAGATCTGTACCATTTGTTAAGTCCCTGAATAAAGAAAAGTCCATTGGATATTAGAGAAGATAGAAATTTACGTTAGGAGAAAAAGATATGGAAGATATTTGTTTTTTTTTCTGTGTAATATTTGACAGCACGTACGAGAATATTACGGTTAAGAAAGTATAAACTGCACCCGAGCATTAAAGATATTTGCAGTGAACAATTCGTCTTGGTCACATGTTTAAAATTGTTTATTTAATGTAAGCTTATCGTTCTGCATTTTCCATAGCTTGAACTGTATTGGTTTGTATCAATCATATTTTACCGCTTGTAATTATATTTTTCATAATAGTTAATTAGTAATCATACCTGCATATACCACTTTCGTATGTATCTATCTTTGTATTCGTGTCGGAATCTCCACGCAAAGTCTCGTTTCATCCATGGGACTTTCAAATCGTACATCGGTAGAAATTCAAATTCTGTCGGGAAGAGGTCATACCCTACCAGTAGTGTTATAATGGTAATCAAGGCAATTAGGATATGACCACTCAACGTAATTACTGTAAAACATACATACATTATTATTGGACACATGTAAATGCTTTAATTGAATGGAGTGACAAGTAATACCTTGTTAACATATAATATAGCTACGACAATTATGCCTTTAGTTGCTGATCGTACGGTTTGTTACACCGCAAGATGGAAGCAATGTTATTTAAGAGTGACCTCCTATGATCGGCCAATATTTGGTTGTTACCTTCAAATCGCTTGAGAAAATCGTGCTCTAGATAAACACGCATAGACAGTGAATAACGCTTATGTAATGGAAGTAATTTTTGCGTTGCGCCTGTGCAGTACGTTTACGCCCAATGTAAGAAGATAAATAAGAGGATTTGGAAACAATATCGCCAATAAAAGAAAACGAATAATAGTTGCGACTACTGACACATGGGGAAAGTTTAAGACTACAATGGTTATCCAGCTAATGATGATAATGATGACGATGATGAATTTGATAGTAATGAATGATGTTCATAACGACCTTGATGAGAGTGTCGATGGTGATTATGTCGACAAATCAGACTGCAATTGTATTTGATCCATCATTAACAAATCATATGTACCATTGCAACGCATTTTACTATTTCAATTCAGCCGGACTTCGATATGCATTACGACATTGTGTTACTTCTGTTTTGCGACATGGCAATGTGTGTATACTTTCTGGTAAGAAGTTAACATTTAATGCAGATTTCATTTATTAAAGTAATAGCATGCTCACTTATTTGTTCATTTTTTACTTGAAGAAACATGCAAAATGTGTTTCCTACTGTGTTTGTATTGTGTACATGTATTTATATGTAAATGATGACTATGTACATTGTACACGTCGAAATAAATATTCTGTTCTGTTCTGTTAAAACATCAATAAATAGGCATATAATACACTAATAATGTATAGTAATAATATTAATAATAATAAAGAAGTTTCAAACGGTTATAAATATCTTTAAATTAAAAAGGGAAGATTTTTAAGAAGCGAGGGGATTACATGTTCTGTCCGTGCGTAGCATGATAACACAAGATATTTTAATCGGTATTTCATTGAAATGTTCGTATCTAATATGTGTTAGCAATGTAGCATCAACATTGGGTGAAACCCGTTCAAATAGTTTATGTTCAGATGGACCAGATACATCTTTAAGTTTGTAAACCAAGTCAACTAGACTTTTGTTCTTAAAGTGTTTAAAGCGTTAAGTTTGCATACTAAAAAATTGTCGTTAAATCATGTACAATAAAACCTCAATAATAAGACCACCCTTGAGGCCTTTAAAACTGGTCTTTATATGGAGATGGTCTTAATATTGAGGTTGAATAAAGAGAATAACAGTGAAACTGGACTTGAAAATTGTGGTAATTTTGAGGTAGTCTTATTATTGAGATGGTCTCTAAGTGAGGTATTACTGTATGTGATGACAAGTATATAATAATTGTATGACACATAGAAGATGTTTTGCTTTTCTACTGAACATGAACCATCGGACATTTATAACGACTGTACGACGCCTGTGAAACGGATAAAGCCATGAAAAAATTGCCACGTTTCGGGACCTGCCATTTTTTACAGTAATCAACTTTATAAAACCTGTCCTTTTTGTAGGAAAACAACTTGCGTGGTACTTGTTAATAATTGACTGAACGAGGTAATCATAACTGAGTAACAATTTAGTAGTAACCATATAACAGTTGCATTAACAGTAAATAGAAACGAAATACAACTTTCTGAATATGGTTTTGTAGCGTTACGTACAGAACAGCAACAACATAAAGCTGGTCACACCGGCTTTTTTTTACTTACAGACATGATGTAGCTTAAAAATACCATTCAATGGTTCTGAATTAATTGCAAATCACACATATTATATGCAACAACTTGTGTCTACTTCAATGATTATTTCTGTGAAAATATGCATTTAAAAAAAAAAAATTCATATTAAACGGTTGCTTTGGTAACACATATAATATTTTAAAAATAAAACTTATCAAAACTTGTGTAGTAGGTTTGTATCATTCATATCAAAATATGACTTGGGGTCGAACTACCCATTGCAGTAACTGGTCCTTTTACAATAAACAGTCTTACAGTAGATAGATTAATGTTTGCAGCATCGTGCTTAAGCCAAGTGTACAACCTTACGATACTATCTTTTTCATTGTGTAGAGATGCATCAACACAAAGATATAAATGTAAATCACAAGCATGGTTAACACAAACGGATGAAAGGTTTATGCTCACTTCAATAAGAAGATAGAAATAAAGGTTTGCTAAGTGACATCTGACAGCATTGACCGGAGTGAGATACATGCCCTAGCCAAGAAGATTTGTGACTTACTGTCGAAACGCAGGTCACCATAAATACATGTATCTTTATTTACTCTAGAGTAAACTACTATGCACTAAATTTAAGACGCTTGCTGGATACAGTACGATATATCCATTACATACTACTGCAATTAATTAATGCTTGTCCATACGCGCGATTTTTAGGTACAAAATAAATGCAAGTCTTTTGTGCATTATGTTCAATGCTCTCATAGTATTATAATACATTTGAACAATGAACCTATTTGACTAACTGTTAATTTAATTGGACAAATCCATCATGCAATTTCTTTTGGATTTTAGGGGCAACAAAACAACCACGAAATTGTTATTTTCCGTACAATCAATTTGCATGTATATGAAATGCACACTTACGTTTACTGTATTCAATGAAGGCATATGGTTTTGTTATGAATCGCATGAATACAACGGATACATTGAGAAATAATCCTATTTTTGTTCCATTTCTTTATCATAGATTTACATAGGTGGCCCAAAAACCAACATACGAGGTATGTCCCAGAATTACGTGGATTTTTGCTTGTTTAATTTATCTATGAACAGACATAAAGCCTTTACTAGCAGCTTTTGATTTCGAGCATTGTTTTCATAATGATTATGTAAAGAACTTATTTTAACGGTCATTATAGTAACCAACCTTCGCTGAGGCAGGCCATGTCATTATAGTAACCAACCTTCGCTGAGGCAGGCCATGTCATTATAGTAACCAACCTTCGCTGAGGCAGGCCATGTCATTATAGTAACCAACCTTCGCTGAGGCAGGCCATGTCATTATAGTAACAAACCTTCGCTGAGGCAGGCCATGTCATTATAGTAACCAACCTTCGCTGAGACAGGCCATGTCATTATAGTAACCAACCTTCGCTGAGGCAGGCCATGTCATTATAGTAACCAACCTTCGCTGAGGCAGGCCATGCCATTATTTTAAAATCTACTCGTATATGTGTACATTGGACTTTTTTAACCGATGAAATATTTTTATGATAATCAACGTAATATAGTAATGTATCAAAGTTTCAACGGATTTCAAGAAAATCATCCAGCTTGACTGGGCATCAATTAAAACCTTTTCGTGTAATTTCTTCGATAAAATGAAACTTATGCAATGAAAATCCTGCCCAAAAAATAAGCCTTCATTTAAATAATAAATTCTTAGACTGAATATTAATTATAAATAAAACATACACAACAAAATATTTCACTTCATACTAATGCCAAAAATATTGAAAACAATACGTACAAAAAATCGTTTTTGGGTAGCTGGTAATCCATCTGCAGTAAAAGAAGGGTTTCTGGTGTCCAGAACTATCCGTTTTATCATCAACCATCTTATTCAAACGATGTAGTTTTTCCTTTCTTAAATCTTTTTTCGTTGGCACATGTTCATGTAAGTTATTCTCAATCTTATTAATATTCTTATCTGAATAACTACTCCTCGCAAATGTCGCACTAGAATTCAGTGGTCGTACGTCTTTTAAAGGAACGGCAAATAAATGTTTAACGCTCGAGCGATTGTCCGCTGACTCGTGACTGTCACTTATATCATTAACTACATACTGGCTTACATGATTCACATCGTTTGACAGTCTATATAGAGAATCACTTACGCTCGGAATGCTCCAATGTCCCCATGGCTGTTCGTATTCGGTGGTCGCTGTCCGTCTGTTTTCAGGTTCGGTGTCAAGACGTGGATAAGTTCGAGGTGCTCTCCGGTATGTACTGTATATTCCAGACGGTTCATTGCTCACCGTTGTATCATCAGCATTATTGTTCGTGTGCGTTGGTAAACTTAAGTCACAGTGTTGGAAATTATCATCTGTATTGTCCACAGATGGTATATATATTGCATATCGATCTCTCTTCCTTGGCTGACGTCTGCAGGTGGCCCATGGACTACTTATCATTTCGTCGTGTATTGCATGATTCACATCAAAGTAATTTCGTGGGCGTGGTTTTGGTTGTGACGAGGAACGGCTGTACATAAGGCTTTTGTCTAGACCGCTGACCGCTTCTCTATGAGCTTCTCCTGGTTGTGAAAATGATCGATAGTATGGCTTACATTTATCAAATGGACTATCGACAGTATGATCATGATTGCCCCTTCCTTGCAATTCATTAAAAGACCGACTGTACACATTGGTTCGGTCGAAACTGATCGGTTCTTGGTTTTCTAGCTGTGAAGTATTTCTGATCGGGGCTCGGACCAATGCCATACTACACTGTTGCCTGCTGACTATACCGTCTTTTTGTGTCGTCGTCATGTTTGTGGTTTGTGGATTTCCGACTGGAACAAGAAAAAAGTATGACTTCGTTTGCTAGAATGAAAATGACTTCATAAAAAGCAGTTAAAGTTGTAATATATTGTATACTTAGAAGAACAATAAAGCTCAACGGATGATTGAATGATTATCCAACAATTGCTCTCAATCCCCACAATTATCAATAATACAGATTACATTACAGGGTACTTTTTAACAAGGTTATCAACCCTTCCATTGTATAGATTATATATACATATATGCAATGTCGAGATTGGTTATATATAAACTCAAATTCACTATTTCTTTCATTATCGTGTTTACCTAAATATCGACGATAGGGGTGTTTTATACAACCTATTGATCAGTTCATAATTGAAAATATAATTAAAAAAACAACATTCCCACCCTATATCCAATATAACGGATAAATCGATAATGAAAGCCTTATCGAATTGGGTTTATACTTAGTGTAATTGTTTACGTACTGTGAGCAAAATTTGTAAGTAAAATATCGAAATTGTTTATATCCTGTGATGTGAGTGAAATGGTGAATGTACTAATTTGGAAACTGTATAGTGTCTATGTTTAAATGTTGAATTCTGTTTATGTACGATATATGAAATGGTATACATACTGATCAAAATAGCTAACGCGACATATTGTATTTTGAGAAATTGCTCTGCATTATAAAATGACAAATTACAATGACATCTAAAACAACAACTATAGTACTGTAAAACAACTATAGTACTGTAAAACAACTATAGTACTGTAAAACACTATAGTACTGTAAAACACTATAGTACTGTAAAACAACTATAGTACTGTAAAACAACTATAGTACTGTAAAACAACTATAGTACTGTAAAACAACTATAGTACTGTAAAACAACTATAGTACTGTAAAACAACTATAGTACTGTTAAACAACTATAGTACTGTAAAACAACTATAGTACTGTAAAACAACTATAGTACTGTAAAACACTATAGTACTGTTAAACACTATAGTACTGTAAAACAACTATAGTACTGTAAAACACTATAGTACTGTTAAACACTATAGTACTGTAAAACAACTATAGTACTGTAAAACACTATAGTACTGTAAAACACTATAGTACTGTAAAACACTATAGTACTGTAAAACAACTATAGTACTGTAAAACAACTATAGTACTGTAAAACACTATAGTACTGTTAAACACTATAGTACTGTAAAACAACTATAGTACTGTAAAACAACTATAGTACTGTAAAACAACTATAGTACTGTAAAACAACTATAGTACTGTAAAACACTATAGTACTGTTAAACACTATAGTACTGTAAAACAACTATAGTACTGTAAAACAACTATAGTACTGTAAAACAACTATAGTACTGTTAAACAACTATAGTACTGTAAAACAACTATAGTACTGTAAAACACTATAGTACTGTAAAACAACTATAGTACTGTAAAACAACTATAGTACTGCTTATGTAATCTGTTGTCTAATATCTCTCTCTATATAGGTATTGTTCAATTGTATATATGTTCATGTTCTTCTCTGTTTAAAATTTCCGCCCAGTAGAGTGCAATTATCTGTAAATAATACGCCTAATAAACTTAAATGAATAAACTGATTTGAATTGATCTAAATCGACGAACGTGACGTCGATATTTTTTTATAGTTCAATTCACCTGAATTGTAGTCCTACATGCAGTCGGCTTTAACAGAAGATGTATCCTGTGGCTTCCAAGAGACTATGTGCACTAGTACTGGCGAGTAAGCACTTTGGACCAGTATATGTAAGTATATTACAGATTCATTGCAAAAAACAACTTGTTACAGATACCAAAAGAAAAAGTGTCATCATCATAATCAATAGATAGTTCCCACATATACAATATTTGCCTCCCTTGTTCTGAATAGTCGGCCATATTGATAGGCAACTTTCCTTAAGGTTTATAGGGAATATAATGTAAATGATTATATAATAAAATCAGATATATAAGAATAACTTATTTATTATGCTGATGTGTGCAGTTGTCTCAGCAAGTTGAAGTAAAAGTGGTTGTCACATGCAAATTATTTAGATTTTCTCAATTATCACACATTTGGGAAGTACTCCTATAAGTGCTTATCAGTTTTGCCTATCAAAATGGCTGATGATTAAGAACAAGGGAAGTAGTATTGTAAATGTGGGAACTATCTATTCTAGTAACAGGTATTCATGAAACTTTAAAGGTAAATAGGTAATTCTATAAAAAAATATGTCAAGTAGTAATATATAGAAAATGGCATACTGGCGTACTCTAAAACATTGCATTGTAACTTTTCTTAACCGTTTACTGAAACTGCTAAACACGAGACGGATACAGATCCGATACGCGTAGGTCAGGATAGAACATACATATCCGATACGCGTAGGTCAGGATAGAAAATACAGATCCGATACGCGTAGGTCAGGATAGAAAATACAGATCCGATACGCGTAGGTCAGGATAGAAAATACAGATCCGATACGCGTAGGTCAGGATAGAACATACAGATCCGATACGCGTAGGTCAGGATAGAAAATACAGATCCGATACGCGTAGGTCAGGATAGAACATACCGGTATCGGACTGACTCTTGTATTTGTGACTTTGGCAACCATGTAAGGAAAAGTGCCCATACAGTCTTGTAGAGTACATCTGTATAAAGGCAATTACCACCGATTTTCTCGTATTTATGACTAAGGATGTTTCACCAAAAAAATAAAACTATCTGTCTTTGAACCACCCTTTGTGATGGGCGGACGTTTAAATGTTATGAAGTACATATAATAAATATTGTAAAGAGGCCAGTGACCTGTTGTACCTGTTGCAATATTATAAACCATTGACCAACTGTATAATGACCGACATCCAGATTAACCACACATCTAATTGACAGGTGACAGTTAGTGGTGTTTTAAATTGATGGTGTATACCATGATTTTGTATGTCTGTTCAATAAATATACTGAGTCATGTTTAAGGTGCGTATACGTGATTGATGCCGCTGTTGACGTAACACATGGCGGAATGGCAATGCTGTAAAACAATCCATCGAACCAATGTACGGATTTCGATAATTTTTTAATAAATCATTGATGTCCCTGATTTGTACACGAAATACCACCCAACTCATTTTGTGACTATATTTCGTTAGAGTTATTTGATGTAAACTTTTCAATTATTTAACTTTCTAGGATATCACATTGAATCGCTCATATAAGAATTAAAACTTCATGTCTTGGCATTCGATCACACAATCAAAATTGTTTTTGTATATGAACATTAATTATTTGTCGTTTATTTTCGTAGATTAGTATGTTAAGAGTATGTTAATAGTATGGAATTTTGTTGAGACCGTTTTATGACGGCCATCTTGTAGGGGTAACATGATGGGGCACATATTTGTTTCACGATATAAAGTTGAGTAATAGGCATACAGAATGGTAACAAGTATACAACTGTCCATTTTCAAATACAGTCGGACCTCGTTCATTCGAATTCATCGGGTCCGAACTTACATATGATACATAGTTTCGAATAGCCCATTTCAATTCGACGTGCCTAAGAAGATACATCGGGACCATATATCATGTCGCACAATACCAAGTATTCAGATAGATGAGTGTTGAATCAACATGGTAGGACTGTACATCATTTAATGTTGCGTTTAACCTCAGTGGTACGGTTCCTGTTATACTGCGAACTACTCAATTTGTTCCCTGTGGTCAAGTTTTCTGTTGACCCAATGTGCTTCGAAAGTTACAGTCAGAGTATGATGAGCTAGTAATGAGCCGAGTACATGTGACGTAACCGTTACGGCATTAATCGAAATACCTCGGATTTCTTCCTTTACTCTTGACGCTGGACAACACCAGTCGATCGAACTGTATGTATATGCACAATTGATAAAGCCTTGCTTTAATAGTTATGTAACCGAAATGATCCATATATTCATTCACGTATTAGAGAATTACTTTTCGCTGGTCAAGTAGATCATGTTTTATATTCGATTCATTATTGTCTCCAGTTGACACGTGACATTTATTCGATTACGTAGAATGCTATCACGTGGAGAAAGTTTATGTTGTCACTGTCGTAAAATTAAACACAACACAATAAACAACTTACCTCAAAGTTGCTAAATTCCGAAAAAATGTAATATCAACCACTTAAGTATGTGATATTTCGCTTATAACACATGTTCGACGATTAGTAAACGTCGATGTCTCGGTTTGCATATTGACCCTCGGGCATCGCCAGTGATGCATTTAATTTCTGATTTCCGCATATCTTATTGATACGTCGCCCAAGATATCTTCATTTTTATCGATATACGTCACGGGATGGTAACCTGTCAATAATCAATATACGTATGTTTTAATTGGTGATGTTATAGACACCTTTATAGATTATTTATATTTTAATGGGATATTTGATGGTGTACCATTCAAAGAATGGCTGATTTAACGTGTCCTCTGAAACTGAATGGACAGTGACCTGTACACATATTTAGTACATTGAACCGCAGTACAAATACTATTTTCATGCTTGTATTTAACGCAATAGTTCGAGTGAAGAGCCCGTCTAGAGTAAGTAGGTTTGAGCCCCGGAGGGCCGTATGTTCTCCCTGCCTGTTTGACTGAAGATAACAGATCCAATATATATTTTCCTCCATCTGTGAATCATGTGGAGAAGTTGCGTCTGGAATAACTTATTAGTACCGTCTGGGACCAATATATATGTATATTTAACACAGGGACATTGGATGGACCAACTAACCGCTGTATATAACTGAAATACTGTAAAACCATCATCAACCATCAAATGACGGACAAGCCGATATGTTATGCAGTAAACCCTCTATAATAAGAACACCTCTATAATAAGACCACAATTTTGATGTTCATTTTCCATATTTTGCTCTTTATTCAACCTCAATATTAAGACCAACTCAATAATAAGACCGGTTTTAAGGGCCTAAAGAGTGGTCGTATTATTCAGGTTTTACTGTAGTTACAATTAATTATTTGTGAATGGTATTTAAAGTATACATCAAATACACTGCACAGCAGAAATCGTTTTCCGCTGACGAGTTATCCTATGTTGAAATTTACACGTGCTTTTATTATATAAAGTATGAATCAATAGTCGACCAAAACAACGTTCGATTATTGTCTAGAAGTTAATACTAGTAATTCTCTGGTAGATATTAAAAGTTTGTCATTGACTGGATGATGTTATGTGATTCCTCTATTGCAAACACGGTCTAGTTACTCAAATTATAATTTTCTGTCGGCATTGATTGAATGTTGACTGTATATGAATATCAATGATATTTTATGAATTAACAAGGAAAGTCAGACAATGTAGACACTGGGAAAAAGCAGTACTGATTAATACGGATATGGTCATAAAACTGTGGTATCTTCGGTGTTATAATGGTCGGTGGAGTATGGTATCTCGCATGAGTGTTTCGTTGAAACTGCTCAAAATTAAATAGTATTTAGTTTGGGCAACTAGTGAGCTACCCTCGAACATTGAGTATAGTCACGCATACAACGAAGCGTTTACGCGTGCAGATTAGATGTAAGATGCATATTTCGGCAGAGTTTTTAGTGTTCTAGAGAGAGGTAAATTGGTTGTATTTTTAGGGTGTTCAGGCTGTTGAAGAGAGGTTGCAGCTTAAAAGAATGCCACTCAACACAACGTTCCTTTACACATACAATTAACTGATCAAGTGCACTAGATTTACAATTCGACACAGGAAAAACTGATAAGGTGAACCGGCCGCCGTATATAACTGAAATATCGTTGAGAAACGGCGTTAAACCCGATGAAACAAACAAACATACAATTCGACAATGTAATAAAACCCTACTTTAAATGATTATACGGACGTGAAAGTGATACTTCCTAAAACTCATAAAACATTTATTCTTTTAAACTAATTGTGCAGTGAACATTGATTTATGTATATAACCAAAATTAGTTTCATCCTCCTAAGAATGACAGCATTGGTTAGTATACATTAACACGAATCTTAACTAAGTTACGCCACTTTCATGTATGTATCACTTATTGTCATCATCGCTTGTCATTATAGTGTGTCATGCTTCGTTGCGTTAATACTGAAAGATTTACAAGCTAAAAAAGGTCACGACCCCGGACCAAAAAGCCGTAGAAATACCCTTAAGGTCGGGTGTAAGCCCACTTTTAACATTTGATTCGTTGTTGTTGTTAGATATATCTGTAAATTAGTATTTGCTGCTGTTTTAATTTTTAATACTATACCAATTAGTACGGTCTCTCTTTTTGAATACATAGTGTCACATTAAAAACGTTAAATCTTGAATACAGAATCGAAATAGTGAGATCTGCAATCATTTTCCCCTTTGAATGGAGCTGGTGTCTGCATGTCGCAAATAAAGTGCTTCCACATTATAATATACACGCGATATGATGATATCACGTCCAGTCACATTAACCTTACACCGGACCAACATGCCCCTGAACCATCCTTAATACCGAGACATGGGAGCTACAAGTACACAGTTAACGACTTTGGTGTTTCACGGTCAATACTAGAATCCTCTGTCTTCCTCACCCAAAGTGAATACCACTGAGCCACCGAGCCGATGAGTCAGTACTGACAATACGAATTGCGAATACAGTAAACTAGTAATCAGAGTTCTTATACTTGCAATAAGTTGGTGATATACTCGTATCAAACATGTTCATGTTTCAGATTAAACAAATGTTCTGGGGCAATATTACAGAAACATTTTAAGCAAAATCTTATCCTTATCCTTAAAATTCATTTTCCTAAACTGGTTTATTTAACATACAGGCTATCATTTGGTCAAATCAAGAGTGATAAATGAAAATTATTAGTATGTTTTATTGTCATTACCATTAAAAGGCCTAACAGTTTTAAAGTGGTTTTGGAATTACATCAATTTGAAACTTTTTGTTCATTTCGTTACCTTACACCAAATAGGAAAAATCTATTTCATATTGTTAAAACATCAATACATATGCATTAACAAAGAATATGATCATGATGTATTCATCCGTTATTTGTCGCCGAAACATTTGTATTACTATATTTAAAATCAAGTATTTTAAAAAGGGGGGATTTTTACAAGTTTTGTCAGTTAGTTCTGTGGTGAAACAAGATTTTTGATTGGTTACACATTGCTATGGTTCTTATTAAAGATGATTAACCAATGAAACAACGATACTGGATGAAGCTTATTATTTATATTTCACTCAGATGAGCTAGATACATCGTTGGCGATACTTATGTTATCTAATACTTACTTCCTTTTAAACACATATATATTCACGAGTTTTCTCTTTTTATCAATTCTAATACTATACATGTTTATACATTTACTATAGAAGGGATAATGGGAGAGGACTCTAGAATGGATAAAGGGAGATAGCTCGTGACAATGTTCTGTGGTTATCATCTTGTCGTGTTCAACAGTAATTCTGCTCAAAATCAAGCACTGAAAGTGCAACAAGGAATGTATTACCACCTCAAGGAGTAAAGTAGATCATATATCCACTTTCTGTTCTATGAGGAACTCTTCTGTCAGTTTCGTATTCCAAATTGTCTTTCACCTTATTATTGTACAAAAAGAAGTGACTCGTGTATGCTAAAACATCAGACAAGCTTGTTAGGCATTACGTATCTGAAGCGGAAAATCATTTTCTTACGCTATCGACATAGGGTGCATTTATTCAGCATGGCAATACATTGAGCAACACTTGAGATTCAGCGAGAGGGGGATAGGGCGTTCACAGACATCTGAACAAGGTGCAACAGCCCCTTGTAACCCAATTATGATTTACGTCCCCCTACCTAAAATCTTGTTTTTTATCTTGTTGGGTTCAAATGTATGAATGTTCAAATCTAATGGAATCGCATCTTCGATTAAACTGTCAGCGAACATAAGATCAAAGGTGATTGGGAAATAATACGCCAATAGTCACACATATATACTAATTGTATACAGTTATCTGACATCAGAATTGTAATACAGTGAATCCCCAATAATGAGACCATCATTGGTTCTGAAGAAAGGTGGTCTTGTTAATGTTGTATGTTTATTGCGGTAAAATGCGGAAGAAAATTTGAAAATTCAGTGGGCTTTACATGAGGTGGACCGGTCTTTAATGGGGGTGTTTCTGTAATTGCTAAGCAAATGAATCACATTCCTTGACCAGAATAGCTGACTAAATAACTGAGGCTATTTATAACTAATGATAAATAGACGATCGATTCACAAGTTGTCCACAACAATGCCTTAGAAAACTCGTCGTAAAGTCTGAAGTGAATTATAAATGTACATTGTGTAACTCATACAATCACTATTTGTTGATTGTTCTGTTGGTTATGTCGGAAATCTAACCAATGAATATCTTCAAATACCAACAATAAAATACATTACAATTGCATGCATTCAGATAAAACAATATACGGGTGAATCTGAAAGTATTGAGTATGAAGGAGACTAGGATTGTTTATATTGGAGGAGACATCTGAGAAACGCCAAAACGAGCCAATGTGTTGTTCGAAAAACTTGCAGAAAACATGACGTAGCATTGTGACAGCGTTTCGGAACACTTTGGTTACCATACACGGGAAACCACGTACTTAAAATGTTGGTTAATAACTAAAAATTGTATTGTTGAAAACCCAAGGAAAATCTGTATCAATATCAAGTAAATCATACCCTTAGACAAGGGGGGGGGGGGGGGGTAGCAATGTGTTCACACCATTTTTTGCGGCAAGAAGGGATATGTTTATGTACCAGAACATTCAGTAGGCCTTGCGACTTAAATACCTTATTGCTTCGTGCATATTGAACTTTAATGTTATCGTGTTAATCGATCAACAACTCGTCAGATTGCACGATTTGAAGTCTAAATTTCAAAATGTTCCCCAAAAACACTCCAGGTGGGAGGGTTACACCCCTCCCGCACCTACCTTTAATATGCTCAATAACGCACCCCCTTTTCAGACCCTTCGCTACGGGCATATAAAAACAATATACATGTAAAACATGTCTACTTCTGGAACTGGGGCACCTCCTATATCATGCACTATCCTCCAAAATTCTAAAATGACTAAACTCTTCCGGAGGCGTCGCCCATATGGGAAACCGGTGGCGATGATAAATTAACGCAAATACAAAAACAAACCTGTCTACGTAGCGGATCTGTAGTCCAGTGGTAACGCGCTCGACTAGTAATCCAGGGATCGCAGGTTCGATTCCCCGCTCCATCACTGACAGTACTAACAGTCTTTCGGACGAGACTTTAAAAACCGAGGTCCCGTGTATGAGGCTTTACATCGAGCACGTAAAAGAACCAGGGGTGCTTCTGGAATTGGGGCATCTCCTGTATCATGCACTATCCTCCAAAAATCTAAAATGACTAAACATTCTTCCGGAGGCGTCGCCCATATGGGAAACCGGTGGCGACGATAAATAAACGCAAATACAAACAAACATGTCTACTTGTGAAACAAACAAACTGTTATCTACATTGCTAAGTGCCAGGTTAAAAGACACATACGAAGCGGAAAGCGTCTGGTTATTTAAAAATGACGTATATTTGTTGCTTTGAAGTTTCATATGTATGCAAATTATTTCAATTCACAATGACTTGAATTAGTCACTATTACTATTCATACATGTACTTACAGTATTGACAATATAACGTCTTATTTTTACTTCGGTAGGCCAAACAATCAAACCGTACTTTGTGTTGAATCCGTTTACTATGTTATAACTATAGAGCATTGTCTGATTAACATAGTAGACACGCACGATACTTTGTTATTTTACAGGAGGAATTCCGTCTTTGACTGGGTGAATTAAAAGAAAAAGTTCTGTTCAGTTTTACTCGGCATAAGGCTTTGAACTGTCTTTTTTACACATAAATTTTGTTTGGAACACCAAGATATGAAATTTGGTTCTCCCAACGGTGTAGATCTGTATTGCAGTGAATTACGACTTGAAACAAAAGAAACTTCAAAAATAGTTATCAACTCGACTTACATATACATTTATTGTACATTTTATATATTGACTTTTATTCATTTTCAGGTTCAAAATACAGCGACGTCCATCAAGTCTCAGCTTGAATCAGACAATGGTGATTCTAATGTACCACCGGTAATTACATCTCACATCAGACAACAACCTGATAAAGCTATTGACCTGTGGTCAAGTGTTTTCTGTGAACTGTCTAGATACGAGTAACCTAACAAAACGGTTTAGAGACGATATTGAAGAACGACACGTGTTTATTTCTGATGTGCTATTTATGTAATGTTAAATTGTGCGTTATGTATATTCGAGTATATGTCTTAATTGCTGAATAAATTATGTTTATTATTACAATATATTGTTACTTTTTCACTAATAGCAGCATCAGTGCATCATGCGTCTAGTAAGTTATCCTTCCGCATGGTTACTCAGATTTATATTTGGCTTTGTACAATACATACACAACATACGGTAATATACAACAATTGTACAGAGCAATATCGTACCGATGCCTAGTATACATGTACATACAGAATATAGACAAACGCATGTTTATTATGAAACACACATTACAAATCAAGTTATTTAATCCATACTTGGTTACATAATATGAGCTGCATACACTTGCTACATTTACTCCGATGATCATTTTCTATGCAAAATAATCAGCTGTAATTAAAAGATTTTGGTGAGAAGAACTGAGCATTTACAGTATCATTGACCATGCATATCATGTAGTCTTCAATTCATCAATCATATATTGATAATTGAATATGTCGACATACGTGCAGTACTTGACGTCGCCACAGATGATCACGCACTAGTGGATGGGTAATCGAATAAATTTCATAATCGATTATCGGATCAATTTGAAAACTCATAATCGAATCGGAAATAATCGTAATATTTAGTATTTTAATATTAGTATAATACTGACAGTTTAATTCATTTATACAAATTTATCTAACTATTTTTAACTACATTTGACATCAATGGGGTTTAACATTACTTTTATATCAGAAGAACATAATTCAATAAATATTTGACAAGAATTGTCTAGATGTTGTGTATACGTATTGACTAGATTTAATATTTAAATGTTTATTTAATTTAATCATTCCAGCCCAATTAAGTGTCCAATTCACAAATGAAGTTCGGCTGTCCCAAATTTGCTTTGACATTTAACTTTAGATTTGATTGGCTTACGCACTGCTGTGACTCCGGCAACAAAAGCGAGCATAATACGGCTGCGCCGAAAAGTCTCTTGTCAATACATACTATGAAATTAAGAGGAGCCCTTTTATGAGGTAACGTCAGGTATTTCAAAACGACATGCTAATGACTAAATATTTTTCAGTTTTTATATATACTCAACAAAAATGAAAACTTGACATCTTCTTCAACTCCGCGTATTTCATTTTTGACAATAGTTTCGTGAGTTACAAAAGGTTATATACATGACGCCATTAAAACGCAACTATTTGAACAAGGCATTATTTTGAAATAACAACTGTCAAAAGCGAGTTACAGTTGTCTATGTGTTCATTCTTGTTCAAAACTTTATTAAACTCTAGACCAATTATTTTTTATTTCATTATCGATTGATTTTATGAAATCATGTTTGAGAAATAAAGAATAGTTTTGCATTTGTAATGTCACTTTATCTATATGCCCAGTTTTTGGTTGCGTTTTTAATGGCGTTAAGTATATATAACATTCTTGCGTAATATCGATGTCATGTTGGAAATTTCGCTGAAATTTCGGATCAAGTCAAGTTTGAAATCGGGAATGAATGAATTAGAGTCAAATCAAGGTAACGACAGAGAGAACGCAATGTGTCTTCATTGCCTTTCAAATTATAGATCAATTTTCATGCTCCGTATAACTGAGCGAGATTCCCACTACACCCAGTGCATCGATAGGCCGTTACAGTAACACTTCAATAATAAGATCACCATTGGTTCATCAACATTTGTAAACAAATAAGACGACAAATTTGAAACATTGTCATAAATTATCCGAAAATTGTGACTATCCGAAGTTGGTACAATCGAACAAATCTGGGTCATGATCAATCAGTGTTACTCGTTTAAAATGGCACTTTGATAATAATAATTAATAATAACGTTCACTTAAATGATCAAAGTAAAGTTGCTGAAGTGATATTCGAGAACTTCGATATGAGAATATTGAGCGTCACTCGATAGACGGATAAAGTTTGCAAACAAAATTGGTGATGCGAGATTCAGTAAAATAACATAGAATTTTGACACATTTTCGCTGCATCTTAACCTCATTGTTACAATAAGATACTTCTTGCAAATGATTAATAATGAATGTTGGATTATAGAAAAACACGCACCATAATTATCTTGTATACACTTAAAATGGTCATCTTGCCAAAAGTGAATCTCACGATTCCGCAATATTAACGTATGCAGAAAACCACAGGGATACGGCTCTTAAACGGACACATATGATTTTGGCAGTACTTTGAATAAACTTCCGGTTGATACGATGATAGCAAAAAGACGCTAAAGCGCCTCAACAATGCATTCGTCTTTCTACGGACCAGATATACTAAGAAGGGTTACTAGTGCTTGAAGCATAAACACACAACTTAAGATGTAAGCAAACTGAATATTTCGTGCCCATGTAAACAAAGAACGATCAATGAATTAGTTTAATATTAAACTATCCTTACACCTTTTTGAGATAAGTTTTCCGCGTTTTTTCCTTAAAAGTTGTGACATTAAAGAATATCATCTAAAATTACGGTCAAATAATTAAATAAAATAACTCTTGTTGATATTGCAGCAAATATTTTCTAATATCGGGAACAGACGATATCTTAAAAGATCATTTATGTCATATTCAACATGTTCTAATCATTCAAGGAGATCAATTTCTTCCGTATAATCCATACATAAAACGATATCAAACGTTTCTCTAAAAGATGACACAGAATGATATAAATGTCCCTTAGTTGAGTTATATGTTGAGTCTCTCACAATTGGGAAGCCAGGAAGTGATGATATATCCGGCATGAGTAAACGTGATTTACTATATTTGTTATTAACAAATACACTTAACATAAGTGCTCAGTACACCGCTGACAAATTTATGATTTTGAAATTAAGTATGAAATAGAATTTTAAGACACAAAAAGTTCAATATGCCTGTAATGTTTCAACAAATTTAATGTATTTAATGTTAATTTTTAAAAAGAAAAATTAAGGAATGATATTATTGCCAACGAAAAATTATTTCACTGAATTTAACACAATATGCAAATAAGACATCTAATGTAGCTGACTTTCTACTAAGAAACTGCGCGGTCACGACAGAAACTGTTTAATGTGGCGATTTCTGATCTGAGAGTACGTATGACAGTGATTTGGTCTAACGAAACCTAATTGTATTCTATGTTCTTTATCAAAACGAAACAGAAAGTCCTCTCCGATCTGACAAAATCCGTACTTTCGTTTTGTTATTTTTGTACATTCGATTAAAAAAAATGGCAGTATCATACTAACAGTTTTTTTGTAGAATGAAATACAATTTGGGTGGTTTGAAACTTCCATACACCAGAGAAGAATGACAAAGTTTAAGTCATATAAACAGTTAGGGTCATGTTGTGACTTTTCAAGCTATTATATTAGAGAAAGATCCCAGCCCCTTTAAGTCATATAAACAGTTAGGGTCATGTTGTGACTTTTCAAGCTATCATATTAGAGAAAGATCCCAGCCCCTTTAAGTCATATAAACAGTTAGGGTCATGTTGTGACTTTTCAAGCTATTATATTAGAGAAAGATCCCAGCCCCTTTAAGTCATATAAACAGTTAGGGTCGTGTTGTGACTTTTCAAGCTATTATAGAAGAGAAGGAACCCACGATAGAAACACCGACCATCTGTAAGCCAACTGGATAGCTTCCTCACTAATATTGCATCCGGGATTTTAAGTATGCGATAAGTAACCACTCGTCTAAAGAAGTCCCATTCTATTTCAATACGCAATGTAACTTTCCAGAGTGGTCATCTCCAGTGCAAGAAACTCTCATCGACAACATTCTCAAGTTTCCGTTAGTGAATAAATGCCATCGATTTAACACGTTTCTACATTACTTGCCTTTATGTACGCTTATGCCCGCTATACTAATACTCATTATCAATTCAGTTATTTTACAAGCGAGTATGACACGTACTACAAAACGTATTGTCGTATGTCTGTACCTTTTAATTGAAGTCATCGTTCAGTTATTTTACAAGCGAGTATGACACATACTACAAAACGTATTGTCGTATGTCTGTACCTTTTAATTGAAGTCATCGTTAAATAACCGTAATTATGTCATCTCATATCTTTCATGAAAAGCGACTCCGTGATTGCCGCTGTAATATTCTGACCGAATAGTGAATATGAGTAAACAGTTAGTTGTTGTTCGGAACTGCAACAAACTAACCACGAACACATTTAGAAGACACGATTGCTTTATATGAGCAGTACAGGTTGAAATATTTCCTTTGTGGTCAATTATACAAGTCAAATCCATAGATAAAAGCTCGAACGGGACTTTGATCGTATCATTAACAAATCTGACTCGAAAGACTTTAAAGGTACATAGTCTTACCGTTTTAGTGATATATATGAGAATCAAAGCACAAAAGTACGGTGGGATGGTACCACTCGTCCCTGTAGCCAAGCTGGCAACTCTTTGCATACAAGTTTCCGTTTTGTAACTAAACAGTTTTATAATATCAAAGTATGTGTAAATATGTCAGATGGTTTGCATGGAATATAGAATAAAACAAAAACATAAGACAGAAATGCGAAAAAGAATAAAAAATTATTGAACAAAATAGTAAACATTTTTTCCAAGAGATCTTCAATTCGATTTGTTCTAGAAATGCTAAATGTTCAAACCGAAATAAAGAAAAATGGTCAGTAATAATGGTAGAACATTTAAATTGTAAAACAAGTGAAATGTTTGTCACGATTGTAAAAAATGAAATACAAAGATATCAGACCCTTTATGTCACGTTTGTGAATATTTAATTATAAAATGACATATTAAATTATATCAACAGTAAATTAGAGTAAAATCAGTATGCCCAGGCATAAAGTTATGATAACACTAGCTTGCCATAGGTTATGAGTTATCTTGTTGTAGTGGGGTATTTTCCAATTAATTTTCCAAGCACAGAGTGAGATGTACATAGAAAGATGACACCGATAATTTTCGTCGTCGTGCACATCGAGACCACATCTAGGATAAATAGCAACAAGTAAAAAATTGCTGCCTGATGCAGCAAAGGTGGGTGCACGGCGTAAACAAAATGAAATAGAACAACTGCAATTTGAACTAACAGTATGTGTTTATTATGCTTTAATGTGTAACTATATATTAATGTATAAAAAGTACATTTGTAGTTTTAGTAGTAGGAATTTATTAAGGAACAGACTAGTTTTTGTATGGACAGTTAAACAGAAATAGAAATTGATAGTGCGGAAAACTTTCATGATAATGTAAATTAAGACAACATTATACATCTCAAAATGCAAAACATTGATTGAAACATATTAACATAAATCACAATCATTATCACGGTAGAAATAAATAATGAAATACCGACAAATTTACATAATTAGTATTTACTAAAAATTAAAAAAAAGAACAATAATCACTAAATGATATTGCATATCATGTCAAAATGTGAGAGCACTACAGTTTAATTAACAACATGTCAGTGGACAAACAGACATCCAGCATCACACACTGAATTAATCAAGCAATGTGTGAATGTAAAATGAGTTTAGACATTTTGAAAGTTAGAAAAATAGTGTAATTTAATGTAAATGATAGCTAAAAAGTGACACATGAGAGAACTATAAAATGCTTCCTGAATGAACAAGTGGTAGGAAGTGAAAGCAGGCCGTAGTATATGAATGACTATTATAATAAGGCAAAGAACATAGCTAAGAGAAATAAAACCGTATTTACTTATATCTCAAACATATTTACAGTGGAAAGAAATAATGCAATAGTGACCAAAATGCAACACAATAACTCAATACAAAAACATTAATCACTAAATGATATAGCACCTTGTCAAAATATGATATCACTTCAGTATGTAACAACCTTATGCTAGAATCACACACTGGATAAGTTATCAAGCAGTGTGAATGTATAATGAGTATAAACTTTGTGGAGGACTGGATAATGGTGAAATTGTATATGTAAATGAAAACTGTAAATGATACCTGAATCTACAAAAGTGATAGGAGGTGTACACAGACGGATTTAGCAGACTTAGTATATGAATGACTAGAGAAGTAAACAAAAAGAACATAGCAAAGAGAAATATAAACGTATTTACATATATCACATACATATTAACAGTAGAAAGAAATAATGCAATAATGACCAAAAAGCAAAAACAATTACTCAATACAATCAAAGCAAAGCAAACAAATGGGGTGTGGGACAGTACCACTTGTCTATGTAGCCAAGCTGGCAACTTGTTGCATATAAGTTTCTGTTTTGTAACTATAGTCAAACCTGTGTTAAAGACCACCTGCGAACAAAGACCACTATTGCAAAACCTGTCTGCAAAGACCATCAATTTTATCTCCCATCAGACAATTTTAAATGATATTTAATATGTTAATAGAGACCACCTGTAAACAAAGACCACATTTTGCTGTTCCCATGGGTGGTCTTTACAGACAGGTTTGACTGTAAACAGTTTTATAATATCAAAGTTTGTGTAACTAGGTAAGAAGGTTTGCATGGAATATGGAATAAAACAAAAACATAAGACATAAATGTGAAAAAGAATAAAAAATTATTGAAGAAAGAATAAACATTTTTTCCAAGAGATCTTCAATCCGACTTGTTCTAGAAATGCTAGATTTTCAATCCAAAATAAAGAAAATGGTCAGTAATAATGGTAGAACCTTAAGACTGTAAAACAAGTGAAATGTTTGTCACGATTGTAAATAAATGAAATACAAAGATATTAGACCCTTTATGTAACGTTTGTGAATATTTAATTATGAAATGACATATTAAATTCTATCCTCGCTAAATTAGAGTAAAATCAGTATGGCCAGGCATAAAGTTATGATAACACTAGCTTGCCATAGGTTATGAGTTATCTTGTTGCAGTGGGGTATTTTCCAATTAATTTTCAAAGCACAACTTTGATGAAAATGTAACAGGTTTTTTTAGAGATGAATAGCAGACAAGGTTTTCAAGTTTCAGACACCTGTGACCTTGACTTTTAACATTATGACCCCAAATTACAATATGAACTACTAGACTTCATACTGATACTTCCCAGCAAGTTGATGAAAATCTATCACTGGATTTTGGAGATAAAGGGAGAACAAGGCAGACTGGACAGACAAACATACAACATGTGGAGACATAATAAATACAAGATGATGAACACATATGTACAAGCAATAACAAAGTTTATATAATTATACATTGTAGTTAAATATTAGTACTAAACTGTTTACTTCATATGCAGCTTAATTGCAAAAACATCATCTTTTATATAGTTTATACATGAATCCAGGTCAAATCATCCAAGCTTTGTTTTAAAGGAAACTACTTTGAGCTTAGTCAGTAACAAAAAGTATGTTAGACCAGTTGTATCAGAAGTTGAAAGTAGACTGCAGACACAGCATAGGGCTATTCAAGGAACATTTTTACCCGATTTGGTATAAACTGCTCTAGCAGCTTTAGATATAATATCCAAAATATGTCAGCGAATCAGATGTTGGATGTAATTTTGGTACAGTACAATCATGTGCCATGTTCATAGCAAATCAGCCAAAGGGTAAATAGATTTAAAAAAAAAAAAGATCTGGCAATCAGAAGCCCAAGTGGCTATTTTGGAAATCGAGTGGGGCTGAGTGGGGCTGTGTGACACAATATTTGAGGACAATCATGCAATGAACAAATCTCCAATGAGTTTAATAATTAAAAAATATCAAAGTGAAACAAACAGCAATAAAACACCTGAAGACTGAGGCAAGACATGAATATTGCAAAAGCACATTAATGTAAGAACTGTTACAAGTATCAAAGACAAGCAAAGTCAACTATCAAAACACAGTACAATATATTCAAATAAGAGGCCCAAGCAAAAATTAAATCAAAATAAGGGAGGGCTTGGTTTTTTTAAAACTTTTGAGTGCTGACTGGGTTTTTTTACATGTGGTTTTTTGAAATACGTAACTTTTGCCATACAGTAAAAAGGTATGTATGTATAGTATTACTGTGTTTATGAGGTCGCCCGTCGCTGCGCACATTTTATAATGCACATTATGGTAATTTGGTCGACCCGGTATGTCTGCCGCACACCATAAATATACCTTTTTGATGCCAGTAGAGGAGTATAGGTCAAACAGACAATTTTTGAAGCCAAATACGGTCACTGCATAGTGCCAATGAGACCCATCGTACAGTTACCATTTTCCTGGCATCTAACCAGTACTTTCCTGGAATCTACCCAGTACTTTCCTGGTTACATGCCAAGGCGTATGCACAAATATTATAAATATTGTCCCTGAAGTAAATTTCATTGCACTAACAAGCTGATTTTATACATTTAAGAATAAAGGGCCAGAAAATACTGCACTCCACAGGATGCAATATATTAACCCCATTAACTACAGAAATAAAGTTACTGCTAATGGTAAATTTCAATTTTTAAAAGCCACCAATGAAGAAAATAATAAAGTGGTGTGTTAGAGGTTGTTGAGGGGAGTTTTTTTTCTCTCTCTGAAACAGTCGTAAATCAAGAATAAAATCCATATTTTTTGTTTCTAGGGTTCCCTCTGTCATTCGCCAATAACATCAAATGTGAAAAAGACAATAATTTGGCAACAGGTTTTCAATTTTGGCAACAAAAATATTCCAAAAGAAATTATACTTGAAAGCAATTGCATAATTTTTCATGCTTTTTATCAAAATTGGTGTGTACTTTGAATATGCCACAGGGAATCATGTCTTCAAATTAAAAAAAATTAGCACCTTCAATACCGGGATATGAATAAATACCGAATGATATCAGAAATGGAAGTATCTAGTTTTTCGCATAACTTTGATTGCAGTGTCAGTTGTTCCGAATAGATAAGGGATCACTGTCCTTGTAAGTGCAAGTGACACTTATTTAAGGTTTACACAAGGCAACAAGATGAAGCTCTAATGTTCATCTTGCATATCTGGGATCTTCTGCTTCACCATTCCTACAGGTACCACAACTACTTTGTCATCTATTGCTAAGAAGGAGAACCCATCTTCTTCCTGACAAACACTATCCACCTCATCAATAATGTCTTCTACTGGAAATTCTGTTTTCTGTTAAAATACAATAGTATAGGTATATTGTAAGGGTATTAATGAAACATATTTAAGAAATATCTGAACAATTTTTGCTATATTTAGGTGTTGAACCTTTCGCCTAGTGTTAAAGCTCTTTTTGATGGAGTGTGAGGATAAGTGACCCAATCATGTTTATGATAAAAAAAATGTATTACTTTGATCTTGCTGCTGCATATAATCTTTGACGGTTTGTTGTTCTTTAATTGTGTATTTCTTTACTTTTCTGCTTTAACAATGGATTTAGTTACATGTTTATTATAACCATGACATATTAATGTCTCCATGTAAAATTTAATGGTATTAAAAAGTATTAGCCAATAACAATATATTTCAAAAGTATCAGTTGACAGCTGCTAAAATTATTAAACTAAAACTATCTGAATGGACAAAAAAAACTTTATGCCTTTTTGATGATATAACTACTGTACTAAAGTACATTCAGATTTTTTCTTGCAATATCTTATTTTAGCTTAAGGTAACAGGCGACAGGATTGCAATAATTTGAACTTGCTATTTAAATTTGTATAGCAGAATATCAATGTATCATTTCCTATAATTGCAATAATTAACCTCACAATTTGTCTGTTGTTCAAGACACAACACAAATCAGATTTCCCACCCTTCCCAAAAAAAATTCAAGGACTCTTCAAAGGGTATTTTCACAAAATTCAAGGACCAAAACAGCATTTGTACTGCTATTTTATTCATTCAACATGTCTTTCAAATTAACTTTTTCCATGAACATTTAAGTATTAAACTTCAAATTATGAACTTATATACAAGGAAATGTTACACGCACTTCAACGCGAGTTTTCCAAGGCTTTCAAAGTCACTATTTTTTATCTGTTTAAAGTGAGTTTATTATACAGTAGGAGAACCATGTGACATACCGTGACTAAGGTCTGGGATGTTGTTGAAAGGGAAACTTCATTTCTGTAGGTATTTGTAACACTGTCTATTATGACAAGTCTCCAGGTTGAAAGGTTTCATTCACACATTTGCACCATAAGGCCACCTAACATTTGTTTGTTGCATCTTCAAAATATATGTTCTTTATTTTGACATTCTCAGTACCTCGCATACAGCTTCTTCGGAACTTCCTGCAATAAAAGGTAAATCAATAAAATACTGCATTAGACTTTCCAATGGATAATAATGCATTTTGCCTTTCATCTTAAACAATGTTTTAGAACAGCCATTCATTTGCTGATCGTGTATCTGAAGACATCAATTTGAAGATGTCATCAGACAATTATCTTAATTGAGATTCTCCATCTATCATTGGCAGTGTTTTCCGTGGACTTTTAAAATTGTAAGTCATTGCAATTTCATATCCGAGGCCAGGGTCATTTCCAAGTATTGGGGGTGATACAGGAATATGCTAAATCGAGTCGACGCTTATGTACTTAGACACATTCAGTCTGCATGTAATAATGAAATTGAAAGTTGAAACTGAAAGTACATTTTCGGAAAATCGCTGTAAGGTTAGAACATGTGATCAGTGTATTTAATACAACCTGCGAGTTTAAACGTTTACATGTTAATTATCACGCATGTTTGAACGATACATGACTTATGAAAGAGGGAAAATACTGCAAAATATTAAACAGAGCACAGAGACGAATGCTGGCTGCATCATAACAATAACAAATAAAATGTAGGTCAACCACGCGATGGGTCAACCACAATGTTGAAACGATAAAATTCAATAATTATACAGTTGAAATTATTAGTTAATGACATCAATCATAATATACAACAAAATCACATACCTTAATTTAGCTTTTGTAGCCTACAAAATCAATAATGACGTTACAACGCACAATCGTTCGCTTCCCGACATATATTCCCGCCGGTCTGCGCAGGCGCACAATAGGCTTTGGGGTGGGACTGAAACCCGTTATCCGGGATCCGGGATTCTCCGGGATCGATTTTGTAAAAATTGTTCGAGTGGAACATATGTTAACTGAAGGGTGTGAACGAATGTTCCTCTATCCGTTATTGACCGTTGATACCTACGATATAGTCCAAAATATCGATCCCGGATTTTCCCACCAAAGTCCCGGTTATTTTTAAAGTCCCGGATTTTAGTCCCACCCTAGGCTCTGTTCGATTTTTCGCCCAATTTTGTTCTTAACCGAGTCCATTGCAAAACGACGCTAACAGAACTCAATATGCACGGCGTTGACACGCCGTGCAATAAAGCACAACAGCAACAGTAATCACTTGCCATCGATGTATATATATCCTTAAACGCAGTCTGAACCCGAGTACACTCTTCTATGTGCGTTCGCTTAGCGAATTTACCGCGTTAATAGCGCTAACCTGGCATTTAAGTCTTGAGAACCGGTATGGTAGGGTACCTGTCTGATTGCATTTCTGTCACGCAGTTTCACCAATCGGCGAAAAGTGATTTTTTTTCATTAAATTTTATTATGAGCACACCCAAAACTGTAAACACACTCGTGTGTATTAATACATTGCTTTAAAACCCATCTGAACTCCACAGAAACAGCTCACAAACTACGTTAGCAGGTCACCTTTTCAACATTTCATTTTGTTGAAACGTTTATGATATTATTTCGTTCGGTTAACTTTGGAACTATTTCGTTGCGGAGTAATTAGGATGTGGACGTTTTTGACGTGTTACCGGCTTTCAGCCTTTTTTCTGTTTTGAAAACGGGAACCAATTGTTGTATGCCTCTCAAATTGCCACACTACTTTCGAGTGTTTCCGACCACCGTGGCCACTAATTAGCGACGCTCGCATCGATAACTATCGGCTTATCTGATGATGAAGATTCTTCGGTATGAATAGACGGTATCTGAGCGGTACCGTCAAAAATCGTAGTTATGTCCAGATGTGTTCTACAACACTGCATTGTCACTTTTCTTTTATGTTTACAAAAACAACAAAGACAAAAGCCCGATACCGGTATTTTATATACTGACCTACTCGCCAAATTAGCGCTAGTCCTGTATTGGACTCGTGTTTTGCAGTTCCAGGAAATTACAATGCACTGTTTTAGAGTATGTCCGTATGAAGGCATTAACATGCCATTTTCTCAAAATCGTTACGTAGCATATTTTGATAGAAAATCAGACTAATCTGGAAATTGTAGGTTCGAACCTTTTTTTCCGTGACAATTTGACTAAAGAGAATGCACCCAATGTCATTTATCCTCCACCTCCTGACTCTGATATATGTGCGAAGTTGTCAGTTGCTTGCGAGCAGGCTAATAGCCTACTGTTTGATAACACAGGAGAAAATGATAGGATAACTGACAGCTGTAAATAATTGAAATACTTTTGAACTCAAAACAAACAAACAAACACATGAATTATTCCCACATTATCGTAGTATGAAACTTCTGTGTGTGTGAATTTATTTCCGGGATACCACACATCTATAGTATAAACAGTAACTGGGTATTTCTTTTGCGTGATTAAGTATCAAATATGAAATACGGTAACGTTTTGTCGGAGTTGAATATTTAAAATTAGATTTTGTCCAAGAGTAAAGCTGACTGAAAAGTCGCCGTATGAGGAAGTGACGAGATACTTTATACATAACTGAATAGATTAACTTTCAGTTCCGATCATTCAATATATTTTCGATGAATAACCTATTACAACTGATATATACACATACAAATACTCCCTTTGCTAATACGCTACAATCTTCGTCACAGAACAGAACAAGAATGCCTTATATGGCTCGGAATTAGTCATCCTATGATGCTATTGTATGATAACGCCAATTTTCATACTAGATATCTTTTTTTCCTGAAAGCATATTTTCACTTCACGACAAAGAGAATTACTTGCATGTGAAACTTTAAGTATGCTTAAAACCTACCTACGATACCTGGTTTCTGACAATATAAAAGACCGCGATAGTCGAAATAGTCACTAAATGCTTGATAACGAAGAAAAAAACACACACATCTGTAAAGTTTCTGTGATTCTTTCAAGAAAAATAGGATTGAAATAATTATAAAGCAATAAATACAGATTAGGCGTTTACATTTGGACACTGTAAATCTCAAGCATAAGCATTATTGGTAGTAATCAACTCGGAAACGTGAGTGAAATAAATTGTTGATTATATTAATAAATTAAGCTTTTCCATGCAAACTGTTGTTTATACTAGTTTGTATAATGTACAAAAATTGTTTGTGTGTTTGTGACTGTATATACTGTCTACCTGTTTATAATGTTTACTATGTATGTTATAGTCGCATGGGTTTATGACCTTCTCTTATAATGCGTGCTTGCAATTTATACTGTCAATTAAAATAAAATATCATAGAAAAAACTGTGGAAATCTCACATGATTTGTCTGCCGTGTTACATGTGTTTAACTAATCATCTGGAAGACATTTTTACGCAGACGGTCGCCTGGCCTATATCTTGTAGATGCAACCGAACGATAAATGTTGATTTCGTACGATCCATATAAATAAGGAAAAAAACCATTGCCTTATTCTTGTCCGTGTTACTTGCATGTTAAGCCATGTTAGTGTAGTGTTAATATGACTACCGTAAAGTAATCTTCTCGTATTACAGATCTCAACGAACTCATCATGAAGTTTACTGGTACTTTGAGTCTCGTGCTTATTCTCGTATTACTCTTACACGAGATCTCGAACACGGACGCGGCTAAACGTAAACGCAAATGTCGCCGAAAGTCCGGAAAGTGTGTGGACGTTATACCAAAGAGAGAACTCAGAAAATTCAAAATGTGTCCAAACTTTGATACAGTAACTCTAGGTTTGTGTCATCAAGATAATGGAACTTGTGTTATGAGAGAAACTAGAAAGGGCAGAAAGTTATGCGAATGTAGTGTTGATTCAAGGTAAGATGTTACGCTTTGTTTCATTTCAAGATGTTTCTAGCCCATCTGAACACAAAATATTTGAACGGGCTTAAACCAGTGTTTTTGCTACTTTGGCTAGACATCATCTTTAAAGTTATACTATGCTCATTTTTTGTTCATTTGTTTAATTAACCAAACATGAAAAATATATTTACTATGGTTAAAACATCACTAAACATGCATTTATAAAGAATTAACTCATAATGTATTAATTCATATTTGTTGAAGAAAGATGTTTGTACAATCAGGCTATTTTACCGGTTTTGACTGTAAGTAATATGATAAAAAAAGATTTTTTCAATCAGTTTTACATTGCAATGGCTCTTATTAGAGATGTTTTAGTCAATGTAACAACACTACTGGATAATGCCAATTCAAACATTTTATGTTCAGATGAGCCAGATACATCTTTAATAAGAACAATTGCAATGTTATACTAAATAAAAAAAATCTCTCGCAAAGAAAAACATTTTAAAAAACCCGCTTGTTTTTTTTTAACTTATAGATAAATTACAAACTTCATTTTTCGACAAATACAGCTACACATATATTATTAATGCGTTCTTTGATAAGGAATATTCATTGATGTTTTAACTATATAAACTATATTTTTCACGTTCGTTTAGGTAAATCATGAACAATAAATAACTTCACTTTAAGGAACACTTTCTGGTTCAGTTTCAAAGATATAAATTAAATTCCGTAAGGAGGTTAAGTTTTGACTTTAAAAGCAATAATTATTATGCAGCAATAACGTTTTATGCACAAATAAGATTGTAAATAGAACATGAACGAGTCAATACAAATATTGGGGTGGTGTCTTTAAATTGTAGGTGTTCTATGAAAGGTCAATTATTCATGCTTAGAATTCATCGTATTTTATAGATATCTTTTGATGTTTGAAGTGCGATTTCAGCCGCGGAAAGAGGCCACGTGTAAAAAGGCGTTAGACTCCTTGTACTATACGAGTTCCCTCCCTTTAAACATTTTAGTTCTAAACATACATATACTATAGCGGGAATTAAAGGGAGATAACTATTGGAGGAATAAAGGAAGAGAACTCGTGACGATCACCTGTTGTCTATCCTATACATAGAAGAGTTTTACATAATGATAGCTCCACAATCTAAAATTAATTATCATTTGAATGTGGTTGTGGGATTCTAAGGTTTGACATACAATTGAACAATTGCTGAAGTTGGTTAGCTTTAAAAACAGACATGTGCGGGACTAACTTTAACTTATCTGTTGGCAGCCCGATTCAGCATTAGACTAGTCCGGGACTTTGGGTTAGTGGATTTTATAGCCCTGGCCACGCTACACTACATTTGTTCATGTTTCATGTTTAACTGACACAAACAACTCTTTACACATTTTGCTTTTTACCAGTAAACATGGCAAACAATACCCGGATATATTTTAAACAACATAGCTTTGAAATTCCAATATGCTTTCACTAGTGATGTGGACTATTATTATAATGTTGATACTGGTGAGTATTTATATTGAAGAAAGCTTTCACACCCCAAGTCTTGTTTCGACTCATACAAAATCTATATAAAATCGTGTTTAGGTGATAATCATTTTCATTCAAATGTGATTTTTTCGAATTGTCGCAATGTGTATTGTGCGTTACAATCACAATGATTCGATCTTTGTTTTATAAGAAAGGTGAGAGTTGAACATGATTAATTTAAGATTAAAATTGTAACTTGGTTCCAAGACCTATTCAACCAAAGACTGACATTAATCTAAATAGTGATTATACATCAATCGATTAGTTAGGAAATGATTTAAGATCTAGATGTAAGAATGTAACGAGTAATTTCCCCTTCTATATGCGTATTCTAGTATAAGTAGACGGCTAACGCTTTTCACGGCTGAAATCACACTTCAAATATCAATACGTATCTACGAAATGCACCAAATTCCAAGATTGCATAATTTATCTTTTAAATGATAAGTAACTCCGTCAAGAACTGCCGAATTTCTCCTCAGAAACGCACCGAAATAATGTTTAATGTGCGATTCTAGCCACCGAAAAAGGTCAAATGTAACAATAAATATCTTTAAAAAAGATAATCTGCGTAGATAGAATGATGTCTTCCGGTATGATAAATGACATAATGTTTTGCAACATGTTGAAAAATAAGTCCTTGAATAACTCGGATCTATACATTATATACTATAATCATGGACCTGTCTTATCAGTGTATTTTTATATATGCTGTTTTTTCGTAGATTCGTAAGCAGAAAAGTCATTGCAAGTTCATTCAGTACACAGTTTACTTACATATTTTTCATTTAAACTAAACAAACCATTAATGTTAACCATTACAAAGTCTGAAGCAACATTTGTTAATGTTATGCAATGAAACATTTGCTTAAAAACAGAAGGTCAGTGATCTGGATCGGGTCGAAGCTTTCTCATTGGATTCGTGCCCCTGGGAAATCTGCCTCGTTCTGGTTTGTAAACAATTCAATGATGTAAAAAGATCATGCAATATCATGACGAAGTATATCTTAGTTAACTAGTCCAATAAATGTGACATCACTATTGTTTGCGATTTTGTTATTTTTGAATATTGATTTTTGAGGGGCATGAATTTGATGAGAAGGAACGAATCGATGAGAAAGAGGCACGCATGCCTAAACAAATAATTTATAATTAATAATTATTAATAACAAAGTTTATTATTATTATTTATCATTAAACATATTAACTACTTCCGGCAAACTTCGAACTGCTTACGAACGCACATCTTACAAAAAACCCGTTTCGTGCATCTTTGGTGAACGAAAACCCTGTTGGGTGCCTCTTATGTGAAAATATGATTGATAAGCTTTTAAAAAGTCCGCTTCGAGGATAACATTTGGTTGGTAAAAAATGTGTGTCAAATTCAATGTTATACAGCTACGCCGAAAAAGCGTTAGGCTTGTGTTGTTATATATATTTTTTTACAATGTACAAATACTATAGCAGGGGAGATAATCGTGACAAATCTCCTGTGGATTTAGATAACGGTAAAATTTGAATTAACTACATATAGTGAAAATGAAATAGATCAGTAAATTATTATACAGAAAACTCTCTGAAGGTTATGTTTTAGTTGAAACAGTTAAATAAATAACTCTGTAGGCCGCAAATATTATTTTATATGAGTTCATTTAATTTTTTTTCAGATACGTATAAATTTATTCATTTTCAAGCTCGTTGTTCTAAGTGAACACATACAATCTCAACAAGCACGCATATGATTACTTCGATCGGATGTGTTTTCAATTTCAGAGCAGTGCGTGGCTTGTGAAGGATAGCAGGAGTGTAAAAACGCCAAGGACGCGGATTCTATAAACTTATACACATGTCTAATTGATATTATGAAATAGACATATAAGCATCATATTTATCGTTTGTGTTAATTTGTTGTAATGACAGACCGGTGGCAAATGGGAATGTATGAGCGTTCTATGTTTTCTTTATACCAAACCCTTTTTTATTTCAATATTTTATTCCATTTTAAAATGTTTGTTTGTTTGTTTCATACACGGAAGTGTGATGTACGAAAATAAATGCAATAAATGGTGGTGTTCTTGAATACCAATTTGAATTCATGGATAGATCCACAACCAGGATTTCAATGATAAAAGAACAAACAATATAGAAATATCAAATCACATGCACCAATCTAACTCGAATGCTAAACTCGATATGACTGATTTACTGGAAAGAATCAGATTACAATTAACCGTTGTCCATCGGAACAGAAACTGGAAGCTTTCTGTTTTAATCGTAAACATATTGACGATTCCATTACCACAAACAGTAAAATTAATCAATGATCACCGTTCACATGACAGTTACACAGGTTACTTGTAATTTAAGTACAATGTAAGCCCATTGCTCATTGTCATATTTGACCATTCACTTTATAACTGCTCATTTTTATTCACGCGTTGTTTAATCTCTGTTTCCGATAGTAATCAATGTTTGTGATGGCATCTATAGAATATACACCTAGAATATACTGCATATACATTTACTGATTTTTGGAACATGATAGTCTGTATGACCAGCTTATTGATGGGATCTGTAGTCAAGAGGTGCGTTTTATAGGTAGGAGAGTAAGCGACCAAAGTTAGCTGTGGTAGAATAGGTAACTGCCAGAAAAACGCTTCGCTAGCTATAAAATGGCGTCTACCAGACCAGACGACATTGTTCCATAAGGACGCCATTTTGATTAGCAAAGTTAGCACTGACATATCACGCTACCTATCTAAAAAAATGTGATTACTTTTTATAATCACTTCAAGTTTTAGTTAAATTCTATGTCACTTCAAGTTAAAGTTGACTTAACATATATATGTTTAATCTTGGCTTGAAGAGCACCACATCTAAGTGATTAATCTACATTCATATGCTTTCTATAAAAATGGAATGAAACATATCCACTTCTAATTTGTATCTACTTCTAATTTGTACAGTATCGTAAGTTTCAATAATTTCAATTAAATATCAGTGTTTATTTGACAAACAACAGTAGATAAATGTCCAGTTAATTCTTTGCTGGAAAGCTTCCCGACAATAAAACACATCATCGATTATTTTTTCATGTAGCTATAAGCTGATATTTATTTTGATAATGAAAACTTTCACCAACCTTATATTCGTGTTAGTTATACGTGCTCATATTGAACATAAGGCTAGTATGGGTGTGGAATTGAATAATAGTAGTCAATGCGTTGTGTATGGTTCGATCTTTTATTGCAAACTAAATATAAACATAACGAAACGTCAAAACAACAACGTCGGATATGTTGCATCGATTGGCGGCATGGCGTTGTCTAACGTTTCCCGACATACTCGGGCCCTAGAAATGATTAAAACACATGAAACATCAATAAGCATGAAACACATCAAAGAAAACATGAGTCCTTTGCAAACTGCAATCAAATGTCTGAAAATTCACTTGTAAATAAATTATTGTCTTTCATTTTTAAAATAGTTTGATGATTTCATTTGAACGATGAATTCTCTCTGAATAAATCACTATTATGTAAGAGTATCAAGAAAAGTAGTATCACTAGTCATAGTTCACGAGTTAGCTCTTATTTAACTATCTTCAGTCAATGTTAATGTCAATCAACACACTTCCAGTGGATACAATTTCACGATTGCACAATCTGAGTGTCCATTTTCCGTGCGAATTTTAGCACTTTAGCGTGTAAGTCCATCTCTTCCTGGAATGAGTTCCTCGACCACAGCCAGTTTCCATTGGGCGCGCGGTAATTCGTCGTGGACATGGACCACGTCTCCTACGGATATCGTCTGGTTATTGTTGCCAGTCGTCTGATGACGCTCTCTCAGGGCGGTCAAGCACTCGTGTCGCCATCTAACGGAAGTTACGTATGAGCGTCTGCTGCGTGGTTGCCTGCCTCACCATGGTTAGCCTATATCATCTGGGATGTTGTCTGGGAGGTTCTGATCGGCAGTGTTTGGGAGCTGGGTGATCCGTCGTCCGTACAACAGGTGGGCTAGTGTCAGCACTTCCGGTTCATCTGTCGGACTCTTCTCGCCCTCTAGGGGATTGGAAAATCTGATGAAGCTGCCTCGAAGCTGATTTTCTACTGCAAAATCGTCGAAATGCCAGGATGAATAAATCTGCTGACAGGTCAGGGACGATTTCTAGATGTACGGCTAGGCTTGTTGCACAAGTGAATAAGCAAATGTATGCTTTTGTGTCATTCCTTCTATTATCGCGAACTAGTGAAGCTCCGGAATAATCAACACCGGTGTAGGTGAACGGTGTTACATCAGACACTCTCACCTTCGGTAGTGGCGGTGGGTCTGGTGCGGTGTACGGCTTGCCTGAAACTCTCCGACATGGAACACATGTTCGTAACACCGACTTTACACATTGGCGTATTGCTGGTATCCAGTATTTTTGTCTAATCAGGGTGATTGTTGAGCTAGCACCAGCATGGAGTAGTCTTGCATGAGCATCTTGGATGACTAAGCGAGTGTACGGGTGTTTAGATGGGAGCAGGTAGGGATGTTTCGTCACACTCTCAAGTGGTGCATTATGGATCCGACCTCCGCAATTCAGTAGACCGTCTTCTAGGAATAAACCTAACTGTTTCACTAGTGGTGGGCGTGCTCTATTGGAAAATATGCTGTCGATTTCGTTGCTGAAGATAATCTGACAGCTCCTGATACAAACTTGTTCTGCACTTTGAAGTTCTTGGGTAGTCAGTGGTTCGAGCTTCGCCGTGGATCTTCCAGTTCTGCCATTGTTGATGAAACGTAATACGTAGGCTGTTACTCTGTGCAGTTTAGTCAGTGTGCTAAACCTCGTCATGTCCACGAAACTTGAAGTGTTGCTTGTTCTCTGTGTTACATCTGTTGCGTCACTGATTATCGTTGCCATGGCAACGGAAGTGTTGTCAGCGTTCCAAACTGGCCAGTTATCGGGTGTTGTTATCCATGTTGGTCCATTAATCCAAAGCTTGCTATCTCTGAATTGGGTCGCTGTTAAACCTCGTGTCAACAAATCAGCGGGGTTATCCTTGGTTGGACAGTATCTCCATGTTCGAGTCTCCGCTAGTCCATGTATTTCAGCAACTCGGTTTCTGACGAAGCGTGGTAGGGGCTTGGATTTCTGAAGCCAATGCAGTACTATTTGGCTATCCGACCTAAGATGAATCTCAGAGACGTCTGTGTTCTGCTGCAGGTGTTTGCATAAACGCGCACCGACCACGGCTGCCATAAGTTCTAAACGTGGTAAAGTCAACGTCTTGAGAGGAGCAACTCGAGTTTTCGCCATAACCAATGTTGCTTGGTCTCCCTTTGTGATGTAAGCTGAAGCTCCGTATGACGTCAAACTTGCGTCGCAGAATACATGCATACATGTATCACAGGATGTGACTTCATTGCTTGTGACTTCACTGCTTGAAGTTGCTACTTTGCCATTTGTCTTGTAGATCACTTGGTAGTGATGTATGCCGGATGTATGAATGGTTCGATCTGGGAATTGTTACATGTCATGTTGAGAATCCTTCTCAGATTGTCGCTCACCCAGCCGTTGTTGTTCACTTCAACATGCTTTAGAATAGTTGCACTCAGAATGAATGGGAGGCATGTTACGCCGAAAAGTACTGTCTTGAATCTGTATGGAATCAGGGCGCTGTTTGGGCTGCTTGGATCACTGAGCCACATAAATCGCGTTACATCTCTATATCTCTCATCAAGACCGACGTGAAGAAATGCCTTCTCTATGTCTGTGGCGACTGCGTATTTCTGCAAACGAAAACGTAGTAAGATCCCGGTGAGGTCGTTCAGCTCGGGTGGGGTAGATAGAAGACAATCATTAAGGCTGGGCTCCTCACGTGCTTGTCGGGAACTGCAATCGTACACAATACGAATAGGTGTCGTAGTAGAGCTAGGCGGTGCTTGCACGACTATCGCAAGGGAGTAGCACGGTCAACGCGCGGACACCGTACGAGCGCCGTACGAACACATGTGCATCGTACGAGGTACGTCCGAGATAATTGCGAGCTCCGCATGACTTGTCTGCGATGTCCGTACGGATATCCTACGATTGCATCCTCCAAAAGATCGTACGGGGTCCTTAGGCTTGTGACCAGAAGCTAGGATTGTACGGAGACTGTACTGATTGTAAAAGTTCTGAAATCGTACGATTTTATAAATCGTACGGACATCGTACGGATATGTGACCGAGGCATTATACAGGGTATGTTTTATTTGTGTTTATTAACTATTAAATAATAAATCTTTAGACCGCGAATATTATTTTATATGAGTTCATTTAATTTCTTTCAGATACGTATAAATTGTTTCATTTTCAAGTTCGTTGTTCTAAGTGAACACATACAGTCGCACGAAGACCGCATTGGATTTCTTCGATCGGCTGTGTTTTCAATTTCAGAGCAGAGCGTAGCTTGTGAAGGATAGCTGGAGTGTACAAACGCCAACGACACAGACTCTATAAACTTATACACATGCTTGAGTGATATAATGAAATAGATATATAAGCATTATAATTATCGTTTGTGTTAATTACATGTAATTGTAATGACATGTAATGAATGTACATGTATGAACGTTCCATGTTTTTTTTTTATACCGAACCAATTTTATTTCAATATTGTATTCCATTTTAATATGTTTGCATACACAGCACGGTTTGTTTCATACATGGGTATTGTGATGTACGAATAAACATGCATGCAATTAGTAATGAAATGAGTGGTGGTGTTACTGAATGCCAATTTGAATTCATGAATAGATTCCAAACCACGATTTTCACGAAAATTCAACGTTCGTTGATATTAACCATTTTGAGTACTTTTTTTCAACAATGAAATCGTGTTTTTCGATGAAAGGTTGACACACTCACGCTCACTTCATTATTTATTGATAAAACAATATAGGAATATCAAGTCACATGCTCCAATCTAACTCGAAGGCTCAACTCGATATAACGTTATACTGATTTACTTGAAAGAATCAGATTACAATCAACCGTTGTCCATAGGGACATAAAATGGAAGCCTTCTGTTTTAATCGTAGAAATATTCGCGATTCCATTAGCATGCAATAACCTAGTTTACTCGTTATTCAAGTACAATGTATGCCTTTTGCTCCATAGGTCATATTTTACCATTCACTTAAATACTCATGCATTTATTTATCTCTGTTTCTGATAGTTTGTGATGACATTATAAAATATAGCGTTTTAAAATACATTTTATGTATGTCTCTAGGACGGTCAAATACTTAAATTAAAGAAATGATAGTTGGTATGACCAGCTTGTTTATGTTATCAGTAGTCAACTGGTGCGTATTAGAGGTAGGTGAAGTAAGCGATGAAAGTTAGCTGAGGTAAAAAATGTAACTGCCGAATAACGCTTGAACGCTTCGCTAGCTACAAATTGGCGTGCATCAACCAGACGACATTGTTTCCGCATGGACACCATATTGTGTATCAAAGCTAGCACTGTCTGATCATGCTACCTATCTTAAAATGTTGATAACTTTTCTTACTCATACGAAACGGCAATACCACTTTCCCTACATAGCTATAGGTAGCATTCACTTTTTCCTACCTCTAAAACGCGCCTAAGATGTTGAGACAAATTACTTAAGTTGTAATAACTTACAGGTCATTTCAAGTTTAAGTTGACTAAACGTGTATATGTTCAATCTTGGATTGAAGAGCCCTACATCCAGGTGATTAATCTACATTCATATGCTTTCTGAGCACTTCAAGAGTAAAAAGGAATGAAACATTCCCAATTTCAACTTCTAATTTGTAAAATATCCCGAAATTTCAATATGTACAATTAAATATTTAATAAGTATTCATTTGACAAACAAAAGCAAGAATTGTCCAGTTAATTCTTTGGTGGAAAGGTTCTCTATAAGTTTTTTTTTAATTATGCACCTGCATTATATTTCGGGTGAGTTATACGTGCTTATATTGAACATAAAAACATACGGCTAGTATGTGTATACATGTACATGCATAATGTTTCTACAATTATTTCTTACTAAAATATCTAAAATTGAAATCATCTGCATCAAGCTTTGAATTGCGAAAACATTCACAAATAAAATTATCGGCATACATACTTGAACATTCCCAAGCCTCACCAGTTTGCTCACCGTCTAATGATTATGATCTATTGTGACCATGTATATATATTCATTTGTTTTCACAAAATTATAATATTTTCACTATAGCCGTTTCATAATCACTCTTACTCTAATAGTCATCATTGATTACATTTACAAATACAACTATGCAGAAAACCGAAAAGTTCTATGATGAATGATGTGATATATAGCTTTTAATCTAGAAGCCATAAAATATTCATTAGTGTATTATTTCATCATTTATAGTTTGTTGGGAATAACATTGAGCTTATTACCAATACACATTATCATCAATGTTAAGTCAATGTGCTAATAATGTATTATACTCTGATGTGCAATAAAATAAATATAATACTTATGAAATTCTTAGACTAGTACATTATAATCAAAGACCTAAATATCATCTTTAGGTATTTGATATAATCCATAATCATTTGAACTGTTGTTTTTTGTATACTTCTGCTTCGTTCGTTGCTTTCCACAATACCAAACATAGTGTTAGACTGCTCACCTCTAATGTATTGAAATACATATTAAAACGTTAAAGAAAATTCAACAATGCAAATGTCATGGAGTTACAATCAGGACTCCCGTTAATATGAACTCATTCTGACAAACAGATAAAATTCAAAAACAGCTCACATCATCAAACCCTAAAGTATCATTCATAAAACATCAATATCTTGTATGCCTTTCTTGTGCAGAAATTAATCCTCAGTAAGAGATTTAAGGGAAAAAATATAACACTATATAAATACCGCCGAGGAATGATTTCTCGTGGCTGCTCAATAACAATAGCAAGCAAACTACCAAGATGTGGTAACTGCTTGACTCGGCGTTAAACCTGTCCGGCACGAGTTCAATCGGGTTATGGCTTTGTGTCTTAAAGTCTGTGGGAAGATTCTAGAGTGTTGTTATCACGATTTTTATGGCGTCGGTATTGGGCTGTCGGTTTCGGTGCAAAACCTCCAACGAATTTAGCTCATAACAATGTATCAATTACCTAAGCTAGAGCCACCTAAAGAACATGAATGATATACACATATTAATACATCAGCTATAAAAATTCGTCCGTGTCATTGGCAACGGTCATGCCTGCACATATTGAGAAGTCCTCATTTGCTTGCGGAAGAGCAAGTTAGTACTAGCTGTTAATTGAGAAAAAATGGAAAGGTCAAATGGACGCATTATATGACAAAAACATTGTTGAAAACGGGCGTAACAACCAAATTAAACAAAATAATACATAACATAACCACAATGCATGGAAACAATAAAACTCTACAATAAATCACAATGTATCCATACAGTTTATGCCTACATATGAATAATCACATATATCACGTATCCATGAAATGATATACACAAACAGGGAGAGTAATAATGAAGTAGGAATTACAACTATAAAAAATACGTATTGTTATATAACACTACAAAGTTTCAATATCTCCAATTATTATTTCTAAACAGTTACTCGATAACAGCAGGTTCCAGTCAATCGTCAGCACATACGAAATGACAATTTGTATAATATCTGAATCTTGATGCACTGATTCATCAATAATGTGCTCTTCATTTCCCTTTTCCTTTTACCTTCCGATTAAACTACAACTGTGTACTTACAACATACATATGCAAATTTATAATACAATACTATGATAGTATGGATCAGAAAACAAGTCCTGATACCTGTATTTAAGACTATTTTATAAATTACAGTGAGACGGCTTATTCACTTGATATTCAAATATATTTATCATGACTATTTTATTGTGTACATAATGGTTAATAGCTTTTATAATTTTTTTTCTTCTTAGTCGAGTCAATTTATGTTCATGCGTCAGATATCAATAACCATGTAGCGGTTAAGTGTGAAGTAAGCTAGCTGTTAAACCCATGATTTTACTGACAGTTCCACGGCTGCAAATCGCTTTGAGGTTATTAATTCCTCTTTAAGTTCTCCCGTGAACATTTCCTTGCTTTGATACAATATTCGCGTCCCCATTCCGGCCCACGGCCACTTGCTTTCTTAACTTGCCATTTGGTGTATTCCATTACTCCCCCTTTTTGTCCCGTAAAATTCTCAATGGTAGTGTTTGATATTCAGCCAATCAATTCATTTCTTCCTCATTTCCATATTGTCCTTATACCCCCTTCATGCCTTATGTTTCATAGGTTGATTGTTCCGGTGATCTGAGTAGGGAGGTATTGTCTTGTGTATGTGGCGTTCCATGTTACAACTTAATCTTTCCTAAACATATATATGAATGCATGTAATGCAAAACGCCTGACTATGACTCAGATGAAGTATTGGTACAATGCCACTGGAATAACAGAACAGTCACATTTTGGTAATTACAACCACTTTCACAGCCAGTCAGATGGTGATTATTAGGATACAATGGATGCATAAAACGAATCTAAGGCGTTTGTATTGAACTTACAGCAATTGGTGATTCGTAAATATTAGAACTGAATGTGTTTGACGAATTCAAAGCAGACCGATTCCTGCATCTACAAAATATTTCGCGAACATCTTTCCTTAATTTCGTTCCAGTCAGAAAGTAAACATAAAAAATCAAAGTGGAGTTCAAGTCTATAAGAAAAGAACATACATCAAAAATTATATATCTGAGATATTGTTTGTCTGAAATCGTATGTTTAACTATTAACATAAAAACATAATATGGCGTCATTGTGAGAATGAACACGAACACAGAAGCTAACAAAATCTTGGTGACGTAACTGGTTTTTTGTGACGTATTTCTCCGCATTCCCGATCCGGACAACTTTATCCTGATGATGATATAAATTGATCCTATTATCAGTAACGCAACGGGTGCAAAGAACGTCAGGCAAGCATCGATCCATGTACCCGGAATATTTTCTACCAGCTTCGTATATATATCTTGGGTGACAACAAATTCCAGAAACACTGAGTAGACTATGGTATTGTAAATTAAAAATACCAAACATGTGGCAACTATTACAATAATTTTCAATTTGTTTAAACAGATTGCTTTTACCTTGTGAGGAACGGTGACACTTATTGCTCTTTCCACTGTTAAGAAAACTATCATCCATGACGATATATTTACTGACGTGTACAACATGATAGTCTTAAAAGTTATCAAATAGATAGTAGTTACCACACTGTATTTGGTGAGGTATAGCAACAAACGATCGAATGGTCCAAACACGATGACCATTAAATCGGAGACGCTAAGAGCCACAAAAAATGCTGCAGACGACGAATTTCTATTCTTTTCTCTTGTCATGACGATGATGGTCAGAATGTTTCCTGCAACTGCCATTACTACCATGACAACAAGACACCATGTAAAAAGTTGCTGAATCGTTTTGTGAAGTTCAAAATATTCCAAATTTTCGTTCATAATATCTGTCGTTCCATTTTCGTATATAGGCGATCCTGTAGAACTTACAGAAAAGTTTAAAGTAACGTTCGTATTTATTTGTGTTGTAAAATTCTCCATTTTGTGTCAGTGTTGTTGTCACTACCGTATAAAGCAAACTGATGTTGAATGCTGAACTATTCCATCCGATACTGAAATCACCGCATTATGAATGCTCTGGTTTCTGGGAAAACGCTCTGTAAATATCGATCTGATGCATTGCTTCCAAAGAAGCACGTACGAATGGCAATATAGCCCACTATGTGGCATTTAAGAAGAACTTCGAAACAGTCCCGGCGAAATACCTTCTGAGTTCATGTTTTCTAACAGTAGAAAACTCGAACAGAGATAGGTTGTACACCACTAGCTACCACTTCATTCATTTTTGACCATAGATAGTTCGAACAATACATCTTTGATTGTTCAGTTGAAATATTGATAAAAAAAAAATATTTTGCTCGGTATTTGTTTTTTTTACATTTAAATATCAGTTTGACTCGGAGGGGACGAACATTACACATTAATGAAAAGTGTGGCTCTTAAACACGAAGAAACACAAAGTAATGTTCAACTTAAATTTATTTTTGTTTAATTTACATATTTATGGAAGACATAACATATTGTTATACAATACATATTTAGCTAGAATTCTTACTTAATCATGTCATTCCAACCAATGATGTGAAAGCAGTAAATATGTTTTTCTCCAAAATATCTCTTTCTCATTCGGTTTTAATCAGTTGAAAATCAACTTATCAGCATGTTGAAGGAACATTCTTTTTCTAAACTAGAGTTATTGACTTTTATCAGCATATAAGCAAGTATTTTGATATTTTATTTGCAAAGGACGGACATTTCTTTATAAATTTGCAATAAAGGCTTAGTTTGCATAACTAAAATGACCAGAAGCAATTACAACATCAATAATTATTCAGATTAAAACCATGACACTTACATATGTATAGCTATAAGCATATATGCTGAAAAAAAATGAAATGAGAAAATACAGATGATAAATCGGTATTGGTTACTCATTGTTGAGTCCTTCTTTTTTATTACAATGTCTTTAGAGATTATGTTCGGGGCTTTGTAGGCATTAACTTTTGCTCTGGAACCAACAGGATGTGTTCCATGGAGTACCTTCATACTATCGACCAGCCCATTTGGGATTGTGTTGTGTTGTCTATGTTTATTTTGGGTTTAAGTTGGTGTTGTCCTTGTTTCATTTTGTTCAGTGGCGTTCTCTGTAACAACCTAATTTTTCTCTCGTATATTTATCAGTTTTATGACGTCATTAACATTTTATGACGTTATCAATATTTCATTTTACATTTGACGTCATTTGGCACTACCAAGAACACTTTTCTCTCTATAATGCTGTTTTATAACACATCTTAATATTCATTGGGTACAGTCGTATTTTGTGCAAATTTCAAGTTGCGACGACCATCTTTTTTAAAGATTTTTTAAATATGTGCATGATATGTCTGCAGCAGTCGAAAGTAAACTTTAACTTTACGCAGATGATTCTAGTATACTTGTTGCAGGTAAAAATAAATCAATTATTGAAAATGAGTTATCGGATGATCTTGAATTAGTAAGTCAATGGTAAGGTGATAAAAAATTGTCTTTACACTTGGGAAAAACAGAGTCTATATTGTTTGATTCCAAGCCCAAGTAAAGATCAGATCCCATTTAAATATTACTTGTCATGGCAATGTTATTGAGCAAACTTTCTCAGTCAAATATCTAGGTGCTACTTTAGATCAAAACTTATCGTGTGAGTCCAAGGCCGGTTAGGTTATAAAAAAGCTAATACAAGGTTAACATTTCTTGATAGTTAACGTTGTAATCTTACACAGCGTACTAAAAACCTTTTGGTTATGGCCCTTAATCAGTGTCATTTTGGTTACTCCTGTTGTTTTGGTACCATGGTATAGCCTTTTAAAAATAAGGAAAGATAAACTCCAAGTAACACATAACAAGTTGATACGGTTTGTCCTTTTGGAACAAATGTCACATTTTGAAACTGAATATTTTAAATCCCTAAACTGATTACCAGCGAATAAGAGAGTTGAACAAATGACATTGTGTCATGTTTTTAAAATAAAAAATGGGTTTGCCCCTGATCATATGGGGGAGAACTTTGTCCTCACATAATCTATTCATTCTCATAAAACAAGGTTTAGAGTAAATGGATATTGTTCTGTTAAAATAATTAAAGGTTTTGACTGAAATCCTTCTCCTACATAGGATGTTTTATCTGGAACAAGCTACCCCCACTCATAAGGAATATAAATACAATAAGTTTAACAATAAACAATGGGTTTAAGGTTGTCATTAAAAGACACTAACTAAGCAATTAAGTATTTTTTATTGATAATACAATGCAGATGTATGTCATAAATCAAAAGCAGTATTCTGTAATTTTGCACTTTTATAGTTTTTACTTCGCATTATAATTATCAAGTCACTGTTATTTCAAAATATAATTGTCTTTCAATAGTATTGTATATAATAGAATTACAGTGTTTTGCCTGTGGTAAAAACTTCATGCCTCTCATGTCACAACATACACGACAAGGACCACAATTGAAATAAGGGATAGTTATCTTTTTTGTGTAATCCTTAGTACGGATGTGTGTGGCATGGTTTTGCAACTCGTGTGTTTTTTTATTCTAAATGAAACATATTCTTACTTACCATGTACATGTATCTTATACTGAAATAAATCTAAAATCTAGGGTTAGACTCCTTGTTATATATATACAATGTACATATACTATAGAAGGGATATAGAAGGGGAGATTGCTTTTGATAATCTCCTGCGGATTTAGATAACGGTAACATTTGAATCAACTACATGTGTATACGAAATAGATTAGTTATGCATGCAGTGTATGTTTTATTTGAAAATGTTAAATAATAACTCTTTAGGCCGCGAATATTATTTTATATGAGTTCATTTAATTTCTTTCAGATACGTATAAATTGTTTCACTCTCAAGCTCGTTGTTCTAAGTGAACACAGACAATCTCACCAAGAACGCATAGGATTACTTCGATCGGATGTGTTTTTAATTTCAGAGCAGAGTGTAGCTTGTGAAGGATAGCTGGAGTGTAGAAACGCCAACGACGCAGACTCTATAAACTTATACACATGCTTGAGTGTTATAATGAAATAGATATATAAGCATTATACTTATCGTTTGTGTTAATTTAATGTAATGACAGACACGGTGGCCAATGGGAATGTATGAACGTTCTATGTTTCCTTTATACCAAACCCATTTTTTTCAATATTTTATTCCATTATAAAACGTTTATATACTCATCATGGTTTGTTTCATAAATGGAAGTGTGATTTACGAATTAACATGTATGGAATCAGTAAAGCAACAAATAATGGTGTTTTTGAATCCAATTTGAATTCATCTACATATTCTGAACCAGGACTTTTACGAAAATTAAACTTTCGTTAATATTAACTGGTATATGTTTTTATTTTCAACAATGAAATCATGTTATTCGATGATAAATTGACACATTCGCGCACATTTTAAATTTCATTGATAAAAGAACAAATAATATGGAAATATCAAATCGCATGCACCAATCTAACTCGAATGCTGAACTCGATATGACTGATTTACTTGATAGAATCAGATTACAATCAACCGTTTGTCCATAGGGACAGAAAATGGAAGCAATCCGTTTTAATCGTAAAAAATATTAAGTGACCATAAACAGTGCAATAAATCAAATACCACTGATCACATGACCTTAAAATTACCCAGTTTTCTCATAAAATTAAGTATAATGTATGCCCATTGCTCCATAGGTCATATTTGACCATTTACTTAACTAGGAATCAAAAGTATGTTAATGAAAATACACATGACGTCATTTGGCATTAACAAGGAAACTTTTCTCTCTATAGTGCTGTTCTATAACAGTTAGCTGAGGTAGAAAAAAGTAGCTGCCTACCAACGCTTGAACGCTTCGCTAGCTACAAAATGGCGTTCACCAAACCAGACGACATTGTTCCATAAGGACGCCATTTTGTTTAGCAAAGCTAGCACTGACAGATTACACTACCTATCTAAAGATGTGGATTACTTTTCCTACTCATAAGAAACGGCACCACCACTTTCCCTACATAGCGCTAAGTAGCATTCTATTTTTCCTACCTCTAAACACGCAACTAAGGTATTGAGACTAATTACTTAAGTTGTCATAACACACAGGTACATTGTAAGTCGCTTCAAGTGAAAAAGTTTAACTTTACGTGATAATTTCTGACCACATGCCATGTTTGAAACGTGGCCACGATAACCTTTGAATTAGGAGGCATAAGGTCGCTTAGGTGTAGTGGACAGCATAACGGACCGGCAATATGTATACCCGGGGATTGAATCCCGGTAGCGCCATTTCATGATTTTTCGTGTTCCTCAAAACAGGATTTTATTTCTAGCATTGACATTTTTCATAAGAATTTTTCTGAAGCTGACAGATCTTTCAACTGCTATAGGGGATATGAACCTTTTTTATTATATCATTCTTCATTTGTCGAGTAGTCCCTTCAATCGCGCCAGATAAGAGGTGTACAAATTACAAATCCTTTCAATTAGTCTCCAGAATATGGTTAGGGCAGACCAAGTCTTCATGCGAATAATAGGTTTTTGGCATGGTGTTTTATTAGGTAGTGACAAATTATTGAATATTCAATTGTTGTATATTACTTTTCATTATGCTTATGTTATTTATGGAAGTGTTACAAATGATAGAATCCAGTTACTATTACAGGCCATGCAAAGGTCATAGTTCGAAAATTAAAGGCATTTTCATTACAGAGGCAAATATTATATGGTATTGCCAGTTAATGAGCCTTAAACAGAATATTTTATCATAGCTGCACCATTTTAAAAGCTTACAAATGTAGTAACTACAATTAACATTCATAAAAGCTGCATTCGAAGACCGGAGATCTTTCTGTGTGAACTGTTCCAGGCCTAATGATTCACTTTAAGCAGCGCCTTTGATGCTTTGGCTTTAATGGTTTTCTTGTTGGTTTTATTACATACAATCCCCTTTTTTATTGCATACTCTTAAGTATATACTAGGATGCCATATTTTGTTAATGTTTATAAATTAGTTGTTATCATAAAATACGGATGTTCCCGCTATGGGATTCAAAGCGTTATTGTTCGCCCTACTTAGATTTCTAAGTCGAGAAAGGGCTGTAAGTCCTCCACAAGTTGATGGATTGTAACCGATATGGAACTTGATCAGTATTTTATTATCCATGTTTTGTGCCCAATATGAATTTAATTCACTCTTCCAAGAGTTATCATGTGTGATCGGAACGTTTTTTTCTAATGAACGGACGGACAGACGGACCACGTTATGCCCCTTCTTCGAATGGCGGGGGCAAAACACTAGTCCAAACAATTTTAATCATTGAAATACATTTGCACCACCACTTAACATTATTAGCATACGTATCTGAAAATTCCTTAGGCATCAGGGCCTCACCAGTTTGATGACCGTCTAATGTGGCTATGGTCTCTTGTGACCATGGATATATTTTCATTTGTTTTCATATAATTGTGATATTTTAATTATAGCCGTGTCATCACTCTTTCTCTGCTAGTCATCATTAATTACATTTACAAAAACTACGATGCAATGTTGCAGAACCGATGAACCGAAAAATAGCATTTTCGATAATTATAATAACGTTTAATCTAGAAGCCATTAAATATTCATAATTTATCGTTTGTTGGGAATATCATTAAGTTCATCAACCAAAGCACATTATCATTAATATTAAATCAATGTGCTCATGGCCTATTTTACTATTTGATGTGCAATAAAGTTAATATAATATAATGTTGCAGTATCTGCATCGTTTGTTGCTCTCCACAATACCAAACATAGTGTCAGGCTACTCACCTCTAATGTATTGATATACACTTGCTTCACACATTGACAATTTATTGTTTTTGTTTCGCACGCAATAAATCGAAAATGCTTTTTAACACAGCAATACATTCCTGTAGAAGTATTTATAAATTTGTACTGTGTAAGATCTATCAGTTACACACATCGGTGGCTTCGGATGCAACTTGTTGATTCTTAACTAACCATCACAGAAACGGAATGAACAATTTTACTTATCAGTCATACATACAAAGTATTTTTAGAATGCCATTGAATTAACAGAACAGTTACATTTTGGTAATTACAACCACTTTCACAGTAAGTCAGATGGTGATTATTAGTGGATGTCGGTGAAGAAAAAATAATGTATCTATGACGTTTGTATTGAGGTGCTGATTGTGAAATAATGGAAATAAAACGAATCTAGGGCGTTTGTATTGAATTAACAGCATTGGTTAATGGATCAATATTTGACCTGAATGTGTTTGACGAATTCAAAGCAGACCAATTCTTACATCTACAAAATATCTTCTGAACATCTTTCCTAAATTCCGTTCCAGTCAGAAAGTAAACATAAACATTCAAAGCGGATTTCATGTCTATAAGAAAAACACTAACGTCATAAAATATATAAATAAGATATGGCTTGTCTGAAATCTTATCATAAACTATATACGAAAAAACATAAAATGGCGACATCGTGAGTATGAATACGAGCACAGAAGCTAACAAAATATTGGTGACGTATCTGGTGTTTTGTGACGTATTTCACCGCATTCCTGTACCTGACAACTTTATCCTGATGATGATATAAATTGATCAGCAATGAAACGGGTGCGAAGAACGTCAGGCAAGCATCGATCCATGAAGTGAGTAAATGTGTACCCGGGATATTTTCGGCCATTTTCACATATCCATGGACGACAAATAATTCCAGAAATACTGTCAGAACTATAGTATTATAACTTAAAACACCAAACATATATATACTATAAGAATTATTTTCTTTCTGTTAACGCAGATTGCTTTAACCTTATGAGGAACGGTGACACTTATTGCTCTTTCCACAGTTAAGAAAACTATCATCCATGACGATATATATACAGACGTGACCAAGATGATATACTTAATGGTTGTCAAACCGGTAGCAGTTACAACATTATATTTGAACGATCGAACGGTCCAAACACGATGACCATTAAATCAGAGACGCTAAGAGCCTAGAAAAATGCTGCAGACGATGAATTTCTCGTCTGTTTTCTTGTCATGACGATAATTGTCAGAATGTTTCCTGCTAATGCCATTGCTACCATGACAACAATACACCACGTAAGAAGTTGCTGAATCGTTTTGTGAAGTTCAAAATTTTCCAAATTTCGGTAAAGAATATCTGCCGTTCCATTTTCGTATAAAGGCGATCCTGTAGAACTTTTAAAATAACGTTCGTACTTATTTGTGTTGAAAAATTTCCATTTTGTGCAAGTGTTATTGTCACTATCGTATCAGTTGCTTTATAAAGAAAACAGATGTTGAATTCGGTTTTAATGCATCAGATCCGGAAATCTATGAATTAATACTGAGATGGTTTCTCAGAGAACGCTGTTCAGATATCGATCTGATGCATGGTTACCGAAACAAATCGTACAAATGGCAATATTAATACAAGATTAATATATTGAAAACATAGTGAAAATGCGTGGTACGTGGAAGGCCATATTCACTTATTAGGATCACCTGACACAGATAACTACTACTCACGAAATAGTGGAAGGCCCAAATCAAACTAAAAATAAAACAGAAATAATACTGGACCGCACAACAAATAAACGTGTAATAAAACTAAACAAGGTAACGGCATCATAGTCTTGGGGCTTGTCAAAATCAATCATTGGAGTTAAAACCAGTTTGACGACATGTCAATCTTGCACAATAAAAAGAGAGATTACAATATCATAGGGTACGCCGCCTATGCAAGGCAATGCCTCCACTCACAGACCCCAATAAATCAATAGTCTACAAAGCATGAGGGAATGCGAAGGTAAACGTATATGAGAATAGTAGTGCAATGAAATGTCTGGCCGACCATTACGAACATTTTAGGCAATTTAAGGGGACAACAAGAGCGGAAATTATTAAATGGATGGAATACACCACGGAACAAGTTAGGAAGGTCAGTATAATAGGCCGAAATGGATGGGGCGAAGTACATGAATATTATAGTCGAGTGACAAAACTGCACATTGGGTAAGGGAAACTTAACATACATCCTTAAAAAGAAATAATAACAGCGATTTACAGTCATGGAAATGTAAGTAAAAATACTAATATTGCTAAATATCCCTCATTTAAACAATATATTGTTATTCTTGTAGACATTAGCATTTGAAGGCCTTGCCTTACCATGCATACTTGACACTACAGAATGATTTGAACAGGAATAAAGAACAGACATGATGAAAGTAAAATGAAATTGAATAACAATGTAAAGGAAAACTCGCTTTTTTCTTTAATGTGACGTCATTTAATGCAAATACATATGAAATATTTTGGCATTAACAAGGAATTTTTTTCTCTGTAGTGCTGTTTTATAACGCAATTCTAATTTGGTGTAGTCTTAAAATTTGTTTTGTATTCTCAATATATCCCTTTCCCTATCATCAGGATTTAAGATTATGTCTAAGTATTAACTATAATTTAACGATTCAATTTACATTAGGTTATTGAATTAATACTTTGTGGTTATTTCGCATTCTGATGTAAATAATTTAATTACTGAGCGCAAGGTCAGGATGAGGCTGCCTCTTTCTAGACAGTGAGTATGTTGATTTGTTCGTATTGGCTAATGGCTTTGCCTACTTTGTGAATTTATGTGTATGTGTTGGAAATCAATGACCACAATATATTAAGTGTGAGGTTAGCTAGCTGTTTAATCGATTTGACCCCCATTATTTTTACTGACAGTATCAAGGCTGTAAATCCCTGTATGGTTGTTATTTCTGTTTGTGTTTTCGATGTTAAATTCCCCGTTCTTTCACTGGATATAGTGTTCAGGTTATTTTCTCCCCGCATTCGGCCTATTGTTACCAGCTGTCTTGACTTATCTGGTGATATATTCCATCCATTTAAATTCCCCCTGTTTGTCCTCTTGAATTCTCCTTAGTCATCCCTTTTGGTCGGCCAGGCCATTCCTTGCGTCCCTGTTCCCATACGTTTATACCTTTGCGTCACCTCAAATGCCTGATGTTTTATACACTGTTGTTTTCCCGGAGTTCTGTGTGGAGAGGCATTGTTTTATGTATGTGGCTTTCCCTGTAGCAGCTTATCCTCTCTTTTCAGGAGAATGGCGGAAGCGAAACACGTGCTATATATATCTTTCAAACTACACCTTCTTTATTTAAGTCCGAAAGATATGGCGTAGTTCTCCTCAGAAATGCATCAAAATGATGTATACAGTGCGATCATTGTATTATGTATACAATGTCCATATACTATAGAAGGGATATAGAAAATGAGACAATAGTGACCATCTCTTGTGGATTTAGATTACGGTAAAATTTGATTTAAAGAATAACTCCACCACAAATTGGTGGATTGTAACCGAAATCGAATTTGATCTGTATTTTATTATCCTATGTTAATGTGCTTAATACACATACACTATGATTTCAAGAGTTATCATGTCTGCACAGACGGACGGTCAGGCGTAACACGTTATGCCCCTTCTTCTAGTCCAAACTAGTCCAAAATGACATGCAATTTATGAATATAGTAGTTCATCAGTTAAGGTCTGTTGGGAATTCCTTTCAGCTTATCAACCAAACATATTGTCATAACTATTAAGTCAATGTGCTCATGTCGTATTTTTTACTGTTTGGTGCGCAATATAATAAATATAATACTTCCTAAAATGTGTTGATAATCATCCATTATTATTAAATCAACATACAACAGTGAACTTATATTTGTTTCTGTTTGTTTATATCTCGGTCGTTTAATGCTCTCCAAAAATACCCATCACAGGGTCAGACTGCTCATCAATAATTTATTGATGTACATAGATATACACATGTAACGAATGCAAATTCAACAATGAAATTGTCATGGAATAAACTATTTCATTGAATAGGACTTGTCACGGGTAGCTCAGTAGCGGGTTTCGATGGGCAATATCATTTCATGAACTTTGACAACATGGAACTACGGTCGTAGGTCTTAGGCCTTCAGAATAGATTGACTGAAACAATTATGTCGAAGACAAAAAGGTATTCATTATAAATGTACAGCAATTTTGCGTCAGTAGGACGATACAACTATAAATGGAATGCCGTTTACATAAACATAAACTTAATAAACATAAGTCAGAACAGCATTCATTAAACAACACATGAGAATAAGTTGCTACACGTGGCAAACACAATAACATTGATTAATTTAATGTATAAAGTTCATTATTAAAATATATGAAACGATAGATTTTTTAAGATCTGAGCAAAATTCAGTTCGATAAAGTCCATGAGATCAGACGTTTGAAAATAAAAATTAGAGTGCAAGCGCGCGCTTAACCATGTGTATTGAGGTACATTACGGGGTAATGCGATTAATTTTCAGGCAATATAACGTGTGAGTGAAAAAAATTAAATTTGATCTACAACAAGTGATTCCCGATATATTTAAAAAGGAATACGTTTTAATAACTGATATTTTGCAAAACTTAAACACTCTAAACAACTTCATGAACCAAAAACAGCAAAAATACACAGATCTAATTATTAGATCTAGAGAGCTAGGCATCGAAACATTGCTTGTTTAACTAAATTAGAATGAAAAGATGGAATTGCAGTATTATAAATTCGTTAAACAGGTTGTTGACAGTGTATATGGGAGAAATATAACCAGTCTGTGATTCATATATGGCACACAAACTGGTTATATTCCCCCATATACCCTGTCAACAACCTGTATAACTAATAATATGTATACATAATTATCATATGCAGGGTTATAAAGGTAACTAAAACAACTAACCTGAAACAATTCTGTTGAATACATTAATTAATTATTCATAATTCATGTACTGCAATTGTGCGTCCGTAGGACGATACAACTGGAATAGAAAGCGTTGAATGATTTGGGCCGCCACATGGTTTTACTAGGTTAGATGTTAACATAAAAAAGGTCAAACACGTTATAGGATACTATATATATAGGCATAAAGTTGGGTATTATGGTATTTGTAAAATTTATTTTATATGTTTATTCCACTATTTATTTATTATTTGTTTTAATTAATATTATTACGTATTTATCACGTAATTATTGGTACATATTAAAGAACCAATCAGTTATAACTTATTTAAACCATATTTATTTAGCATGCATTGTTTATTGTGTCAAATAGGAAATATCAAAGTTTTATTTACTAAAGATATATTTGGATTATTTCTCAAATCTACCATAAATCATTCAATACATATTTCAAAAAATTCCAGAAATTATGCCTTTAAGAAACAAGGCCAGTTTTGGCTTCGACAAATGATATAATGTTACGCAATAAACAGTATTGTCCCCTTTGTGCACTATCTAGATATCAATCTTATCCAAACCCATAATCAGCATTTCTCTTTGTCTGCCTGTCCCAGTTGGAATCAAATAAACATCCAATCAGTGTTTCCTGTCACCATCTGACACATACATTTGTATATACAGTACAGCTGAGAAGTGTCAAATATTTGTGTAGACTTTAACTAAAAGACCATTGATCATTGATCAGGTCTGCGTGAATGTTAGAAAATGTTTTTAGCTATTTAAGAACTGACTTCAACATCTAAGCAAATGAAATATTCAAATACTTACTTAAATGCTGGTAAAATTCAAATATTGTACTTTTTTAAAATAATACAATGATCGTTTAACACGCAGATATATTGATGATATCAGACATCTATACAAATTAAACTTATTTAAGATATCAGACGTCTATACAAATTAAACTTATTAAAACCAGAAGATGAGAAGGATAGTTTGGAGAAACCTTCACCGCTTTCTTATTATTTTTGTTCAAATGACATAATTAAGCAAGAATTTAGCTAAATTGTTTAGAGTATGTTATTGCTTGTTTTGAGTTGTTACATTGTGTTTCTTCATCTTTTAGGGCTATAATTTTCATTAACGTCTAATGTCTGCCCCCTCGCAGTAAAGCTGCTTTTTAAAGATAAAAATAACCAATACCAAGCAAAAAGTACTCTTTATCAATGAGGCATGTTTCTATATGAATCACAGTACCACAAAAAGTAAATATGATAAAATACAATAACTTTGTTTGAGCTTAGATGCTAACACAGCTGGGACATTTAGTCAGCATTCTTTTAATTCTATATGTTAGATTTAGATTTCACAAGTATAAAGTAGCTTATATTTCGTTTTTGTAATGAGTGGATTAAACAAGCTGAATGGAATGTAATGGTTAATTTACTTCGTTTAAAATGTCTGATTGACTGATCAATTTCATAGATTCAGTTAAACAATATATTTAAGTCATTGTTTCTAGTCTCTCCGGATATCTGCTGTCCGAATTACACAATCCATAGCTGCATCTTTTCACAATTGTCACATATTAAGATAATATAACATTATCACAATGCTATCATTATCAGAAATATATTAAAAGCTTAACTTTTTAATTTTTATCGCACGGTAATCTCTTCGGCCTGTCAATCAAATATCTTAGGAAGGATCAATTTTTGCGCCAGTAAGAGCTCAAAGTAATAAAAACATAACACGTTATAAATACCGCTGAGGAATGACTTTCCATGGCTGGCCAACAATTGCAAGTAGACTACCAAGGTTTGTGTTTGGCTGACTCGGCGTTTTAACCTATCCAGCACGTGTTCGAGCGGGGTAAGATTTTGGTGTATGGCAAGATTCGAGAGATCTTCAGATCTCTTTATGGCGTCGATACTAGCACTGTCTGTTACGCATGCATCACGGGTATTCCTGTTCTCCAATCATTTTCGGTTATAACAGTGTATTTAACTATAGCAACCTAAATACTGCTCGACAACAACATGAATGATGTACAAATATTAATACATAAAGAATCGTCCGTGTCAATGGCAACATTCATGCCGACTCCACATAAAGAGAAGTCGTCATTTACTTGCGGGAAAACAATTTGGTACTAGTTCTTCATTCCAGGAAAACGTGTTAGGTCAAATGGACGCCGCATTTGACAGAAAAATTGTAAAACCCAATTTAAACAAAATAATACATAAAATAACCACAATGCTCACTTATAAACATCAATAACAAAGTATCCGTAAATGGCCTGGCGCACTGTAAATGTCCATATTTTGTTAGCAAAAATGAAGTGTCTTGGATTTTATCATAATTATTTAGTTTTTTGTATCCTATGAATAATATAGACACATGTCCTATAGATACAAAAATATAACTTTTTGCTTGGTATTTGTTATTTAAACCTTTAAAATCATTTGACTGGGAGGGGACATTACAAATAAATATAAAGGGTGGTTCTTAAACATGAAAAAAACACACAAAGTAACTACTTAAAAATGTATTTGTTTAACATACTTATGCAAGAAATAACATATTGTTATACAATCTATATTTTTAGTTAACATTCTTTCTTAATTATGTAATTCCAACCAATGATTCGAAAGCGGTCAAGATTTTTTTCTCCAAATATCTCTTTCTCATTTTCTGGTTTTAATCAGTTGCAACTTATATATATCATTCATATATGAAATCATCAATTAATCAGTATGTAAAGTTAATATTATATTATTTTTCTAAACTGCAGTTATAGACTTTTATCAGCATTTAAGCAATTACTTGGACATTTTTTTTGCTTAGGAAGGACATTAATTCTTAGCTATAAATACATTTACTGAATTGTTTTCTTCATTTTGGTAATATTGATAATCAAAGCACTGAAAGTGCTGACAGCAAGGGACTCACTGCAGATCACAGACGTCACTTTGACATATATATATATATCAAGAACACTTTGTTATGTCAGTAAATAAAATATTTCAGGAGTTAAACACACACGATTGTATACATATATATAAGATTTGGTTAAGACAGTCAGAAGGATGGATGGAGAAGAAGTAAACAGTACCTTAATGTTGATTATATGCCAAGTATCAATGCAATCCATAGAAAACTAAAGGTTTTTGCTACATGTGTTCTAAAACGAGACTTCAGATCAAAGGGCTAGAATTCTACAATATTTTGATGGATGCATAGCAAATTTATGTCCACATGTACAAATCATGTATCATCGTATTTGTATTAGCAAACTGCATTGTAATCCCTTGAAAACTGAAGAAGTAGTTAAAATGAGAGAGAGAATAAGGTGCTACACAAACTACATATGTTGTATAATAAAACAAATAGTATGTTTCCGTAAATCGTCGATAATCAACAGAACGATAACAGAAAATTGCATTTTCCATGATTTCAATATACATATGATAGTTCGTTGGATATATTATATGTTGCACCGTTTTCTTGAATACGTATCTCTGCCTACTTCTATCGTCATCTGCCGACTGTCCATTATCTTATACTATCGTCCGCTAGCTTGTTTTCAGTGCGCTTCACTTGTATACGGTTGCGGCATTCGCAATATCAGCAAGTTTCTTAGGGGTATTTTGTTTTGAGTAGGTGAAGTCAGCTCAAATCCGTTTTATAGCTGATATCGCAAATGCTTACCGCTATTTTTTGTTAGACAGGGACTACTTTCTCCTGGAGTACGTATAGTATTTTGCGGTTCAGAATGAAATACTTTGGGATGACTCATCCGATGAGTGTCCGCGGATTTCGCCTACTATAGCAATTGGCTCTGAAGAAGTGAAAAGTGAAAATACAGGTGATATATCGGTATTGGTTACTCATTGTTGAGTATCTCGTCAAAAAGTATTTATTAGATTGAAAAAATCTGCTTCTTCATTAATTCATCTGCTGTACAAGTTATGTACGTGTGAAAATAAGTAATATATGATTTTAAACAAGAAATATCTTTAAAAAAAAGATAAATGGCGTAGATAGAATGATGCTCCCGTCTGCTAAATAAAATAATATTTTGGCAACCTATAAAATAATTCCTTACAAAAAATTAACACGGATCTATATAAAATACTATAATCATTGACCTGCCTTATCAGGGTAATTTTATATATGCTGTTTTCTCGTAGATTAGGGCCCATAAGCAGAAAAGACTTTGCAAGTTAATTCAGTACATAGTTTACTTACATATTTTTCATTTTAAACTAATTGTTTTTTAAAGGTAAGCCATTACGAAGTCTGAAGCAACATTTGTTTATCTTTTGCAATGAAACATGTGCTTAAAAACGGAAGGTCAGTGGTCTGGACCGTCTGGAAGCTTTCTCATTAGATTCGTACCCCTAGGAAATCTGACTCCTTCTAGTTTGTTAACAATTTGATGATGTAAAAAGATGATTCAATATCATGACGAAATATATCTTGGTTAACTAGTCCAATGAATGTGACATCACTTTGTGTGTTTGGGCGATTTTGTTATTTTCTGACCAAGCTACGTTTGACAATAAATGAAATATTTGCAATACCAGATGATTAATATAAAATGTAAAACGAAGCGCTTAACGTGTAACTATTTGGACTACGTGCTAACCTGGCTATTTATTATGACTTTTGACTGTAATAAGATCAAATGTAGCAAGCAGGCAGTTGGAAAATATTGAGGTGTACGAATTTGATAAAAGTCACGAATCGATGAGAAAGAGGCATACATGTTAAACATATCAACTACTTCCGCCAAAATTCGAACTGCTAACGAACGCACATATTAAACCCCGTTTGGTGCCTCTTGGATGAACGAAAACCGCGTTGGGTGCCTTTTGGATGAAATTATGATTGGATAGATTTTAAAATCCGTTTTCGAGGACAACATTTGGTTGGTCAAGAATGCAGGTCAAAATCAATGCTATACAGCTACGCCGAAAAAAACTGAATATCAAACCTATGTTAATTTGTTTCTTTTTATACGCCCGTTTGAAAAACGGGACGTATTACGGGAACACCAGTTGTCCGCTCTGTAAGTCAAAGAGTTTCATATTTTTTTAACAAACTTGGTGAAAATGTTTGTGGCCATAATATCTCGGCCAAGTTCGATAACCATCCACATCGCCCCAGGCACTAGGGAATTATGGCCATTGAATTATCCAAAATTGGTCAAATTTGCCTTGTCCGCTCTCTAAGTAAAAGAGTTTTCATCCGATCTTTACTAAACTTGGTGAAAATATTTTTGGGCATAGTATCTCGGTCAAGCTCGATAACTAGCATTATCACTCAAGTCACTCGGGAGTTATCACACTTTGATTTTAGAAATTACCTTAAATTTGTCTTGTTTTAACTCTGAGCTCTGACTTATGACGGGGGTATTTTTGACAATTTGCCACTCTTGTTTAAATAAATAAACACATTTAAATGTCTGATTAATTATTAGTAAAGTCTATACAATAATTGACACTTTACTACAACAGTTGTCAGATTGTGACAGCACATACTGATTTTATGTACATTGGAGTCCGACTGGGTCAGACACTCTAAATGCTGATAAAGGGTCTGGACAAGATTAATATCTAGATAGTGCACATAGGAGGCAATATTGTTTATTGCATAACATTATTTAATTTGTCCAACCCAATACTGGTCATATTTGACCATTCACTTAACAGCTCATCTTTATTCACGCGTTGTTTATCTGTTTCTGATAGAAATCAATAGTATGTTTCTGATGACATCTATAGAATATATCGTTCTAAAATACAATTTATGTATGTCTCTTTTCCATCCATTAAATCCCCCCTCCGCTCCTTCACTGCCCACTTTGATTCTCCTAGTTATTCCTTATGGTCCGCCAGGCCATTGCTTGTGCCTCTGCTCCTTAACATATGTACCATTTGACCTCCTTAAGTGCCTTTTGTTTTGTGGATTGTTGTCTTCCCGGAGGTCTGTGTGGGGAGGCACTGTATCATGCATGTAGCGTTTCATGTAGCTACGTATTCTCTCTCTTCTGGGACAGTCAAACACTTCAGTGATTAAAATGCTGACATTTACTGATTTTTGGAACATGATCGTCGGTATGACTTGCTTGTTGATGTGATCAGTAGTCAAGAGGTGCCTTTTAGAGGTAGGGGAAGTAAGCGACAAAAGTTAGCTGAGGTAGAAAAGGTAACTGCCAGAAAACCGCTTGAACGCTTCGCTAGCTACAAAATGGCGTCTACCAGACCAGACGACATTGTTTCGCATAGATGCCATTATGTGTAGCAAAGCTGACACTGTCCGATCACGCTACCTATATAAAAATATGATTACTTTTTACTATCACTTCAAGTTTTAGTTGAATTGTATGTCACTTCAAGTTTAAGTTGACTTAACGTGTATATGTTTAATCTTGGCTTGAAGAGCTTGAAGAGCCCCTTCATCTTAGTGATTAATCTACATGCATATGCTTTCTATAAAAATGGAATGAAACGTATCCACTTCTAATTTGTTTCCACGTCTAGTTTGTACAGTATCGTAAGTTTCAATAATATCAATTAAATATCAGTGTTCATTTGACAAACAACAGTAGATAAATGTCCAGTTAATTCTTTGGTGGAAAGCTTCTCGGCAATAAAAACATCATCTTTAATGTTTTCATGTAGCTATACGCTGATATATCTTTTCATCATGAAAACTTTCACCAACATTATATTCGGGTTAATTATACGTGCTCATATTGAACATAACACATATGGTATACATGTACATGCATATCGTTTCTAAAAATAAATTCTTACTAAAATATCTAAGATTGAAATTATCTGCGAATCAAGCTTTGAAATACGTAAAATCAATGACAGGAAACTTTTAAAGGACGACAATTCGGTTCCCCATTGCATTTGGGTAATCATGTTCATGTGAAAACGTTTAAGTTTACTTAACGTGATATTTTCTGATCATGTGACCACGATAACCTTAAATTTAGGAGACTTCAAGCATTTACATTTTTCATAATGATTTTTTTCTAAAGCTGATAAGACATTTTTCACTGCTGGAGGGGATATGAACATTTTTGTTATTTCATTCGTCGTTTCTCGAGTAGCCTCCCTTTAATCGCGCCAGATACGAGGTGTACAAAAATCCATTCAATCAGTCTCAAAAATACGATTAAGGCAGACCAAGTCTTCGGTTTGGGTATTTTGTTATTTCAGTTAGTGACAAATTATTGAATATTCAATTGTTGTATAATACTGTTCATAATACTAACGGTATGTATGTTAGTGTTTTAAATGATAGTATCAACTCACTATTACGATCATGCAAAGGCCATAGTTAGAACAATTGAAGACATTTACATTACAAATATTATATTGTATTGCCAATTTATGAGGCTTAAACAGAATATTTCATCTGAACTTCACCATTTTAAAAGCTTATAGACATAGTAAGTGCAATTAACATTCTTAAAAGCCGCTTTCGAAGACTGACTTTCAGTGTGTACTGTTCCAGGCCCAATGATTCATTTTTAGCGCCTTTGATGCTTTGACATCAATGGCTTTGTGGTGGTTTTATTACATACAATCCCCTATATATTTCATACTCTTATATACATATTGGGATGCCCTATTTTGTTAATGTTTATAAACTAGATGATACCATAAGATACGGATGTTCCCGCTATGGTATTCAAAACGTTATTGTTCGCCATATATAACCGAAGTCGAACTGTACTTTATTATCCATGTTTATGAGCCCAATGCGAATTGAATTCATTCGTTTAAGAGTTAATATTTGTGATCGGAACAAAATTATCCAATTGACGGACGGACGGACAGTCGGAACACGTTATGCCCCTTCTTCGAATGGCGGGGTAAATAACTAGTCCGACATGACAAATATTTTAATCATTGTAATATATTTGCACTACCACGTAACATACACAAACACAATCATCAGCATACAAACGTGAACATTCCTAAGCCATCAGGGCCTCATCAGTTTGCTCACCGTCTAGTGTGGCTATGGCCTCTTGTTTGTTTTGTTTTCGTATAACTGTGATATTTTAATTATAGCCGTTTTATAATCACTTTTACGCCGCTGCTAGTCATCATTGATTACATTTAGAAATATAACTATATAATGTTGCAGACCTGAACAGTTTAAAGATGAATGTTGTGATAAATTGCATTTTACGATAATGCCGTTTAAAAGCCATTACATATTCATAAATATAGTGTTTCATAAGTTATGGTTTGTTGGGAATAACATTGAGCTCATCAACCAAAACATATTATCTGATATGTTAAGTCAATGTGCTCAAGGCGTATTTTTACTATTGATGTGCAATAAAGTAAATAGAATATTAGTATATGTATTTCCTACACTATTTCATTATAATCCATAATCACTTCAACAAAATACAACAGTGAACAGTTTTTTGCTTGTTTATATATTCATCGTTTGTTGCTCTCTACCATATAAAAAATAGTGTTGGACTGCTCACCTCTTATTCATTGATATACATATTAAAACGTACATGAACATTCTACAATGCAAATGTCATAGAATAACAATCAGGACTCCCGTAAATATTGCCTCATTCTTGTGCAGAAATTAATGCACCAGTGCGCATATATGTGAATGACCATAAGCTACGGTAGTGGTTATTTACGGTGCAACTACACAAGCTATTAAAACACTTTGTTCAATATTGAATTTATCGGAATTTAGTGCTACGGATAGTGATTAGTATAGGAATTATCTCTAAACCAGGTATTGTGACTTTACAATTGACAATTCCAAGAAAACAAGTAAAGATGACTTAAATAAATAGTGGTATAGTAACCGGACAAACTAGTAACGTTGACATACCACTTGTCTTTATGAGAGAAGTCAACGTAAACCTACAAAGGAAGAATGGATTTCCCATGTAGAACTAGATAAGGCAATTTCGTGCAGAATAAACGCTAATAATATTACTGGCCTACAGAGAGTCAATGGGCTATGGCGTATATATCTTGACAATGTGGATGATAAAATAAAGCTAATGGCGGAAGGGGTGCCGTTTAGGGATTTGGTCGTACCAGTCTTGAATACAAATCCCTTACGCCCTGACGGGGAGAACACCGTCAGAATCAGAATCAAAAATAGGGTGCTTACTCTATGTGGTGAAAAGCCGTATCGACGGAAAATTAACAAACGAGAGATATATTTGCCATAGTAAAAGCTAGTTCCCTCAAAGATCCCCTACCCTACTTCATGATATTCGGTATATTTACAGCACGTGTTATACATGCCGGACAATATGTTGGTTCCCAGGGGAAGTTGAAGTGCACGAAGTGTTTGCAAACCGGACATCGGTTTAACTAATACGAGAACGATTGGGTTTGTAAACAATGCAAGATAATAGGTCATAAACAATCCGAGAACGAAAATATCTCCGACAGTGAAAACGAGGCATCAGATGATGAGCCAAATGAAAATCAGCAACTACCAACTAGCTCGCCAACAAAAGTCGACAAAATCAAACCGCGGCGGGGCGCCAGTCTAACATGAGACCAAACGAAGACACTGACACATCGAACAAAACGAGGCGGGGGAATTATCCAGAGCGTTCTACACCTACTCCTGTGGATGAACTACATGAGAAAACACACAGAAGAAGACCAAATCTTGCAAACGATAATTATGACTAGACGAACAATGTTTCATATCACGATATGTGATACGGACTTGCAATAGAATTACGATTTATACCCAACTACGTGAACTTACCAGCGTATAGATGCTGTGTAATGTATGTTTATAATAGAGTGCATTTTAATATTAACCTAACTTGCATTGCTATAATAATATCAAAACTACAAAGGTATGTAATCTACTCAGATGTTATATTTATATACTGATATATTATACGAGTCATAGGTTTACGACAGTGTCCATGAATAGTTAATCTCAACTTTGTTATGACAACTACCAATTGTCATTGTTTTATTTCTGTTCATAATTGTAATAATGAAACAGACTATAATGCTCGTGAAATCGTGCATGCCATTTTAAACCGCAATGTGTATACTAACACTAAATTTGATAGAGATCTTGTTGGTTATATACTTCCATTCAATGAGATACTATATGTCCATGTATTATTTGTGTATAATAATATATATCTCTAATCTCTAACATGACTGACATAATACATCTTATTATCACTTAATTGTCAAGGCTTAGGATATAAACAGAAACGATCTAGGCTATTACAATATTTGAGCGAACAGAAAACCAGTATTGTATTTTTGCAAGAAACCCATTTCAACCGACAATATTAAATATGTTCTAGCTACGGAATTAAACGACTGGGAACTATACCACTCCTTTGGTCTGTCAAATAGCAGAGGCTGTTCAATTCTAAGAAATAAGTCTTTAAACCACAAACTATGCGATGTTTTCTCCGATGAGGATGGTATATTTGTTTTACTTAACATTGAAACACAAAATAACGTCTACTCCTTACTTAATGTTTACGCTCCGAACGATAAATAACAAACGTAAATCACCAAAAAGCTTAAATGAACTTATCGATTTAATGAATCTAGTTGATGTTTGGAAAGATACAAACCCAAATAAAAGTAAATTTACATGACGAAGAAAGAATAGTAATCATTAAAGCAGGATCGACTACTGGTTAATTGATACTAACGTATCAACCCTAGTTTACTCAGCCGATATACGGCCAGCATATATACGCTCTACCGATCATATGGCTATATCACTTACATTAAAATACCCTGGTAAACGGGGACCTGGCTATTGGAAATTTAACAATTACTATTTAAATGATGAACAATACTGCGATACAATTTGTGAAATTATTGATTCATGTAGCAGATTAAATGTAGAAAGCCACCAGATAAAATGAGAACTATGTAAAATACATATAAAATCAGAATCATACCAATATGCAAATAAAAAATCTAAAGAAAGAAATAACAGGCTACAAACATTGGAAAAGAGATTATCACATCTTTACTCTTCCACAAATACTGATTATAACAGACAAATAAATGATTTGAAGCCGAAATAGCGCAAATATATGATTTCAAAGCACGGGGAGTACAGATAAGGTCCAGAATTCAAATTCTCGAGGAAGGTAAAAAGATTTCAAAATATTTTATTAATGTAGAAAAGTCAAGACCACACAGAAATGATGTTAGAATAAAAGACGAAAAAAGCATACTTAGTGAAATTGTCAATTACATGTACAATAAAACTCTGTATGCCTCATCGAATGAGGATTTGAATTATGGCGAATATTTAGATAATATCAACATTCCAAATAAACTCTCTGAACATCAGGTTGACATATGTGAGGGTAATATACGTTCATTAGAATGCAGAAATGCCATTTTTAATATGAAATTAAACAAAAGCCTGGGTCCTGATGGTCTAACTGTGGAATTTTATAGAAAAGTTTGGAATCAGATTGAAAATCTCTTAACAAACTCTTATAATGAAAGTTTTAGAAAAGGCGAATTATCTATAAGTCAAAAACAAAGTATATTTTCCTAGATTTATAAAAAAGGTGATACTGAAAATTTAGATAATTGAAGACCAATTTCTCTACTGAATATTGATTATACAATTTTAGCGCACACTTTAGAAAGACGCATTCAAAACATTTTACCAAGTATTTTAAGTCAAGATCAACAAGGTTTTATAAAAAATAGATTCATCGGTTTTAACATTAGACTTATACAAGATGTTATAGATTATACAGATTTGTTTAACTTAGAGGGCGCTATTTTATTTTTAGATTTTAAAAAAGCATTCGACTGTATAAATTGGTCATTTATGTTCAACGTATTAAGAAAATTTGGGTTTGGAGATTCATTCATTCATTGGGTAAAAGTAATTTATGCTAATATAACTTCAATCGTTGTAAACAATGGATCGAAATCCGACCCTTTCAGTATTTCTCGTGGAATCCGTCAAGGCTGTCCGTTATTTGCTCTGTTGTTTGTTATTGTCGCAGAAATACTAGCAATCAAAATAAGAACATGTAATACAATAGAAGGAATTAAAGTTAAAAGCCAAAATGAAATCAATACTATCAAAATTTACCAACTGGCTGACGACACCACATTATTCTTAAAAAATGAAAATGAAATAAATGAAGCACTAAGCATAATTGAACACTTTGGCAAATACTCTGGATTAAAATTAAACTTAAACAAAACAGAAGGACTATGGTTGGGAAGGCACAAAAACAGAGATTTAAATGCAGCAAATATTCATTTCAATAATAACAAAGTCAAAGCGTTGGGGGTATACTTTGGACATAATAATGACAATTGCAAACGCCTTAATTTAACGACAAAGCTAATTCAATGTAAATACCTGATTAAAAATGGGCAATGAGAAACCTTACATTTTATGGTAAAGTCACAGTTATCAAATCAGTCATACTACCTAAACTTACATTTTTACTTCAAAATATGTCAATACCTAAAGAATTTATAAGTGAATTAAACTCTATAGATACCTTTGGAACAGCAAATCAGAAAAAAACCCACCTTAATTGGAAAAAACTCAATGGGGGAATAGACATGATTGATAGCAGCATATTCTCTAAATCATTGAAAATGAAATGGATTAAAGCATTGAAGGGTCATGATAATTAATGCTAACTGGAAACTTATTCCTAAACTAGTTCTTAATCAATATGGTATAAACCTATTAATTTTTTATATGAATACTGACTCCCTTAAATCTCTACCACCAACCAAACTCACTATCCCTTTACTAATTGAGATTTGGATTGCTATGACAAAGGAGATACCCTCCCCTAAACCAGAAACATTCAATGACATAAGAAAGAAAGTAATATGGAGCAACAAATACATTAAATTTAAAAATAAATGTTTAATATTTGATAATTGGATAGAATCCAATCTGTTTTTTATCAAAAATATAATAAATAACAATGGTGATATCGATGAAATTATTATCTTTAACAAACTTAAAGAAAGGCAAAACTTGATATCTGAAATTTCTATCCTTAAACCAACGATACCCAAATCATAGTTAACAACTATTAAAACTCAAAACTCAAAACGCACTCAAGTTCGAACTTCTTTATCAGACAGCGCTATAAACAATATTAGGAATAAATCAAGTAAGTATTTATAGGATGTATTTCTTCAAACTAAATTTCAAAAGCCATACATTCACGCGTTTTGGTCACATAACTTAACTGTTGATGTTATTTTGCCTACCGTTTACTTTTTCATTAACAAAATAATAATTGACATCAGGATCTAACAATACCGTTATAAGTTAATAGATAAAATTATAGCAACTAATGTAATTCTGTTTATTTGGAAAATTACGGATATTCTACAAATCTTATTTTTGTAGTGAACGAAGAAAATTTCAACATTTTAAATTGTTGATAAATGAACTGAGTTTGTTGTTAAAAATATACGAAAATAATAAGTTGCACTGTACCATGATTCAGAAATTTCTTAATGCGGTGATATAATCCTCCTATACAACCTAATGTGCTGTTTGGCTTCTATTATATAGAAGCGCTTTCTGCGAAATCTACAGAAAAGAGAGAGAATACGTAACTACATGGAAAGCCACTTACACAAGACAGTGCCTCCCCACGCAGACCTCCGGAAAAACAACAATCCACAAAACATAAAGCACTTAAGGAGGTCAAACGGTACATAAATGAAGTACAAATATTAATACATAAACTATAACAAAAAATCGTCCGTGTCATTGGCAACGGCTATGCCTCCACATATTGACAAGTCGTCATTTGCTTGCGGAGAAGCAAGTTAGTACCAGCTATTAATTGAGAAAAATTGGAAAGGTCATATGGACACCTTATATGACAGATACATTGTTGAAAACGGGCGTAAAACCCAATTTCAACAAAATAATACATAACATAACCACAATGCATATAAAAAATAAAATTATACAATAAATTACAATGTATCCATACAGTGTATGCCTACATAATCACTTATATCACGTATCCATGAAATGGTATATACAAACAGAGAGAGTAATAATAAAGTAGGAATTACAACAATAAAAAAATACGTATTGTTATATAACACTACAATATTTCCATATCTCCAATTATCATTTCTAAACAGTTACTCGATTTCAGCCTGGTTCCGTTTAATCGTCAGCACATACGAAATGACAATTTGTATAATATCTGAAAGTTGACGCGCTGATTCATCAATAATGTGCGCTTCATTTCCCTGTTCCTTTTCCCTTCCGATTAAACTACAAATGTATATTTACAACGTTCATATACAAATTTATAATACAAAACTATGATAGTATGGATCAGAAAACAAGTCATGACACCTTTATTTAAGACTATTATATAAACTACTGTGAGCAGGACTGACTGAGACTACTTGTGTACTTGGTATTCTAATATATTTACCGTGACTATTTTATTGTGTACATAATGGTTAATAGCTTTAAGGATTAGTTAATACTTAGTCGAGTCAATTTAGGTTAATATGTCAGACATCAATAACTATGTAGCGGTTAAGTATGAAGTAAGCTAGCTGTTAAACCGATTTACCCCCTTCCCCTGATTTTACTGACATTTCCATGGCTGTAAATCACTTTGAAATTATTATTTCCTCTTTACGTTACCCTTTTCCCGTGTGCATTCCTTACTCTATTATAATATTCGTGTCCCAATTTCGGCCCGTGGCCACTTGCTTTCTTCACTTGCCATTTGGTGTATTCCATTCCTTTCTTTTTGTCCCGTAAAATCCTCAATGGTAGGTTTTGATAGTCAGCCAATCAATTCCTTTCTCCTCATTTCATAAATGTTGGTCCTAATACCCCTTCATGCCTTATGTTTTTCCCGGTTATCTGATTAGGAGGAATTGTCTTGTGAATGTTGCGTTCCCTGTTTCGACTTAATCTTTCCGTAACATATGTATGAATGCATGTAATGCAAAACGGTTGACTATATCTCAGACAAAGTATTTTTAGAATGCCATTGAAGTAACAGAACAATCACATTTTAGGAAGTAGAACCACTTTCACAGTTAGTCAGATAGTGATTATTAGAATTGGTTGATGCGGATATATTAGAACTGAATCTGCTTGACGAATTCAAAGCAGACCGATTCCTACTTTTACAAAATATGTGCCGAACATCTTTCCGAAATTTCGTTCCAACCAGAAAGTAAACGTAAAAATTTAAAGCGGAGTTCATGTCTATAAGAAAAAAACATACATCAGAAAGTATGTAACTGAGATATAGTTTGTCTGAAATCTTATCTTTAACTATAAACGTAAAAACATAACATGGCGGCATCGTGAGAATGAATACGAGCACAGAAGCTAACAAAATCTTGGTGACGTTACTGGTTTTTTGAGACGTACTTCTGCGCATTCCTGAACCGGACAACTTTATCATCATGATGATATAAATTGATCCTATTGTCAGCAACACAACTGGTACGAAGAAAGTTAGACAAGCATCGATCCATGAAGTGAGTAAATATATACCCGGAATATTTTCTACCACGCCCACATATATATCACCATCTTGGATGAAAACAAAGTCCAGAAACACTGAGTAGACTATTGTATTGTAAATTAAAAATACCAAACATGTGGCAACTATTAGAATTATTTTCATTTTGGTTACACAAATTGCTTTAACCTTATGAGGAGCGGTGACACTTATTGCTCTTTCCACAGTTAAGAATACTATCATCCATGACGATATATTAACTGACGCGTACAACATGATAGTCTTAAATTGTGTGAACTCGATAGTAGTTACCACATTATATTTGGTGATGTATATCAACAAACGATCGAACGGTCCAAACACGATGACCATTAAATCGAAGACGCTAAGAGCCACAAAAAATGCTGCAGACGACGAACTTCTATTCTGTTCTCTTGTCATGACGTATATTGTCAGAATGTTTCCTGTTAATGCCATTACTACTACGACAACAAGACTCCAAGTAAAAAATTGCTGAATCGTTTTGTGAAGTTCAAAATATTCCAAATGTTCGTACAGAATATATGTCGTTCCATTTTCGTATATAGGAGGTCCTGTAGAATTGACAGAAATGTTCAAAGTAACGTTCGTATTTATTTGTGTTGTAAAATTTTCCATTTTGAGCCAGTGTTATTGTCACTACCATATCAGTTGCTTCATAAAGCACACCGATGTTGAATTCGGTTTTAATCCATCAGATCGTGAAATCTCGAAATAAATACTGCAATAGCAAAAGCTTTGCAGATATCGATCTGATGCATGGTTATCAAAACAAATAATACAAATGGCAATTTTGCCGACTGTGTCGCATTATAGTACATTGTAATACGAACTATTACCCGCATGAATATGTAGCCAGAAGTATTGATTCCAGTTTGAAAATATATCGGTATAAACAATTCGAATATTGAAAACATAGTGAAAATGCGTGGTACGTAAAAGGCCATATTCACATTTTAGGGTTACCTGACACAGGTAACATCTACCTAGGACACTAAATGAATCATGTAGGGGAAGTCACAAATCAAACTAGAAACGTAGGAATGAAGTTTGGAAATAATACTGGCCAGCAGAACAACTAAACGTGAAAAGAAACTTAGCAATGTATCGGCCTGATAGTCTTGGGGCTTGTCAATATTAATCATTGTAGTTATAACCAAGAGAGATTACATTATCTAGGGTACGTCACATGTGCAAGACAATGCCTCCCCACACATAACTCAAGAACATAACAGTCTACAGAGCATGAGGGCATGCAATGGTAAACATGTATGAATAGAGTGCAAGGAATAGTCTGGGCGACAATAAAGAACAACTAAGGAAAATGTAGGGGGCAGCAAGTGCGGAAATTATTTAATAGAGCGAATACAGCACGGAACAAGTTAAGAAAGACAGTTATAATATATCGAAAGGGGTGGGGCAATGTATATGAATATCATATCAAATGAAAGAACTGCACATTGGGAAATGTGACTTAACATACATTTTAAATCGATATAATAACCATACAGCGATTTACAGTCTTGGAACTGTCAGTAAAAATACTACTATCGCTAAATATTCCTCATTTAAACAATAGATGTGAAATACTTGTAGAAATTACCATGTGAAGGAAACGCCTTACCATACATACTTGACTACAGAATGATACGCACAAGAATGAAAGACAAGCATGAAAGTAAAATTAAAACCTCGCTTCTGACTCATTTGGCATTAACAATGAAACTTTTCGCTCTATAAATTTTTACACAACTAATCCTCATTTGGTATAATCTTAAATTTGTTTTGTTTTCTCAATATACTGTTTTGTATATAATTTTATTTCTATATGTCAGTATTTAAATTCCCGTTTCCTATCATTAGTATTCAAGATTATGTCTAATTATTAAATACATTTGTTCCAGTTCAATTTACATTAAGTTATTGATCTAATAAGTTGTGGTTATTTCGCATTCTGATTTAAACTTAATTCAGACTGGGGCTGCTTGTTTTTTCGTGCTGGATTATACACAGTGATTCTGTTGTTTTGTACGTAATGGTTAATGGCTTTTAATTATTAGTTACTGCCTACTTAGTGAATTTATGTGTATTTGTTGGAAACCAACGGTCACATAGCGATTAAGTGTGGGTTAGCTATCTATTAAATTTATTCAAACCTCAAGTATATTACTGACAGTATGGTTATTATCAATCACATTGAAATCAGTCCGTAGCTATAGTTCCATTACTTTTCGCTTTTATAACCTCTCTAAAAATAGATATGCATAACCAGGTGCTCGTTTGTGGTCCAATGATTTTTTTCCTTACAAAATTGTGTTTGTCGTCTTTCTCAAATTGGCTTTATTTTTTATTTTGGAGTTTCTGTTTATACTGTTTTTAACGTCCTTCCTGCCGCTTCCGGATATATATATTTCCAAATGCCCTAGCGCGCAGCCATATTGAAATTGACGAAAATACGTAATCGGAACGTCTTGGCGATCTACGCTCAAATAGAACTTATGGAGCTCGACAGAGATCGACGAATATTCATAACTCTATACCAAAGCAGTTTACAGCCGACGATTTGATTGGCTACTCAAAGGTCACAAGAACGTGACCTGTATTGTGTAGTCATCAGATTCAGTTAGCGTATAGTATAGGAGCTTGCGACTGGAGCTGATTTTAAAGAGATTGGGTTTATTATTCGAGTTTTAGATGCTAAATTTCCTTTCTTCATGTGCTGTTCTTTCACTGGATATAATGATCATGTTATTTTCTTCCCCATTTCAGCCTGTTGTTGCCAGCTGTCTGGAATTATACTGTGGTGTATTCCATCCATTAAATTTCTCCCTGTTTGTCCTCTTTACATCTCCTTTGTTATCCCTTATGGTCGATCAGGCCATTGCACATGTTTCACCTTGTATTTACCCTTAATTCAAGGTGTTGTTCCCGATGATTTAAAGTCGGCAAGAGTTATCCCCTACACAAGAAAAATGATAAAACTGAATTTGGAAATTATCGACCTGTTTCCATACTTGTTTCCAAGATACTTGAAACGGTTGTGTATGATCAGATGGAACAGTATCTCAAAGAAACGAGTTAACTGTATACATCTCAGTCTGGTTTCAGAAGTGGTTATTCAACAGTAATCTGTCTTATCCCGGTAGCGCCATTCACCGATTTTTCGTGTTCCTCAAAACATGACTTTATTTTTATACACCCTTTTCGTGAAAATGGAAGCGTTGATCACGATATAATCAGATGGTTTAAATTATATTTATCAAACAGACACCAGCTTGTGAGTGTTGACGAAATTTTCTCATCATCTTCCAATATTACATGAAGTGTTCCTCAAGGATCTATGTTAGGCCCGCTGTTATTTTTCGCCGCAGCCGTACTAACATGGTTTTGCTATTTTCATATTCAGTGTTTTGTAAACCAATCAAATCTTACGTTAAGCAAGGCAATTTTGCGCATTTTCTCTTTAATTTAAAAAAAAGAGTAACCTTGAAGCATATTGGTTAATATTGTGTATAGTGTATTTCAAGATTTATCCAGTAAGTAGTGTTGTCATTCAGCACCTCGGGGAATTGTCCGGTGTTGGAATCAAGAAGTCTTTCTTGGTTTTATTTACCAGTCGCGAACATTTAAATTGTTTTAATCAGATATATCGATCGCTATGTAACAAGTTTATTAACATGGATGTGTGAGTTAACGACTTATGCAATAAGTAATGTTGAACTATATTGAAACATACTATACTGTGTCTATGACTTATCACACTACGGAGTTTTTTATTAGGCAGTCTCATTCGGAACACCTCGTAATTATTGGCTCAGCCGAATACCGCCGAGTAGTTACGATTGTAATCCGAGCCTTCTCTGTCCCTTAACCAGCCCCTTTTACGATTTTTGATATTTCATGTTGCTGGTTAGGGTCAGAGGAACTCCTATAGTAAAAACCCGGGGATTTCCTCTCCCGCGCGGGAGAGGAACTTTAAATCAATATATCTATGTAAACATTCATTGGATTAACATTTCAAGCATATACATCTATTATCAATATATTAATTAACCTATCTGAACCGTAACATTTGTTTTGAAAACCTTTAATACGTTGTAACGGTCAATCCTTTTCAGAGTAAGCTAAAAAAATAATTTTCTTCATGTAAATATGTATTTGGGTCAAAGCACCTGGCTGTCACGTGATCGAAAACGAGAGGACTTTTAATGCCTTCACGGCTTATATGACGTCACTTTTCCTCGCGAGAGTACTGCATTATTATGCAAATGAACAATATGGCCGATTTCGTAACGATTTCGGTACTGCATAACATAAATGTTTTTTATGAAACTACAGTAGATAAAGGGGCAGTTTTATCATTGCAGATTGGTAAATTAAATATCAATTTACCGATTTGTTCGGCTAACTTTCCGTTAAAATGAGACCAAACGCCACATACACCGTTGAAAGTACACGACTGTACACGACTGTGTGGTTTTCAATAATCCCCGGGTTTTTACTATAGGAGTTCCTCTGACCCTAAGCCGCAAAAAAAAAAAAAAGGCTATAGGGTCAGAGAAGTCTCGGATTATTACGATTGATGCAATCTCATACGCAGTGATCTCCCATTACATGTCTCGGAGTTTCTGTAGTATAGCGTAATTGAATGACATTTAAAGCTTTTTTATGTTGTACAACACATTTTAACCTTCAGATTGCAACAAATGTGCAAATTTCAAGTTGCGCCGACCATATTTTTTAAAGATATTTCTTCTTTATTTATGTGAATGATTTGTCTGCAGTTTTACAACCCGTTTTGTAATAAAAACCCATTTTGTACTAAAAATTTCAAAGTTGAAAGAAACGCTTATTTCATCATGAAATAACTGGAAACCAGTCTGCAACTATAAAATGAGTCTTATTTCACAAGACTTAAAAGGAAAGCTCGACCATTAAAGACATAATTTTAAAGAATCCGTTTTGCAATACCATTTTTTGAGACTTAACCCGTTTTGTTATTAACATTTTCAAGTTGACAGAAATCCAGATGATTCTAGTATACTTGTTGCAGGTAGAAATAAATCAATTATTGAAAATGAGTTATCGGACGATCTTGAATTAGTTAGTCAATGGTAAGGTGATAATAAATAGTCTTTACACTTGGGAAAAAAAGAGTCTATATTGATTGGTTCCAAGCCCAAGTTAAGATCAGATCCCATTTTAGATATTACTTGTAATGGCAATGTTATTGAGCAAACTTTCTCAGTCAAATATCTAGGTGCTACTTTCGATCAAAACTTATCTTGTGAGTACAAAGCCCGTTCTGTTATAACGAAAGCTAATACAAGGTTAACATTTCTTGATAGGAAACGTTGTTATCTTACACAGCGTACTAAAAACCTTTTGGTTATGACCCTTAACCAGTGTCATTTTGGTTGCTCCTGTTGTTTCTGGTACCATGGTATAGCCTTTTAAAAATATGGAAAGATGAACTCCAAGTAACACAGAACAAGTTGATGATACGGTTTGTCCTTTTGAAACAAATGTCACATTTTGAAACTGAACATTTTAAATCCCTAAACTGATTACCAGCAAATAAGAGAGTTGAACAAACGACATTGTGTCATGTTTTTAAAATTAAAAAATGGGTTAGCCCCTGACCATATGGTAGAGAATTTTGTTCTCACAGAATCTATTCATTCTCATAAAACAAACTGTTATTTCAAAATATAATTGTCTTTCAATAGTATTGTATATAATAGAATTACAATGTTTTGCCTGTGGAAAAAACTTCATGCCTCTCATGTCACGCTATACACGACAAGGACCACAATTGAAATAAGGGATAGTTATCTTTTTGTGTAATCCTTAGTACGGATGTGTGTGGCATGGTTTTTCAACTCTTGTGGGTTTTTTTTAAATTCTAAATGAAACATGTTTTTTCTTATTTACCATGTACATGTATTTTATACTGAAACAAATCTAAATCTAAAATCTAGGGTTAGACTCCTTGTATTATATATACAATGTACATATACTATAGAAGGGATATAGAAGGGAAGATTGCTTTTGGTAATTTACTGTGGATTTAGATAACGGTAACATTTGAATCAACTGCATGTGTAAATGAATTATGCAGGGTATGTTTTAGTTGTGTTTATTAACTGTTGAATAATAACTCTTTAAGCCGCGAATATTAATTTATATGAGTTCATTTAATTTCTTTCAGATACGTATAAATTGTTTCATTTTCAAGCTCGTTGTTCTAAGTGAACACATTCAATCTCACCAAGAACGCATAGGATTATTTCGATCGGATGTGTTTTCAATTTCAGAGCAGTGTGTTGCTTGTGAAGGATAGCAGGAGTGTAAAAACGCCAATGACGCGGATTCTATAAACTTATACACATGTCTAAGTGATATTATAAAATAGACATAAAAGCATCATTATTTATTGTTTGTGTTAATTTGTTGTAATGACAGGCACGGTGGCCAATGGGAATGTATGAACGTTCTATGTTTCCTTTATACCGAACCCATTATTATTTCAATATCATATTCCATTATAAAACGTTTGTATACTCGGCATGGTCTGTTTCATAAATGGAAGTGTGATTAACCGTTGTCGATAGGGACAGAAAATGGAAGCCTTCTGTTTTAATAATAGACATTATCGATTCCACTAGCATGCAATGTCCCAGCTCGTAATTTAAGTACAATGTATGCACATTGCTCCATAGGTCATATTTTACCATTCACTTAAATACTCATTTTAATTCACGCATTCATTAATCACTGTTGCTGATAGTTTGTGATGGCATCATAAAATATAGCGTTCTAAAATACATTTTATGTATGTCTCTAGGACCGTCAAATACTTCAATTAAAAAAATGATATGTAATTAGTAGTTATCGGTGCGTTTTAGAGGTATGTGAAGTAATTGAGGAAAGCTAGCTGAGGTAGAAAAGGTAACTGCCTAACAACGCTTGAACGCTTCGCTAGGTACAAATTGGCTACGCTCCCACACAGCGCTTTGATTTCACTACCGTTACATTCACACGCTGTTCATACCCAGTATATTTTGATATTTTACCTCGAAATCGCCGTTCGTTCTTATATTAAATTGCATTGGTCACGTGACTACTGAGTGTATAATAGATGGGTATTTACCAGTGTTATAAACACTTAAATGTGTACACAATGTATAGCCTTTCGTGTCTAGGGACATTTTGACTATCTGTTTTCCATTTACAGAAGGCAGTGTTTCGTTCTTTTATCGATAATTGTACTGAATCGTTTTACAAATAGTGTGGCGAATTTGAGTAACGAGATGCTGAGTATGAACGAAATGACGCATTTTAAAATATACGCGTACTCCGCATCGACAGCTGTTTAATTGGCCTTAAATCACTACACATTTAGTTACATGCATCGGAATAATTTTGGCATGCCGACAATACGATGGTCACTTGAGTTAGATAATTTAGTTTTTCTAGCAACTTTCATGGTTACAGTGGCATTTCTATGACAATGATAGCTGTTTATCAATGCACAGTCGCATAATATTTATTTACACATGTTTACTGTCCTACGGGACATAAGCGAGTCGTTTCAAGCGGCTGTCTAAAAATAGAAAATATCAGTCGTGCTGGAGTTATAAAGCAAAGGGTGAATATGAAAGTATCGGAATAAGCGCCCGATGCTTAAGGAGAGTACAAATTGGCGTGCATCAGACCAGACGACATTGTTCCGAATGGACGCCATTTTGTGTAGCAACGCTAGCACTGTCAGATCATGCTACCTATCTTAAGATGTAGAGTACTTTTCCTACTCACAAGAAATGGCAACACCACTTTCCCTACACAGCTCTAGGTAGCATTCTACTTTTCCTACCTCTAAAACGCGCCTTAGGTATGAGACAAATTACTTAAGATGTAATAACATACAGGGATCGTCGGTATGACTTGCTTGTTGATGTGATCAGTAGTCAAGAGGTGCCTTTTAGAGGTAGGGGTCAAAGCTACAAAATGGCGTCTACCAGACCAGACGACATTGTTTCGCATAGATGCCATTATGTGTAGCAAAGCTGACACTGTCCGATCACGCTACCTATATAAAAATATGATTACTTTTTATTATCACTTCAAGTTTTAGTTGAATTGTATGTCACTTCAAGTTTAAGTTGACTAAACGTGTATATGTTTAATCTTGGCTTAAAGAGCCCGACATCTAAGTGATTAATCTACATCCATATGCTTTCTGAGCATTGCAAGAGTAAAATAAAATGAAACATGCCCCGTTTCAACTTCTAATTTGTAAAGTATCCCGAAATTTCAATAATTTCAATTTTAATGTCTAATAAGTGTTCATGTGACAAACAAAAGCAAGCCATGTCCAGTTAATTATTTGGTGGAAAGGTTCTCGACATGATAAAGCAATATTTTTGAAATGGGGACTGATAATTATATGGGAAATTCATAATAATAATAAATGGCTCAAATGTTCTATCGAACAACACCTTAGCAATCTTTTTATTAACGATTGGTTTTCTGTTCTTCATTCTTCAACTAAATGTGAATTTTATAGTTTAATTAAAAGAAAGTTTAAGTTTGAGAAATATTTAGTAAAAGTCCACCCAAGTATTTAAGATATATGATCAAGTTTCGAACCATAAATAATCGACTTAATTAAGCTGGGAATGAGTCGAATTTAATTTGAGAAAATGTCGTTTATGTGATAAAAATTGTATTGATGACGAAGGTCACTATCGTCTTGAATGTGATCACTTCAATGACTCAAGAATAAATACATCCCCAAAACCTTTTATCGTCACCCTAACATATTAAAATTACAATTACTCATGGACCAAGACTTTAATAACATAATAAAGACTAGGAAACTGTGTGTGCTCATTAAAGAAATTATTTGTAAAATCAAATAAATGCCAAATATCCGAAAATAACATATTTTTCTTGTATACATATTTTAAACAAAATTAGATTAAAAATACCTTCTCCCTGAATATTTGTTATCATATATGTATTCTACAATAGTATTTATTGTACATGATGCACTGGATTTCTTATTGTAACTGCCTCTTTAGCATTGTATTAGTATTTTGTATATTATGAACTCATGTTTTCATGTTTTTCATGACCTGAGAAATGTAAATAAACTGAAACTGGACAATAAAACGTCATCTTCTTTTTTTCATGTAACTATAAGCTGTTATTTATTTTTATCATAAAAACTTTCTCCAGCATTATATTCGGGTTAGTTATACGTGATCATGTTGAACATAAAAACATATGGCCAGTATGTGCATACATGTACATGCATTATGTTTCTATCAATTATTCTTACTAAAATATCTAAATTGAAAACAACTGCGAATCAAGCTTCGAATTACGTAAAACCAATGATAGGAAACTCTTAAAGGACGGCAATTCGGTTTTCCATGTTACATTGCATTTAGGTTATCATGTTCATGTGAAAACGTTTAAGTTTATTTAACGCGATATTTTCTTATCACATGACATCTCTGAGACGTTGCCACGATAACCTTTAACATTTACATTTTTCATAAGATTTTTTCTAAAGCCGACAGATCTTTCTAGCTGCTATATGGGATACGAACAGTGTTTCTTATTTCATGCGTCGTTTGTTCAGTAGCGATTCACGCCAGAAACGAAGTGTACAAAAGTCCATTCAATTAGTCTCCAAAAGACGGTTAGGACAGGTCATGTTTTCTTGTGATTAATAGGTGTTGGGGCTTTTTATGCCCCAACTCTGAAGGGGGGGGGGGGGCATATATATTTGCCCTTGTCCGTCTGTCTGTCCTTCCTTCCGTCCGTCGAACGTCCGTACGTCCATCATTCCGTCCGTCCTTCTGTCCGTCACAAAATCTTGTTTCACTCATATCAACAAAAGTATATGTGCCAGAGTCAATAATCTTCACAGGAATGTTCACAAGCATCTGGGTTTCATATTTTGCTGTGCCTAGTAAGTGCAAAGTCATGGCCCTTGACTTAGTTAAAAAAATAAGCCTACAGGGTATGCAATCTTGTGTTACTGATATCTCCAAAAGTATATGAGCCGATGTCATTAAACTTCACAGTAATGTTCATCAGCATGTGAAGTTGTGCACTTGGGGTTTCATGTTTTGCTGTGCCTAGTAAGTGCAAAGTTATGCCCTCTGACTTAGTTAAAATATACACTCAGCAAAATTTCTAATTGGTCACTTGGATTTTATTGATATTATTTAACTGTGAATGAAAATTCAACAATGCAAACACCATCACATAAATACTTTCTTCGCACAACTGTTCAGAATACATTAATCCATATTGATTCTCACGTGAATTTAACGACAGATCAACACTGATAACCCTATTATAAAAGTCATACAACGGATATATAGGGTATGGTCTCTTCAATAAATATGAAGTGACCAATTAGAAATTTTGCTGAGTGTAGTCTACAGAGTATGCAATCTTGTGTCGCACAAATCTCCAAAAGTATATGAGTCATAAGACTTCACAGAAATGTTCACAAGCTTATGTTATATTGCACCTGGGGATTCATAATTCGGTAAGCCCAGTAAGTGCAAAGTTATGGCCCTTGACTTAGTTGAAATAGTCCATACAGAGCGTGCAATTTTGTGTCGCGCATATCTCCAACAGTATATCAGCTACACTCAACAAACTGTACAGGAATGCTTACCAGCATGTGTTGTTGTGCACCTGGGGTTTCATGTTTGGCTTTGTCTAGTAAGTGCAAAGTTATGGCCCTTGACGTAGTTAAAATATAACCTACAGAGTATGCAATTTTGTGTCGCGCATATCTCCAAAAGAATTTGAGTCAGAGTCATAAGACTTTACAGGAATGTTCACCAACCTGTATGTTGTGCACTTGAGATTTCATGGTTACGCCCAGTAAGTGGTCCTTGACTTATCACCATAATCAGTACAGTTGTTCACTTGGTAATTTATATACCCATTCACAAATTATGAGCAGAATAATAGCATTTGCTTTTGTGACAAAGGCTGTAAGTGGGGGCATCTGTGTCCTATGGACACATTTCTACTTGTTATTTAAGTTAGTGACAAATTATTGGATGATTAATTGTTGCATAATACTTATTATAAAATTTATGTTATGTATGTGTTACAAATGATAGAATCAAGACACTATTACGATCATGCAAAGGACTTAGTTAGAATAATTGAAGACATCTACATTAAACAGGCAACTATTATATTGTATTGCAAATTTACGAGGCTTCAACGGAATATTGTTCTCCACATATTGAGAAGTCGTCACTTACTTGCAGAGGAGCAAGTTAGTACTAGCTGTTAATTGAGAAAATTGGAAAGGTCATATGGACGCCTTATGTAACAGAAACATTGTTGAAAACGGGCGCAAAACCCAATTTCAACAAAATAATACATAACATAACCACAATGCATGTAAACAATAAAACTCTATAATAAATCTCAATGTATCCATACAGTTTATGCCTACATATGAATAATCACATATATAAGGTATCCATGAAATGATATATACAAACAGAGAGAGTAATAATAAAGTCGGAATTACAACAACAATAAAATATGTATTGTTATATAACACTACAATGTTTCCATATCTCCAATCATTATTGCTAAACAGTTACTAGATATCAGCCTGGTTCCGGTCAATCGTCAGCACATACGAAATGACAATTTGTATAATATATGAAAGTTGACGCGCTGAGTCATCAATAATGTGCTCTTCATTTCCCTTTTCCTTTTCCCTTCTGATTAAACTACAAATGTATATTTACAACATACACATACAAATTTATAAACAATCCTATGATAGTATGGATCGGAAAACAAGTCATGATATCTTTATTTAAGACTATTATATAAGCTACTGTGAGCAGGATTGACTGAGACTGCTGGTGTACTTAGTATTCTAATATATTTACCGTGACTATTTTATTGTGTACATAATGGTTAATAGCTTTTAAGGATTAGTTAATACTTAGTCTAGTCAATTTAGGTTAATATGTCAGCCATCAATAACTATGTAGCCGTTAAGTGTGAAGTAAGCTAGCTCTTAAATCGATTTAATCCCCTGATTTTCACTTTTCCTTTTACCGTCCGATTAAACTACAAATGTATACTTACAACATACATATACAAATTTATAATACAATACTATGATAGTATGTATCAGAAAACAAGTCCTGATACCTTTATTTAAGACTATTTTATACAGAGAGCAGGACTAACTGAGACGGCTCATTTACTTGATATTCAAATATATTTACCGTGACTATTTTATTGTGTACATAATGGTAAATAGCTTTTACGGATTAGTTAATACTTAGTCGAGTCAATTTATGTTTATGCGTCAGATATCAATCACCATGTAGCGGTTAAGTGTGAAGTAAGCTAGCTGTTAAACCCATGATTTTACTGACAGCAAATCGCTTTGAGGTTATTATTTCCTCTTTAAGTTCTCCCTTTCCCGTGAACATTTCCTTGCTTTGATACAATATTTGCGTCCCCATTCCGGCCCACGGCCACTTGCTTTCTTAACTTGCCATGTGGGGTATTCCATTCATCCCCCCTTTTTTTTCTTCTAAACTTTATTCTCAATAGGCAATATTTATACAAACATACAGTAATGGTAAAACATACAATTTGTGTTAACATGCTCAAAGATGGATTGAATATACTTGCTATGTCCAAAACAGTTACTATAATACAGTTATTAAACGGTTCTATTAAATTAAACAAGTATAAGGTTTTCAAATGAATAGCAAATATTTCCATTCCTCCCCCTTTGTGTCACGTAAAATTCTCAATAGTAGTGTTTGATAGTCAGCCAATCAATTCCTTTCTTCCATATTTCTACATTGTCCTTATACCCCCCTTCATGCCTTATGTTTCATAAGTTGATTTTCCCGGTGATCTGAGTAAGGAGGTATTGTCTTGTGTATGTGGCGTTCCCTGTTACAACTTAATCTTTCCTTAACATATATATGAATGCATGTAATGCAAAACGCCTGACTATGACTCAGATGAAGTATTGTTATTGAAATAACAGAACACAATGTATGTCGGTGAAGAAATATTCAATGCATCTATGACTTTTGTATTGAGGTGTTGCTTGGGAAACATTGGAAATAAAACCAATCTAAGGCATTCGTATTGAACTAACAGCATTTGTTGATTCGTAAATATTAGAACTGAATGTGTTAGACGAATTCAAAGCAGACCGATTCCTGCATCTACAAAATATCTCCCGAACATCTTTCCTAAATTTCGTTCCAGTCAGAAAGTAAACATAAAAATTCAAAGCGGAGTTCAAGTCTATAAGAAAAGAACATACATCAAAAATGATATACCTGAGATATTTTTTGTCTGACATCGTATGTCTATCTAGTAACATAAAAACATAAAACGGCGTCATTGTGAGAATGAACACGAACACAGAAGCTAACAAAATCTTGGTTACGTAACTGGTGTTTTGTGACGTATTTCTCCGCATTCCTGATCCGGACAACTTTATCCTGATGATGATATAAATTCCAAAATATTCTTGTGATAAAGGAAACGCCTTACAATACATACTTGACACTACATAATGATACGCACAAGAATGAAGAGTAGGCATGAAGAAAACTGAAAATGTAATTAGAGCTACAATGTAAAGGAAAACCTGCTTCTTTCTTTATTATGACGTCATTTAATGAAAATACACATGACGTCATTTGGCATTAACAAGGAAACTTTTCTCTATAGTGCTGTTCTATAAGAGTTAGCTGAGGTAGAAAAAAGTAGCTGCCTAACAACGCTTGAACGCTTCGATAGCTACAAAATGGCGTGCATCAGACCAGACGACATTGTTCCATATGGGCGCCATTTTGTTTAGCAAAGCTAGCACTGACAGATCACGCTACCTATCTAACGATGTGGATTTCTTTTCCTACTCATAAGAAACGGCACCACCATCTTCCTTACATAGCGCTAGGTAGCATTCTATTTTTCCTACCTCTAAAAACGTATCTAAGGTGTTGAGACAAATTACTTAAGTTGTCATAAAATACAGGTACATTGTAAGTCGCTTCAAGTTTAAGTTAACGTAACGTGTACATATTTAATCTTGACATGGAAGAGCCCCATCTCGGTTTAGTTTAAGTGATTAATCTACATTCAAATGCTTTCTTAATAGGTGCAAGAGTAAAATGGAATGAAATATGCCCAGTTTCAACTTCTAATTTGTAAAGCATCGAAATTTCAATAATATCAATTAAATATCTAATTAATGTTCATTTGACAAACAAAAACAAGAAATATCCTGTTAATTTTGGTTGAAAGCTTCTCGACTGTAAACAAACTCAATCTTTAATTTTATCATGTAGCTATAAGCTGATATTTATTTTTATCATGAAAACTTTCACCAGCATTATATTCGGGTTAGTTATACGTGCTCATATTGAACATAAAACATAAGGCTAGTATGGGTATACATGTACATGCATAATGTTTAACAAATTATTCCTAACTTAAATATCTAAAATTGAAATTATATGCGAGTCAAACTTTGAATAACATAAAATCAATGACAGGAAATTCGATTTATCATGTCACATTACATTTGGGTAATCATGTTCATTTGAAAACGTTTAAGTTTACTTTACGTTATAATTTCTGACCACATGACGTCTCTGACACGTGGCCATAATAAACTTTGATTTAGTAGGCGTTAGGTCGCTGTGGTGTAGTGGTTAGCATAACGGACCGGCAATCCGTAGAATCCCGGTAGCGTCATTGACCGATTTTTCGTGTTCCTCAAAACATGACTTTATTTCAAACATTTACATTTTTCCATAATAATTTTTCTGAAGCTGACAGATCTTTTAACTGCTATAGGGGATATGAACATTGTTTATTATATCATTCGTCGTTTGTCGAGTAGCCTCCCTTCAATCGTGCCAGAAACGAGGTGTACAAATTACAAATCCGTTCAATTAGTCTCTAGAATATGGTTAGGGCAGACCAAGTCTTCATGCGAGTAATAGGTTTTGGGCATGGTGTTTTTTAGTCAGTGACAACTTATTAAATATTCAGTTGTTGTATATTACTTTTCATAATACTTATGTTATTTATGTAAGTGTTACAAATGATAGAATCAAGTCACTATTACAGATCATGCAAATGCCATAGTTCGAAAATTAAAGACATTTTCATTACACAGGCAAATATTATATTGTATTGCCAGTTTATGAGGCTTAAACAGAATGTTTTATCTAAGCTTCACCATTTTTAAAGCTTATAAACGTAGTAACTACAATTAACATTCTTAAAAGCGCTATTCGAAGATCGGAGACCAGCCGAGACTGACTTTCAGTGTGTACTGTTCCAGGCCTAAATTCATTTTTCACAGCTCCTTTGATGCTTTGGCATTAATGGTTTTCTTATTGGTTTTACTACATACAATCCCCTTTTTATTTCATACTCTTACTATATACTGGGATGCCATATTTTGTTAATGTTTATAAATTAGTTGTTATCATAAGATACGGATGTTTCCGCTATGGGATTTAAAGCGTAATTGTTCGGCCAACTTAGATTTTTCAGTCGTAAAAGGACTCCACAAATTGTAGGATTGTAACTGAAATCGAAATTGATCGGTTCTTTAATATCCATGTTGATGTGCCCAATATGAATTTAATTCATCCTTCCAAGAGTTGCCATTTGTGGTCTGAACCAAATTTTCTAATTGACAGGCGGAACACGTTTTTCCCCTTCTTCGAATGGCGTGGGCAAAAACTAGTCCAAAATGAAAAACATTTTTAATCATTGTAATATATTTGCACCACCACTTAACATTCTCAAATAAAATTATCCGCGTGCATACGTGAAAATTCCCAAGTCATCAGGGCCTCACCAGTTGGTCTCTCGCGACTATGAAAATAAATGTACTTGTTTTCATATAATTGTGATATTTTAATCATAGCCGTTTCATAATCACTCTTACTCTGATAGTCATCATTAATTACATTTACAAATACAACTATGCAATGACTATGACTATGCAATGATGCAGAACCAAAAAGTTATTTGATGAATGATGTGATAAATAGCTTTTTACGATAAAACCGTTTAATCTAGAAGCCATTAAATATTCATAAGTGTAGTATTTTATCATTTATGGTTTGTTGTGAATAACAATGAGCATATTAACCAAAACACATTATCATAAATATTACGTAAATGTGCTCATGGCGTATTTTTACTCTTTGATGAGCAATAAAATAAATATACTGCATATTTAATTCTAAGACTATAAACAAAGACCTCAATACCATATTTAGTTCTTTGTTATAATCCTTAATCAGTCAGTAAATTACAACAGCGAACTGTTGTTTTTTGTTTTCATCTGCATCGTTCGTTGCTTTCAACAATACCAAACATTGTGTCAGACTGCTTACCTATTATGTATGGATATACATATTAAAATGTAAATGAAAATGTCATTGAATAACAATCAGGACTCCAATATATATTAACTCATTCTGGCAAACAGGTACAATTCAAAAACAGCTCAAGTCATCAAACAATATAATAACACAAACATAAAAATAGAACACTATATAAATGCCACCGAGGAAAGATTTCTCATGGCTGCACAACAATAGCAAGCAATCTACCAAGATGGTGTGGTTGTCAGATTCGGTGTTAAACCTGTCCGGCACGAGTTCGATCGGGTTTGTGTTTCAAAATCTGCGGCAAAATTCGAGAGTGTTGTTATCACGATTTTTATGACGTCGGTATTTGGCTGTCAGCTCCGATTGTATAACGAGTATATCTGCCATCTTAATGCAAATCCTCCTATGAGTTTAGCTCATAACAATGTATCAATTAACTAAAATAAAGCAACATAAAGAACATGAATGATGTACAAGTATTAATACATAAACTGCAAGAGAAAGTTGATTCAAGGCATCAAAGTCGCCGGGGAAATGTTTTGCAAAATAATTATTGTATAATATTTGGAATATGTAGAAAAAATATATAGTGACGAAATTAACTCAAACTGAATTTTACAAATATTGAACATGCAACATTTTTGGGTAACTTATACACAAGACAACAATCAACATTATGTATTTAAGCTAGCATTTAATCTAATCTTAGTTTGAAGACGCTGGCTCTGGTTATAGACGTCGCGTATTCATTCCATGTCACAGAACGCCATATGTATCGAGACGAGCAAACAATACCCTCTTAGATGCACGTTTTCCATGTTTATACGAAATCCGGTATGGTTGTCAGTTTATTAGAGCGAATTCATCCCGTGCGTGCTCGACAGACATGTTTACTCCTTAAACTCTACTTCTCAGGAAATACGTTGTATACAGCCGATGCAATCCGATTGGTCAACCTCATTCCTAACTACCGGAAGCACGCGCGGAATGAATTGTATAATAAAACATATCATAGAGATTGACACTAACTATAAATATAATTTAACATGGGTGTGTGGAATATATTACAGTATTCGTGCGGTAAAATAATGGCCAGAATAAATTCCGAAATATTGTTAGGACTCGTTTGGCCGAGCACGTCCAGGTACAAGGCATTACCTTAGGTCTTATAATAAGCGATTTCGTAATTTCCGCGAGCGGGAAATGCTTATGAATGAAAGCGGACATTTTTTCGGCGCAGCCGTACTACATGGTTTTGCTATTTGCATATTGAGTGTATTGTAAACCAATCAAATCTTACGTTAACCACCAAGGCAAGTTCGCACAATTTATGTTGAATATAAAAATAGGTGTAACATTGAAGCTGATTGGTTAACATTGTGTAAAGTGTATTTCAAGATTTATCCAGTAAGTAGTGTTGTTATTCATCACCACGGGGAATTGTTCGGTGTTGGAATTAAGAAGACTTTCTTGGTTGTATGTACCAGTCGCGAACATTTATATTGTTTTAATCAGATAAATCGCTATGTAACAAGTTTATTAACATGGATGTGCGAGTTCACGACTTATGCAATACGTAATGATGAACTATATTGAAACAGACTATACTGTGTCTATGACTAAACACACCACGGAGTTATTTGTATCCAGTCTCCTACGCAGTTATTCTCCTCTAGCATCGAGCGCTTATTCCGATACCTTCGTATTCACCCTCTGCTTTATAACTCCCGAAAGACTGATATTGTCTATTTTTAGATACCCATCTATTATAAACTCAGTAATCACGTGATCGTGACGACCAATGAAATTTAGTATCAGGAACGAACGGTGAATTTGTAAGGTCAACTATTAAAATATACTGGGTAATACAGCAGCGTGCGAATGTAACGGTAGTGGAATCAAAGCGCTGTGTGGGAGCGTACTACGCAGTGATCTCGGGGGTTCTGTAGTATAGCGTAATTGAATGACCGGCAGTCGTAACATTAAGCATTTTTTATGTTGTACAACAAATTTAACCTTCAGATTGCAACAAATGTGCAAACTTCAAGTTGCGCCGACCACCTTTTTTAAAGTATTTCTTGTTATGAATGAATCGTATCGACGATAAGTAACTGCTAGGTGAAATATCATAGTTTCACAATATTAAAGCATGCGCAAAACGGAAAAATGTTTAGGGATGGATTATTCGGAAAAGTGATATAAACAATCGAAAGGATCTTTTCATTTCCGAGTCCCGTGAGCAAAATGAAAAAGGAATAAAATAAAATAGAATAATAAAAAAGATCCTCTGTGTCATTGGCAATGTTCATGCCTCCACATATTCATAAGTCGTCATTTGCTTACGGGGGAGCAAGTTACTGGTTGTTAATTCAGAAAAAAGAAAGGTCAAACGGCCGCCTTATATGACAGAATCATTGTTAAAAATGGGCATAAAACATATTTAACAACTTAATACATAACATAACCACAATGCATGTAAACAACAAAACTCTACAATAAATCACAGTGTATCCATACAGTTTATGCCTACATATGAATAATCACATATACCACGTATTCATGAAATGATATATACTAACAGAGAAATTAATAATAAAGTAGAAATTACAACAATAAAAAATTAGAATTGTTATATTACAACACAATGTTTCCATATCTCTTATTTTTATTTCTAAAGAGTTACTCGACATCAGCCTGGTTTCAGTCAATCGCCAGCGCATATATACGTAAAGACAATTTGTATAATATCTGAAACTTGACACGCTGATTCATCAATACTGTGCCCTTCATTTCCATTTTCCTGTTACCTTGGGTTTACACTACAAATGTATATTTATTATTCACATACTTTTATACAACGCATGCATATTTATGCTATGATAGTATGGATCAGAAAACAAGCCCTGATACCATTATTTAAGACTATTATATAAACTTCTGCGAGCAGGACTGACTGAGACTGCTTGTGTACTTGGTATTCAAATATATTTACCGTAACTATTTTATTGTGTACATAATGGTTAATAACTTTAACGGATTAGTAACTACTTAGTCGAGTCAATTTAGGTTAATATGTCAGACAACAATGTCCATGTGCTTGTTGTCCCGTGAAATTCTCAATGGTAGTGTTGTTTTCAGGCAATCAATTCCATTCTCCTCTTTCCAAAAATGTTTGTCCTTAAACCCCTTCATGCTTTATGTTTCGTAGGTTGATTTTCCTGGTTATCTGAGTAGGCAGAAATTGTCTTGTGAATGTATGTAATGCAAAACGGTTGACTATGTCTCAAACAAAGTATTTTTAGAATGCCATTGAAGTAACAAAACAGTCACATTTGGGAAACCACTTTCACAGTTAGTCAGATGGTGATTATTAGAACACACTGTTTGTCGGTGAAGAAAAATTCAATGCATCTATGCCTTTTGTATTGAGGTGCTAATTGGGAAACAATGGACATAAAACCAATCTAAGACGTTTGTATTGAACTAACAGCATTGGTTGGTGCGTAAATATTAGAACTGAATGTGTCTGACGAATTCATAGCTGACCGATTCCTACATCTACAAAATATGTCCCGAACATCTTTCCTAAATTTCGTTCCAGCCAGAAAGTAAACGTAAAAATTCAAAGCGGAGTTCATGTCTATAAGAAAAAAACATACATCAGAAAGTATGTAACTGAGATATGGTTTGTCTGAAATCTTATCATTAACTATAAACGTAAACACATAATATGGCGACATCGTGAGAATGAATACGAGTACAGAAGCTAACAAAATCTTGGTGACGTAACTGGTGTTTTGTGGCGTATTTCTCCGCATTCCTGAACCGGATAACTTTACCCTGATGATGATATAAATTGATCCTATTATCAGAAACACTACAGGTGCGAAGAATGTTAGACAAGCATCGATCCATAAAGTGAGTAAATATGTACCCGGAATATTTTCTTCCGTGTCCAAATATATATCACCATCTTGGATGAAAACAAAGTCCAGAAACACTGAGTAGACTATGGTATTGTAAATTAAAAATACCAAACATGTGGCAACTATTAGAATTATTTTCATTTTGTTTACGCATATTGCTTTAACCTTATGAGGAACGGTGACACTTATTGCTCTTTCCACTGTTAAGAATACTATCATCCATGACGATATATTTACTGATGCGTACAACATGATAGTCTTAAATGTGGTCAAATCGATAGAAGTTACCACATTATATTTGGTGATGTATATCAACAAACGATCGAACGGTCCAAACACGATGACCATTAAATCGGAGACGCTAAGAGCCACGAAAAATGCTGCAGTCGACGAATTTCTATTCTGTTCTCTTGTCATGACGATGATTATCAGAATGTTTCCTGCTAATGCCATTGCTACCATGACAACAAGACACCATGTAAAAAATTGCTGAATCGTTTTGTGAAGTTCAAAATATTCCAAATTTTCGTGCAGAGTATGTGTCGTTCCATTTTCGTATATAGGCGATCCTGTAGAACTTACAGAAAAGTTGAAAGTAGCGTTCGTATTTATTTCTGTTGTATAATTTTCCATTTTGTGCCACTGTTATTGTCACTATCGTATCAGTTGTTTTATAAAGAAACTGATGTTGAATTCGGTACTAATCCATCAGATCCTGAAATCTCTGAATTAATACTGCAATGGTTTCTGGGAAAACTCTGTGTAGATATCGAACAAATGGCAATGTTGCCCACTATGTCGCATTATAGTACATTGTAATTCGACCTATTACCCGCATGAATATTTTAGACAGAAGTATTGATTCCAGTTTGAAAATATATTGGTATAAAAAAATCGAATATTGAAAACATAGTGAAAATCCGTGGTACGTGAACTACCTTGGACACGCAATGAAACATTTAGGGGAAGTCACAAATCAAACTAGAAAAATAGGAATGAAGTTTGGAAATAACATTTGCCCGCGAACAATTAAACGTAAAATAAAATTATCAATGTATCGGCCTGATAGTCTTGGAGCTTGTCAATATTGTAATGGATTGTGCATCCGAAATTCGTACCGTCCGAAACATGTTAGGTTTACAAATAACCTTGATTTCATCCTCATCAAAGTTGCTTCAACTTTGTTTTCTATTAGAATAAGTATTTATTTGTTAATCCATTGCATGTGTCTATTAATTAATCATGGCGATGAACTTTAGTTACCATCGTCTGAAGTTCATCGTCGCTTCAAAATAATCAAGTCATTTATTCGCGGCTATTCACAGCGTATTAATTCTGTCATATTTAAAGAGTATAAGTCAAGTATTTTTGTCGTCACTGTTGCAATCTGTTTCATGTGATTTGTTCTTTATTGTTACTTATTCGTTGTTATATGAATATTATTGATGATTATTGCACATTATGATATGTATATGTAAATGCAGCAAGAACTATTTGTTCGGCCATATCGCGTAATGCTGGGGTTTTGCTGGCGCCAACGTTTAAACATTTTACTTCATTAATTGTAAATGAATGTTCTTACTTGTACATCCTATTGACTCCTTATCACATTGGCATTGTGTTGGAATCACACATAGTAGGGAAATCTTGTTAAATGATTTGTTATAACTTAAAATGTTACACTTAGCCGCATTACGCATTTAATGCTGGCATTTCTAAACTCGTTCTGATTGGCTGCCAGCATCCCAGCATAAATGCCAGCATTACGGAACCTATATAAAGGCAGACGATACAGTAAAACGCCAGCATTCAGTATTCAGTAGACACAGCCATGGCCTACGTTAGTCGAAACTTCAAACCCTCTTCAGGTAGAATGAGTCTCTAAATTTAGTATATACTTCAACTGTTAAACTACAATACGGATTACCTGTTTAGGATAACGCAACTTAAACACATCTAATAATAGATGTGTTTTCGCGACTTTCCGCAACTTACTCTTCGAACCGAAATATCTAATACGAACTACCCGTAGGCGTGTCGCTGTGTCTGTCGTCAGTTTATATGATCACATGTTATTGTTTTTGCATATTATGAAACGTACAAATAAGTAGTAGAAATATAGCCAGAAAGATCTGAAACAGGCAAGTCTTATAAGACCTGTGAATAGTAAATCTCTCATCGCTACAATATTGTTGTTGTATTTTATACCGTTCCGATTAGTGAGTTTTCGGACGAGAGGTGGCTTACAATATAAATCATTGGAGTTCAAACCAAGAGAGATAACATTATCTAGGGTACGTCACCTGCGCGAAACAATGCCTCTCCACCCAGAACCCAAGAAAACAACAGTCTACAAAGCATGAAGGGAAGCAATGGTAAACATGTATGAGAATAGGAGTGCAAGGAATGGTCTGGACGACCATAAAAACAACTAAGGAAAATGTAGAGGGACAGCAATAGCGGAAATTACTTAATAGATCAAATACACCACGAAACAAGTTAAGAAAGCCGGTAATAAAGATCGAAAGGGGGGATATATGAATATCATATCAAGTGAAAGAACTGCACATGGGGAGATGTGACTTTTACATACATTTTACATCGATAACATACAAATGTATATAATAACCATACAGCGATTTACAGCCTCGGAACTGGCAGTAAAAATACTACTATCGCTAAATATTCCTTATTTAAACAATAGATGTGAAATACATGTAGAAATTACCATGTGAAGGAAACGACTTACCATACATACTTGACTACAGAATGATACGCACAAGAATGAAGAATAGGCATGACAGTAAAATGAAAATGTTACTACTTAAAGGAAACTTCGCTTCTTTCTTTATTTTGAAGTCATTTAATGAAATTACATGTGACTTCATTTGGCCTTTACAACTTTTTTCTCTAGATGTTTTAACACAACTTAAGTCATTGGGTATAGTCTTAAATTTGTTTTGTTTTGTCAATATGCAGTTTGTATATAATTTTATTTCTATATGTCAGTATTTAAATATCCTTACCCTATCATCAGTTTTTAAGATTATGTCTACTAATTAACTACATTTTTCCGGTTCAATTTACATTAGGTTATTGATCTAATAAGGAGTGGTTATTTCGCATTCTGTTGTAAATAATTTACTGAGCGCAGTGTCATACTGGGGTTGCTTGTTTCTTCGTGCTGTATTATACACAGTGAGTCTTTTGTTTTGTACGTAATGGTTAATGGCTTTTAATTATTAGTTACTGCTACTTAGTGAATTTATGTGTATGTGTTGGAAACCAATGATCATGTAGCAATGAAGTGTGGGTTAGCTATCTTTTAAATCGATTTTAACCCCCAGTATTTTACTGTCAGTATGGTTATTATTTGGGTTTAGATGTTAAATTTCTTTTTTTTCCTGTGTCGTTTGTTCATTGGATATAGTGTTCATGTTATTTTCTCCCCACTTTATGCCTATTGTTGTCAGCTGTCTTGACTTATACTGTGATGTATTACATACATTAAATTTCTCCAACTTTGTCCTCTTTAATTTTCCTTTGTTATACATTATGGTCGACCAGTCTATTGCACCACTGTTTCCTTACGTATTTATCCTTGTGCCTCCTGAAACGCCTGATGTTTTATGGACTGTTATTTCAGGGAGGTCTGTGTGGTTTTGTATTTGCGTTTATTTATCGTCGCCACCGGTTTCCCATATGGGCGACGCCTCCAGAAGAATGTTAGTCATATTAGATTTTTGGAGGATAGTGCATGATACAGAAGATGCCCCAGTTCCAGAAGCACCCCTGGTTCTTTTACGTGCTCGATGTAAAGCATCATACACGGGACCTCGGTTTTTAAAGTCTCGTCCGAAAGACTGTTAGTACGGTCAGTGATGGAGCGGGGAATCGAATCAGCGATCCCTGGATTACAAGTCCAGCGTTTTACCACTGGACCATGGATCCGCTACGTCTGTGTGGGGAGGAGGCATTGTCTTATGTATGTGGCGTTCCATGAAGCAAATTATTCCTTCTCTTGAGGAGAAAGGCGGAAGCATACTGTACAAAAGGTAATAAACCTGTCCTCTTTTCACGGCTATAATCACACTTTAAACATCAATATATCTATGATGTGCACAAAATAATTTATCTTTCAAACGATACCTACTTTATTGAGTCCGTCAAGAACTGGCGTATTTTTCCTCAGAAATGCACCAATATGATGTTTAATGTAGCGGCGGAGAGAGGTCAGATGTAAAAGTGTTTAGATGGTATTCCTTCCCGGTTTGCCCTCTTACACATATAATACATTTATCTTTAATTCAAGGTGGTGTGCCCGATGATTTCTGATTTCTTATACACATTTCTCATGAAAATGGAAGCGTAAGGGTATGTGAATGATTTGTCTGCGGTAGTCGAAAGTAAACTTTAACTTTACACAAATGATTCTTGTATAGAAATAAATCAATTATTGAAAATGAGTTATCGGATGATATTGAATTAGTTAGTCAATGGAATGATGATAATAAATTGTCTTTACACTTGGGAAAAACAGAGTCTATATTGTTTGGTTCCAAGCCCAAGTAAAGGTCAAATCCTATTTTAAATATAACTTGTAATAGCACTGTTATTAAGCAAACTTTCTCAGTCAAATATCTAGGTGCTACTTTCGATCAAAACCTATCTTGTGAGTCCAAGGCCCGTTCGGTTATAAAGTAAGCTAATACAAGGTTAAAATTCCTTGATAGTAAACGTTGTTATCCTATACAACATACTAAACAACTTTTGGTTATGACCCTTAATCAATGTCATGATGGTTACACCTGTTGTTTCTGGTACCATGGTATAGCCAAAATATGGAAAGATTAACTCCAAATAACGCAGAACAAATTGATACGATTTGTCCTGCACTTGGAACATAAGTCACATTTTGAAACTGAACATTTTAAATCCCTAAACTGGTTACTAGCTTATAAGAGAGTTGAACAAAATTTAATTACCTTGTGTCATTTTTTTTAAAATAAAAAATGGGTTAGCCCCTGATCAAATGGGAGAGAACTGTGTCCTCACATAATCTATTCATTCTCTTAAACATGGTTTAGAGAAAATGGATATCTTTTTGTTCAAACAATTACAAGTTTTGACTGAAATCCTTCTCCTACATAGGACGTAGTCACTGGAACAAGCTACCCCAACTCATAAGGAATATAAATACTGTGCTATTAGTGCGTTTAAGACTGTCATTAAAAGACACTTACTAAGCAATCAAGTATTTTTTATTGATAATAAAATACAGGTGTATTTGTATCTGTGTATTTAAGCATTTTATTGTATAGTCATTTCATAAAGGAGTATTCTGTTATTCTGCTCTTTCATAGTTTTTACTTCACATTATAATTATCAAGTCACTGTTATTTCAAAATATAATTGTCTTTCAATAGTATTGTATGTAATAGAATTACAGTGTTTTGTTTATGATAAAACAACTTCATGCCTCTCATGTCACACCATCCACGACAAGGACCCCACTTGAAATAAGGGATAGTTATCTTTTTTGTGTAATCCTTAGTACAGATGTGTGTGGCATGGTTTTTCAACTCGTGTGTTTTTCTGAATGAAACATGTTTTTTCTTATTTACCATGTACATGTATTTTATACTGAAACAAATCTAAAATCTAGCGTTTCACTCCTTGTATTATATATACAATGTACATATACTATAGAAGGGATATAGAAGGGGAGATTACTTTTGATAATCTCCTGTGTAAATGAAATATATAAGTTATGCCCTGGTCACATCCAGGCTACGAGCTCCGTACGAGTAGGTTTTCGGTCGAAATTTTGCAAAATCGCATGGAGTCCGTACGGACACCGTTGACTCTTGCGAGCATCGTACGGATTTTTTGAACTCGTAGTGGACTCGGAGACTCGGTGAAAATGTTTCTAAGAACTCCCGAGTTTCTAGCCAAGCTCGTTGAAATTTTCGAGGCCCGTAAGAAGTTGCCGATGCTTGCACGACTATCGCAGGGGAGTCGCATGGTCAACGTGCGGACACCGTACGGGCACCGTACGAGCGCCGTACGAACACACTTGCGAGTTCCGCATGATTTGTCTGCTATGTCCGTACGGATATCCTACGATTGCTACCTCCAAAAGATCGCATGGGACCCTTAGGCATGTTTCCAGAAGCTACGATTGTACGGAGAATGTACGGATTGTAAAAGTTGATGGAATCGTACGATTTTATAAATCGTACGGACATCGTACGGATATGTGACCGAGGCATTATACAGGGTATGTTTTATTTGTGTTTATTAACTGTTAAATAATAAATCATTAGGCCGCGAATATTATTTTATATGAGTTCATTTAATTTCTTTCAGATACGTATAAATTGTTTCATTTTCGTTCTAACTGAACACAGACAATCTCACCAAGAACGCATAGGATTACTTCGATCGGATGTGTTTTCAATTTCAGAGCAGAGTGTAGCTTGTGAAGGATAGCTCGAGTGTAGAAACGTCAACGACGCAGACTTTGTAAACTTATACACATGCTTGAGTGATATAATGAAATAGATATTTAAGCATTATACTTGTCGTTTGTGTTAATTTAATGTAATGACAGACACGGTGGCCAATGGGAATATATAAACGTTCTATGTTTCCTTTATACCAAACCCATTTTTATTTCAATATTTTATTCCATTATAAAACGTTTGTATACTCAGCATTGTTTGTTTCATAAATGGAAGTGTGATTTACGAATAAACATGTATGGAATTAGTAATGCAACAAATGGTGGTGTTCTTGAATCCAATTTGAATTCATCAATAGATTCCGAACCAGGATTTTCATGAAAATTAAACTTATACTCGTTGATATTAACCGGTATATGTTTTTATTTTCAACAATGAAATCGTGTTATTCGATGAAAATTTGACACATTCACGCACATTTGTTTTTTATTATTGATACAATAACAAACAATATAGAAATATTAAATCATATGCACCAATCAAACTCAAATGCTAAACTCGACATAACTGATTTACTTGAAAGAATCAGATTACAATTAACCGTTGTCGATAGGGACAGAAAATGGAAGCCTTCTGTTTTAATAATAGACATATTAGCGATTCCATTAGCATGCAATTTCCCAATTTACTCGTAAATTAAGTACAATGTATGCCCATTGCTCCATAGGTCATATTTTACCATTCACTTAAATACTCATTTTAATTCACGCATTCATTAATCACTGTTTCTGATAGTTCGTGATGACATCATAAAATATAGCGTTCTAAAATACATTGTATGTATGGTGTCTCTAGGACGGTCAAATACTTCAATTAAAGAAATGATAGTTGGTATGACAAACTTGTTTATGTAATTAGTAGTTATCGGTGCGTTTTAGAGGTATGTGAAGTAATCGAGGAAAGCTAGCTGAGGCAGAACAGGTAACTGCCTACCAACGCTTGAGCGCTTCGCACCTACACAGCGCTTTGATTCCACTACCGTTACATTCATACGCTGTTGTATTACCCAGTATATTTTGATATTTTACCTCGAAATCGGCGTTCGTTCCTGATATTAAATTTCATTGGTCGGAACGATCACGTGACTACTGAGTGTATAATAGATGGGTATTTTCCAGTGTTATAACCAATCAAATGTGTACACAATGTATAGCCTTTCGTGTCGAGCGAAATTATGACTATCTAGCTAATCGGATTCCTTTTACAGAAGGCAGTGTTTCGTTCTTTTATCGATGATTGTACTGAAACGTTTTACAAATAGTGTGGTGAATTTGAGTAACGAGATGCCGAGTATGAGCGAAATGACACATTTTAAAATATACGCGTACTCCGCATCGACAGCTGTTTAATTGGCCTTATATCACTATACATTTAGTTACATGCATCGGAAAATGTTTGGCCTGCCGACAAAACGATAGTCACATGAGTTAGAGTATTTAGTTTTTCTAGCAACTTTCATTGTTACAGTGCAATTTCTATGACAATGATAGCTGTTTATCAATGCACAGTCGCATCACATGTTTACTGTCCTACTTTTGGGACATAAACGAGTCGTTTCAAGCGGCTCGCAAATGGTTGTGGACGAATGTCGAAAATAGAAAATATCAGTCGTGCTGGAGTTATAAAGCAAAGGGTGAATATGAAAGTATCGGAATAAGCGCCCGATGCATAAGGAGAGTACAAATTGGCGTGCATCAGACCAGACGACATTGTTCCGAATGGACGCCATTTTTTGTAGCAAAGCTAGCACTGTCAAGTCATGCTCCCTATCTTAAGATGTGGATTACTTTTCCTACTCATAAGAAATGGCAACACCACTTTCCCTACACAGCTCTAGGTAGCATTCTACTTTTCCTACCTCTAAAACGCGCCTAAGGTGTGAAACAAATTACTTAAGTTGCAATACCATACAGGGATTACATATGTCACTTCAAGTTTAAGTTGACTAAACGTGTATATGTTTAATCTTGGCTTGAAGAGCCCTACATCTAAGTGATTATTCTACATCCATATGCTTTCTGAGCATTGCAAGAGTAAAATGAAACGAAACATGCACAGTTTCAACTTCTAATTTGTAAAATATACCGAAATTTCAATAATTTCAATTTTAATGTCTAATAAGTGTTCATGTGACAAACAAAAGCAAGACATGTCCAGGTAATTCTTTGGTGGAAATGTTCTCGACATGTTAAAGCAACATTTTTGAAATGGGGACTGATAATTATATGGGAAATTCATAATTTTATAAACCATAAATGGCTCAAATGCTCTATCGAACAACACCTTAGCAATCTTTTTATTAACGATTGTTTTTCTGTTCTTAATTCTTCAAGTAAATGTAAATTTTATAGATTAATTAAAAGAAAGTTTAAGTTTGAGAATTATTTAGTAAAAGTTCACCCAAGTATTTAAGATGGTTGATCAAGTTTCGAACCAGAAATAATCGACTTAATTAAGCAAGTCGAATTTAATTTGAGAAAAGGGTCGTTTATGTGAAAAAATTGTATTGGTGACGAAGGTCACTATCTACTTGAATGTGATCACTTCAACGACTCAAGAATAAATACATCCCCAAAACCTTTTATCGTCACCCTAACATATTAAAATTACAATTACTCATGGACCAAGACTTTAATAACTTAATAAAGACTAGGAAACTTAGTGTGCTCATTAAATAAATTATTTGTAAAATCAAATAAATGCCAAACATCGGAAAATAACATATTTTTCTTGTATACATATTTTAAACAAAATTAGATTAAAAATAACTTCTCCCTGAATATTTGTTTATCATATGTGTGTTCTACAATAGTATTTATTGTACTTGATGCACAGAATTTCTTATTGTAACTGCCTATTTAGCATTGTATTAGTATTTTGTATATTATGAACTCATGTTTTTTTGTATTAGTATTTTGTATATTTAAAATCATGTTTTCATGTTTTTCATGACCTGAGAAATGTAAATAAACTGAAACTGGACAATAAAACATCATCTTCTATTTTTTCATGTAACTATAAGCTGTTATTTATTTATATCATGAAAACTTTCTCCAGAATTATAATCGGGTTAGTTATACGTGCTCATGTTGAACATAAAAACATAAGGCTAGCATGTGTATACATGTACATGCATAATGTTTCTATCAATTATTTCTTACTAAAATATCTAAATTGAAATCAACAGCGAATCAAGCTTTGAATTACGTTCAGCCAATGACAGGAAACTCTTAAAGGACGACAATTCGGTTTGCCATGTCACATTGCATTTAGGTTATCATGTTCATGTGAAAACGTTTAAGTTTACTTAACGCGATATTTTCTTATCACATGACATCTATTGAGACGTGGCCACGATAACCTTTAATTTAGGAGGCTTCAAGCATTTACATTTTTCATAATAATTTTTCTTAAGCCGACAGATCTTTCTAGCTGCTGTAGCGGATACGAACAGTGTTTCTTATTTCATGCGTCGTTTGTCGAGTAGCGATTCGCGCCAGATACGAGGTGTACAAAAGCCCATTCAATTAGTCTCCAAAAGACGGTTAGGACAGATCAAGTATTCTTGTGATTAATCGGTTTTTGGGCATTTTGTTATTTAAGTTAGTGACAAATTATTAAACAGGCAACTATTATATTGTATTGCAAATGTATGGGGCTTCAACAGAATATTGTTCTCCACATATTGAGAAGTCGTCACTTACTTGCGGAGGAGCAAGTAAGTTTTAGCTGTTAATTGAGAAAAAATGGAAAGGTCATAATATGGACGCCTTATATGACACATTGTTGAAAACGCGCGTAAAACTCAATTTAAACAAAATAATACATAACATAACCACAATGCATGTAAACAATAAAACGTTACAATAAATCACAATGTATCCATACAGTTTATGCCTTCATATGAATAATCACATATATCAGGTATCCATGAAACGATATATACAAACAGAGAGAGTAATAATAAAGTAGGAATTACAACAACAACAAAAATACGTATTGTTATATAACACTACAATGTTTCCATATCTCCAATTATTATTTCTAAACAGTTACTAGATATCAGCCTGGTTCCAGTCAATCGTCAGCACATACGAAATGACAATTTGTATAATATCTGAAAGTTGACGCGCTGATTCATCAATAATGTGCCCTTCATTTCCCTTTTCCTTTTACCTTCCGATTAAACTACAAATGTATATTTACAACATACACATACAAATTTATAATACAATCCTATAATAGTATGGATCAAAAAACAAGTCATGATACCTTTATTTAAGACTATTATATAAGCTTCTGCGAGCAGGACTGACTGAGACTGCTTGTGTACTTGGTATTCTAATATATTTACCGTGACTATTTTATTGTGTACATAATGGTTAATAGCTTTTAAGGATTAGTTAATACTTAGTCGAGTCAATTTAGGTTAATATGTCAGACATCAATAACCATGTAGCGGTTAAGTGTGAAGTAAGCTAACTGTTTAATCGATTTAATCCCTCTGATTTTACTGACAGTTTCATGGCTGTAAATCACTTTGAAATTATTATTTCCACTTTAAGTTCCACTTTTCCCGTGTGCATTCCTTACTCCGATATAATATTCGTATCCCCATTTCGGCCCGTGGCCACTTGTTTTCTAAACTTTTCATTTGGTGTATTCCATTCCTTCCCCCTTGTTGTCCCGTGAAATTCCCAATGGTAGTTTTTGATAGTCAGCCAATCAATTCCTTTCTCATCATTCCAAAAATGTTTGTCCTTATACCTCTTCATGCCTTATGTTTCGTATGTTGATTTTCCAGGTTATCTGAGTAGGCAGGAATTGTCTTGTGGATGTGGCGTTCCCTGTTACAAATTAATCTTTCCGTAACATATATATGAATGCATGTAATGCAAAACGGTCGACTTTGTCTCAGAAAAAGTATTTTTAGAATGCCATTTAAGTAACATAAATGTCACATTTTAGAAAGTACAACCACTTTCACAGTTAGTCAGATGGTGATTATTAGAACACAATGTATGTCGGTGAAGAAAAATTCAATGCATCTATGACTATTGTATTGAGGTGCTGATTAGGAAACAATGGACATAAAACCAATCTAAGACGTTTGTATTGAACTAACAGCATTGGTCGATGCGGATATATTGGAACTGAATGTGTTTGACCTATTCAAAGCAGACCGATTCCTACATCTACAAAATATCTCACGAACATCTTTCCTAAACTTCGTTCCAGCCAGAAAGTAAACGTAAAAATTCAAAGCGGAGTTAGAATCTATAAGAAAACCACATACATCATAAATTATATACCTGAGATTTGGTTTGTCTAAAATCTTAGGTTTAACTATAAACATAAAAACATAAAATGGCGTCATTGTGAGAATGAAGACTAACACAGAAGCTAACAAAATCTTGGTGACGTTACTGGTGTTTTGTGACGTATTTCTCCGCATTCCTGTACCGGACAACTGTATCCGTATGATGATATAAATTGATCCTATTATCAGCAATGCAACGGGTACGAGGAACGTTAGACAAAGTTCGATCAATGGTGTGAGTAAATATGTACCCGGAATATTTTCTACCAGCTTCGTATATAAATCTTGGATGATGATAAATTCCAAAAACACTGTGTAGACTATAGTATTGTAAATTAAAAATACCAAAGATGTTACAACTATTAGAATAATTTTCATTTTGTTTCCACAGATAGCTTTAACCTTATGAGGAACGGTGACACTTATTGCTCTTTCCACAGTTAAGAATACTATCATCCATGACGATGTATTTACTGACGTGTACAACATGATAGTCTTAAACTTTAGCAAATAGATAGTAGTTACCACACTAAATTTGGTGACGTATAGCAACAAACGAACGAGCGGTCCAAACACGATGACCATTAAATCGGAGACGCTAAGAGCCACAAAAAATGCTGCAGACGACGAATTTCTATTCTTTTCTCTTGTCATGACGATGGTTATCAGAATATTTCCTGCAACTGCCATTATTACCATGACAAAACTACACCATTTCATAAGTTGCTGAATCGTTTTGTGAAGTTCAAAATATTCCAAATTATTTTCGTTCATAATATCTGTCGTTCCATTTTCGTATATAGGCGATCCTGTAGAACTTACAGAAAAGTTTGAAGTAACGTTCGTATTAATTTGTGTTGTAAAATTCTCCATTTTGTGTCAGTGTTGTTGTCACTACCGTATAAAGCAAACTGATGTTGAATGCTGTAATAATCCATCCGAACCTGAACTCACCGCATTATGAATGCCCTGGTTTCTGGGAAAACGCTCTGTAAATATCGATCTGATGCATTGTTTTCAAGGAAGCACGTACAAATGGCAATATAGCCCACTATGTAGCATTTTAATTCGAAACAGTCCTGGTAAAATATCTTCTTATTTCATGTTTTCTAACAGTAGAACACTCGAATAGAGATAGGTTGTACACCACTAGCTACCACTTCATTCATTTTTTACCATAGATAGTTCGAACAATACAGTACTTAGTACCTCGAACAATACACCTTTGATTGTTCAGTTGAAATATATTGATAAAAAAATAATTTTTGCTTTTACATTTTTAAAAATGTCAGTTTGATTCGGAGGGGACGAATTCGTGATAAGTGTGGCTCTTAAATGCGAAGAAACAAGAAGTAATGTTCAACTTAATTTTTGTTTGTTTAATTTACATATTTATGCAATTGTGTATTATAGAGAAAATCTGAACGGCTCAATACAGGCGATCAAAGTAATTCAAAACAGTTTTCTTTGGTTTAAACTAAATTGTGTGCAATCAAGTGTAGAGAAAAATATATATTTTTGTGCTTGCTACATTCCACCTGAAGGCTCAACTGTGTATACAAATGTTAATTCTTGCTTGTACGTTTGTGACTTGTTTGATATTTTGTGTGATGACATTTCACATTTTAGTTTGATGTTTATTTGATTGGTGACCTAAATTGTATAATTGGAAATTTATGTGATTATGTTGACAATATTGACCTGAACAGATATCTTACCTTACCTGATGGAACTGGCAATTTAATTCCATGTAGAAACTCTAAGGATACGACGATAAATCCTTTTGGCAGAAAATTAATTTCTCTATGTTAGAAACATGACCTGTCTATTGTTAACGGAAGATTAGATGAAGGCAGTTGTACGTATTATTGTAAAAATAGAAATAGAATGTGTTGTAGCATGGTAGATTATTTGATCACAAATTATTCAAATTTTGAGTACATCACCGACTTTATGGGACATACTTTAATGGAATACTCTGATCATTGCCCAACTAAAATAGGATGCCTAAGCGACGTACCTAATCAAAACATAAATAGCAAAGTGCCATTTGAACACGTCATATGGGATCTAAACAGAATGAATGACTTTCTAAATAACATAGAAAATGAATGCCAAATTTTTGAAAACATTACCTCGAATATAGAAAATGAATGCGCGCGACACTGTAGATTTAAATATAACGAAGTTGTCAGAACTCATGTACACATGCATATAATACATTCGGTAGAACTATATATTCTAAAAATAAAAATAAATCAAATAAAAATGAATGGTTTAACGACGAGTGCAGAATGGCCAAAAAATGTTTTTATAATGACAGAAGAGATTTTAAGAAAAATTCTACCAACGAAAGTCGAAAACATTACAATAAAAAGAAAAAAACTAAATCGCGGTACTATTTATCTGAAAAATCAAAATTGTCCCGTATGAGCCGCAAAGCACCAAAACAATTCTGGAAAAGGGTTAATCATTTCAGAAACAAAAACAGAAACAACGTATTAGATATTGATACAGACCAATTTTCCACATATTTTAACGAACTACTAAATAATCGGATGAATAGTAATTCTGGTGAAGGAAACCCTTATGATATGCAATATGAAAACAATATAAATATTGAATGTTTGGATAAACCATTTGATGAAAATGAAATATGTAAGACCATCTCAAGCTTAATGAGAAACAAGGCTCCTGGTTGTGATAGGATAACCTCTGACTTTTTTATTGACGCAAAACAATTTATAGCCCCCTATCTTGTAAGAATTTTTAATAAACTTTACGATTCTGGTGTGTACCCTGAATCATGGACTGAAAGTATTATAATTCCCATTCACAAGAAGGGAGATAAATCTAATCCTTCAAATTACAGAGGAATTTCATTAATAAACACTATGGCCAAGATATTTTCTCTAGCTCTTCGCAATAGACTTAATTCATGGTGTGAGGACAGTAATATTTTATGTGATGAACAATTTGGGTTCAGAAACAAAACAAGTACATCTGATTGCGTTTTTATCCTACACAGTATTGTTAATCAGGTAATTTCAAGCAATAAATCATTATATTGTGCATTTATAGACTATGAAAAGGCACTTGACACGATAGTTAGAGATTCTTTATGGCATAAGTTAACGGAATATGGTGTGAGTTTTAACAAAGTCTCAAGATTGTGTTAAAGTACATAAATCTCTGTCAGATTTCTTTGACATATCTCTTGGCGTAAAACAAGGGGAACCTTTGTCGCCTATTCTTTTATATTATTTGTGAATGATGTTACAAGAAATATTGATTTTACCTCACTTACTGAGTATGATATAAATCAACTTTGTATACATATGCTGTTATTTGCAGATGATATGGCGATTTTTACTACTGATGAGAAAAGCCTACTATCCTATTGAAATTGTTGATTCTTTTGTCTATCTTGGTATCAAGTTCAACTATAATGGTTCTATGAAAGAGGCAATTATCACACTAGCTGATCAAGCATTAAGAGCAACAAACGGTCTATACTCTATTTATTCCAGACTTAAATTTGATATTAGTACGAAATTATATCTAGTTGAACGTATGGTTGAGCCTATTCTTTTATATTGCTCTGAAGTTATCGGCATGTATAATACCGACATTCTGGATAGAATACAAATTCAATACTATAAAAAAATTAAGGCGTAAAATTATCTACCCCAAATATAGCAGTTTATGGGGAACTAGGAAAATATCCAATATCAGTAGTTAGTAAGGAACGAAGTTTAAATGTATGGTGTAAAATAAGAAACAGTCCCGGAACTTTATTATAAAACATTTGGCTCAAACAGTAAGAACATGTAAATTTGTCCTAAAACTCATGGTGTTTGAATATAAATTCATACATTGATACAAATGGATCGCCTATTTAAAGCAAAATTTTGAATTGAATTGTAATTACCAGGCTATGTTTAAAAACAGAATCAGAGACCAGTTCCAGAAGGAATGGAGAACTAAACTAGGACAAGTGTCAAAAATGCAACAATACTTGGGTTTTAAAAATACTTTTAAATTCGAAAAATATCTAGACAAAATCCAAAATGATTTTTTGAGGAAGCTATATACAAGATTCAGATTATCAGCACACTGTCTAGTCATTGAAACTGGTCGGTACAATAATACTGACAGAGCAAATAGATTATGTACAAATTGCAATAAAAACCTTGTGGAAAATGAATACCACTTCCTCATGACATGAAAAAATATTATGATTTCAGACAAAAATACATGCCTTATATAAGATGGCCTTCAATATCTATGTTTAATAATTTAATGAAAACTGAAAACTAAAAAACTTTATATCAGATATGTTATTTTTTGAAACATTCTTTTAACATTAGAACCGTATACAAGTCAATACTGATTGATGTAAAGCCTATTATGTCTTCATCGTAAATTTATACATGTATCTGAATATATATTGCTCTCCCCATATCATTGATACCTGTTTATATATACATGTAAATACCTTCATACGTGTATTGTGTCATTTTCACGATTGATAATTTTGTGATTATTTTGTGTTGTATGTATGTTCCTGCTTTTCGTTGCCAAAGGCAAATATGTTTGCCGATTATGCATTAAATTTGGTTTGTTTTTGTTTATTTGTCTAATCTAGAACTATTAAATATTTATAAATATAGTGTTGTATCATTTAAGGAATTCCTTTGAGCTTATCAAATAAAAGGCATTATCATAAATATTTAGTCAATGTGCTCATGGCCTATTTGTTACTGTTTGATACACATTAAATTATCATCCATGATATATTATTAAAAAAACATACAACAATGAACTGTTTTTTTGTTTATAACTGCATTGTGTGTTGCTCTCCACAATACCCAACACAGTGTCAGACTGCTCATCACTAATGTATTGATATACATAGAGATTCATATAAAACGAAAGCAAATTCAACAATTTAAGTGTAATGGAATAACAATTTTAATGAATAGGACTCCTGAAAATATTAATTAATCTTGACAAACAGATGAAATTCCAACAAGAAATATCTTTTAAAAAGATGGTCTGCGCAACTTCAAGTTTGCAAATTTGTTGTACAACATAAAAAATGCCTAAATGTCATTCAATTACGCTATAATACAGAAACTCCGAGAAACTGCACAATAAATAACTCCGTAGTGTGATTAGTCATAGACACAGTATAGTCTGTTTCAATATAGTTCAACATTACTTATTGCATAAGTCGTGAACTCACACATCCATGTTAATAAACTTGTTACATAGCGATTTATCTGATTAAAACAATATAAATGTTCGCGACTGGTACATAAAACCAAGAAAGTCTTCTTAATTGCAACACCGGACAATTCCCCGTGGTGATGAATAACTACTTACTGGATAAATATTGGAATACACTATACACAATGTTAACCAATCTGCTTCAAGGTTACACACATTTTTAAATTGAAGAGAAATTGCGCAAAATTGCCTTGGTTGTTAACGTAAAAATTGATTGGTTTACAAAACACTGAATACGCAAATAGCAAAACCATGTTAGAACGGCTGCGCCGAAAAACAGCTCACGTCATCAAACCTTAATTAGTATTAAACAAGAGGGCATATATCGCTCACCTGAGTACATTGCCATCTTGGCTTCAAGAGAGTCCAGGAGGTTTTCAATGATTTGACCTCGTGACCTACTTTTTGACCAAACATGACCCAGAACCACACTGGACTTGCATTTTATTAAGTCAGGCATTCTGAACAAGTTTTTTATGTAGTTCCGGTAGATAATACAGCCTCCCGAGAATCCTAGAGGATTTTCAATCATTTGATTCTTGAATGAGTTTTGACCTCAGATGACACAATTTCAATCTGGACCTAGATTTTATTAATGCAAACAAGTCTCATGTATATAAAGTAAAAAATGTAACCTCTGGAGTGTTTTACTATAACTGGATATAGTGACCTAGTTTTTGACCCCACATGACCCAGTTTCTAACATGGCTTAGATTTTATTGACACAAACATTCTGACCAAGTTTCATGCAGATCATTGAGCCAAACATTGACCATATCTCATGTAAATCAAGTCACAATTGTGACCTCTGGAGTGTTAACAATGTTTTACTTAAATTTGACCTAATGACCTAGTGTTTAACCCCAGATGACCCATTTTCGAACTTGGCCTAGAGTTCATTAAGGCAAGCAATCTGACCATGTCTCACTTAAAACAAGTCAAAAATGAGACCTCTGGAGAGCTAACAAGGTGTTACTATAATTTGACCTAGTGACCTAGTTTTGACCCCAGATGACCCAGTGTCGAACTTGTCCTAGGTTTCATTGAGACAAAGATTCTGACCATGTCTCACATAAATCAAGTCAAAAATGTGACCTCTGGAGTGTCAACAAGGTTTTACTATAATTTGACCTAGTGACTTAGTTTTTGACCTCACACGACCCAGTTTCGAACATGGCTTAAATTTTATTGACACAAATATTCTGACTAAGTTTCATGTACTTCAGGTAAGAGATGTTACTTCTAGAATGTTAACAGTCTTAATTGTTAAATAGCTATATCTACTTTACGGTTAACTTTCCTTGAGCTTAACCAACAATTTAACCAATGATTCATCAGCTAAGCTTACGATCGAACAACGTTGAAAAACAGTATACCTAGTGTTCGCCCAATGCTTGTTTGACATGGCCCGATGCTGTCATGACATTAGGCCAACATTACGCACCAACATAGGTATGATTAGGCTGATTATATGCAAATGAATCGTCAACAAAACGTACATCGAACTAACATCAGATGTCCAAATACCACTATGTTACATGTAAAATAAAGTCGGTCAACGTTAGTTAGAAAGAGAATAAGTCGCTACTTGGAACGAAACATAGCCGACATTATGACAACTTCGTATACTTAGTCTAATTTTGATTGCGTCAGATATTTACCATAGGCTTTACTGTCCATATAGGCGAACGCAATGACGTCACACGGTTGATAGCATTTTCTGTTGATGACAGTAACAATGTCACTTCTTAGGTATCTGGGAGTTTTGTATTGACAATGAAAGTGAGTTTTAAAAATCAATACCAAATGGACTGGGAGGTTCACAAAAGGAGGGGACAAAAAACGAGATCGAAATGATAAGGACAAGGTAACTTAAACAACATCTAACATCTTCAACGACGTCGTTTTAACATAAACCACACAGCGTCACTAATTCTCTGAAAAGCTACTGTACTTGTGTCACAATCGTATTGCGCAATTCAATAGGTGAAGCATAGAAAATACAACAGTAAATCAATAAGTTCAATATTGCATTTTGTTATCGTTGACAGTGGACATGCTTTTGTTTGGAAAGCATTTGTTGTGTGTAGTTGGTAATTTGTATATTTGTAAATGTATCTTTCGTCCTTAATCTGATACAATGTAACATCGACCGGTGTTACGTGTTGTGCATTCAAACATTATAGAGTTTACTGTTTGAATAAAACGTTGTTTTAATTCGTAAACGGTAATGAATGTTGGTAATGATCGGAAACTCTCATAATAATATTTTGTTTTGACCTGATGATCAATTCAATGATGCACAATGGTAGAACATTTATTAACATGGAGTATGACTACATTTTGAAACTTTAATTAGAGATATATGAATTGAAAGCCTTATCAGGTTTCAAACTATCACGCAAGTTGACATGTAATGAATGGTTGCTTTGGTTATGAGGTTAGATTGCTTCCATGAATTGTGTACAATATCAAATATTAAACAATTCTGTCAAAACAAGTGTTTCGGGGAAAGCTAGATGACTTACATGTATATTAAGCCTATCTGTAATATTAAATTCTGTTCTACAGATAAATGTTGCATTCTATAACAAAGTAGGGCTATATATCATCCATCTGAAAATTCTATTAGCTGTTCTATTATTTATATATTTTCTGCTTTTGTTTACTTACTGATCATGTTACTACTAAATTGGTTTCACAATACTCCAATGCAATCAGTCAAACAAATGCGTCTAAATTCAATATCGTGGTACTAATATAAATCACTTTAAAGTAACTTGAAAAATAATTAATTGTTATACTTCAACAATATTTTTTAAAAAATCCATGTTTATTTGCATTCTTGAATGATTGAATTTTACCAGGAATATTTCTGTTCTTTGCGTTTTAGCGATATATATTGTAAATTTTGTTACCAATACTGCTTGTTTACAGTGAATGATAAAGAGTGCATCTGTTCGTCTGTTTGGGGACACCTTGTCTAATAATACTACAATTCACGGTTATCATTATTGTTATCATCACCATAATCATCATCACCAAAGACTGGTATTTAGGTATTTTTCATCACCATCATCATTATTATTATCACCACCATCATCATCATCATTATCATAACCATCATCATTACTATATATATATATTATCATTAATACATGTACTATCATTGTGAATGACTTTGTTAACTCTACAGTGTATATACTCGTGTGTGTGTATATTTTGTATATCTTGTATGAGTTGTATTTATGAATAAGTTTGTATCCTGTGTATATTTTGTCTGTGTTACCTTTTATGTGTCAATGGTGTAAACAACTTTGCCCTTTTAATGCGCAACTTAAGTAGGCCGAGTTGGATGAGGCCGAGATGGTATAAGTAGGCCGAGTTGACTCGACACTAGCCACCTGTCTATATATACTCTTTACAATGTATTCGTCTAATTAATGCGTGCATTTGAACATGTCTGTTCACTTGTTATAGCTAAGTCAAATGTAGCTCATGTAATACCTTACGGCGGCTTTACTTAACCTTACGCTCCCGCAGTGTCTCCAACCACTCGATTAAATTGGAGAACAGTAACGCAGAATTAGTTCTCTCTCGTATAATATTGTTCTAATCGAGACGACATCAGTGGAAACTAAAAAAGTACAATTAATTTGCATTAAGTTTCGACTAAATGAACTGCATGTGCATTTTGTCTTTGTTTTAGATATGTACATGGTAAGTAGTATTCTATATTCATTGTCAAAGTAACACTGACAAGAACTCGGGCAGATTTTCAGATTTGTTGAAATAGCTCGAAATCGGATGTCTCGTACTGCGGATGTTTTGATACTGGTAGCATGATTTACCACACACCACCCAACACGTCGTTGTAAAAGTATATCGTTATTGTTTTCTCTGTTCTTTAAATTAATAATGATGTTTTCATTGTTATTTTTACTGGAGTTTAAATGCTTTAAAATCATAAATTTGTAATCGGTTACGGAGAAACTTCATTTAATTTTTACAAACTTGTGTGACAGTAATATTTTCTAAACGTTAAAATCACAATGTCCATACATGCCATATCTCACGCCGTGAGACTATTCCTCAGGTATTTTCATGCTTCCTCACGGTCTAACGCCATTAGATTAAAACCTCACGTAAAATTGAACCTCCAAGAAAAAAAGAGAAAAAATCACTGATCGTGCGAAATTTTGTATCTCGGACATACTATGACACTTCGATACTACCCGAAAATGTTGATTAGAGGTAAAAGTTGACACTTTGTTGATTGGCTTTGATCAGCTGTTGATTGACCTTTACAAAGTATTTGCATTATACTGAAAACCCCTAGCAGGCGTCCGTGTCCTATGAACGCATCTAGTTTAAGGATGTTCTGGATTTAGTTTTAAGATTTGGCATCGCTTTGTCAGCATGCACATTCACATACTACGAAGCGTAATTCATGTATAAAAATCAACATGCACAAAAATCAGCAGCCACAGGTACATGCATCAAAATCAAAAATGTGATTCTGACGAGTCAAGAGCGTAATCTTGATTCAATCCGGCCAATTAAATGAGCTGATCAAAATTTCAAATTGTAGCCATTTCTGGTGCACAGGTGTGTTTGTGGGGGGTGGGAGACATCAAAACATGTTTTGTTTTATTTTGGCTTAATGTTGTTTTTTTCACAGAGATGAATTATTGAGGATTTACATTGCGGATCTGTTTTGTTATTTCAGATCTCAACTATTCATTGCTCATGGAGAATAACATAGTGACAGATTTTGAGCGGTTGCGGGTGTTTTCCAGCTCCATCGGTAAAATGGATGACCTTGTTCATGATTTAAGCCTTGCCTTAGAAGATGCAGCAAGTCACAAAAGGTCCAAAAGCGATGGTGGGCATGGTGCTTCCTCATCCAGCACAAGACGTCATCCTCGAAAAAGAAAAGGAAGACGAAAACGCCATCAGCCGGAAAATGGCAACATGAGTGAAGCCTCTCAGAGTAGCATTGATGAAGCAATTAAGGACTACATGGAAAACTGCGCTCAGAGTGATTCAGATGACTTAACTATTGCTCATCATATTGTAAGACTTACCATGCCTTTGAATATTAACTATGTTCCATCCCAGGTCGAGTCTGACTCTGTGAATGAATCATTGTTTTCCCCAATAAGGCCTCAGAGACGACGAAAAAAGTACAAATCTATGGCAATAGATCCTGATCCCAATTCTTCGCAGCATGATTCTCCTGTGCAAGGTAAACCGAAATATAACAGACAGAAGGGTAAGACTGTGAAGCTTCCACATTGTAGCATGGGAACTAGTCCTATGGATGGTGGTGGCTTTTTGCATCCGATGAAGGAAGGGAGCGTGGATGAAATCCTGCCTGGAAAACGAAAGCGTAGTACTAGGCCAAAACCGGATTATGGAGCAGGGACAGACCAGAGCAGAACAGAAGACTGCTGTAAAGATGACGATCCAATGGATTCAGCTATGAATTCACAGTGAGTTAATTATCACGTTTTGAACTACTAAAGCAATACTAATTGCATTCAGTTGCACCTTAAAAACAGGAATTCCAAATGTAATTGCCTATTATTTTAAAATCTCTATGTAAACAAATGATATATAAGGTATAATTATTCAATAATTTCTTTATTACTCTCCTAATATTTGTTGTATTTCAGGAAATTATCTCTGTCTGAATGATATATTAGTCCTTAAATGCAGTTATTGATATATATATGTGCTATTTTGATATTCAAAATTCATTAGAATAGGCTTAGTTGCTATTGTCACCAAAACAGTATACTGTTTCTTGGTGCAGAATTGTTTGTACTAATGATCTTTTGGCAATCTCTGAGGAACATTATTTTTGTTTCAGGGAGGGAAGTAGTTCAACAATAAGCACTAGCAGTAGCGAGTCTGTGTCAGCTGATGAATTCTGTGTGACACATGAAGGTAAGATATACGTATAACATTGGCAAATTGACTGATACTCGTATATAGTCCTTTCCCAAAACTAGGTAGTCTCCCTTAGTAAATCACCGCTTACTTCCCCTGATTACTTCTTTAGTACTTCCGGGGACTATTAGCGTCGGGTCAATAATGGCGGAGATAGCGAAAATTATCGAAGCGTGCAAGAATGACTCATTAGTAGTTATAAAGTGGATTAAACTTACCCTATTGTAAAAATCAGCCTTTTAAGATGTTAAATCCTAAATAAAATCATGTGGTTAATATTGAAAGTTATTCCAAAAAAAGCAATCAAACAATCCCATAAGAAATTTTCACGGACCACGATTTCATCATCACTATTTCTAAATAAGTCGGTAATTTTCCACTTCAATTCTGATATTTTCTTCAAAGGTTAATTTTATTAATCCATTTCAACGCCAATTAATTAGTTTTAAAGACTGCTGTGAAAAACAATCTGGGTTTAATAATCTTTAAAAAGGCGTAAAGATGGACCAAACAAAGGATGTAAATTACGCGAGCAATACGTCATCGAGCAAAAAGACATCGTACACAAGTCTATTTTCTGAAAATTTCACCACGGGTACTTATTGTCTGTGTTGCAATTCTTGTGACAACAATTTAATTTTCAACAAGAATAAACATCAAAGATGTTTGAAGTCACTGGCTAAGTCTTTGAAGTAAATATTTTTGGAGGACAGTTGCAGCCACGTTGTGAATTACAAACTGCGATCAAAGATTGATATGACCTAATCATTGCAATTATCAATGGGATTAATTAAATCAAACAGGAAATAGCAATATGTATTAACACATAATAAAGATCTCCTGGGGTTTTATGACTCTTATGTTTTTACAGCTGACACATGGGGCAATTTAGTGACCAGTAGGACTAATCTTCTGTGTAGGGCGTGGCTTATGAATTGCAAAACAATTAGCATCAACCAATCAGATTAAATGAACCATAAGAAATATATATTAATTAATGTCAATTATCATTAGCTGTGATAATAGAGCTACTGAAGGCAATTTTAACATTTAGGAATATTTGTTTTATTTACATGTGCCAACATACGCCAATGTAACTGTAACTGTATTAGTAAATCTGCATTTGTGTTTGAGCATAGATTTTGCTTGAATAAATTAATTTTATAACAAAATATAAATATTGACTAAAATGGTGACTGTAGTATAAACTTTGATTATATATAAATAATTATAATTGCTAATTAATATGTTCTATTGGGATTATAAACCCAATTTCACCACAATTATTTTAGAAATACACAAAGTGCATGTGTATCTCAAATTATAATTTTCTGTATCTTCTATAATTGTTTTTCACAGCATTCTTTTGAAATAAATAGTTTACAAGGAAGTGTATTAGTACAATTAAACTAAATGAAAATATCCAAAATGAAGTGGTCATTTTCGGAAAATGACCGACATTTTTAGAAATAGTTATGATGCAATCGTGCTCTGAAAATTGATTGTTTGATCGCCGTTTATGGATTAACTTTTATTATTAACCATATATTTTTAGTGGAATTAACATCTTACAAGATTGCTCTTTGCATTAGTGTAAGTTAAAATTACGGTACTTATTATAAAAAACGAAAATTTATTGGAAACTTGCCACAAGTATGTGAAGAAATTACGCTTCCGCGAGTGCAGTGTAAAATCGCTACCTATGATGTTTTAAATGCAGTTTATGCAAATACTTTATATAGTAACCCAATTTTTTTACATGCTTTAGCTTAAGGAAAGAGCGATCTTTTCATAAGAATAAATTAGAATGTCCGAATTTTACGAAAAAAATGGATTTATAGTGGTTTAAAAACAAGTTGAGTGAAAACGCGTGATCATGGAGATGGTATTAGGGCGTGAAATCGAGTGAAGAGTAACAGTTCTTCCATCGATAACCTTTCCACGGTAGATTCCCTTACTAACACAACAAAATTTCAATGATTTCTTCGCTGATTTCATCTCTTAATCGCTGTTGTTATTGATGTATTGATTAACGGATTAACGTATCGATAGTCCCCGGAAGTTTACTAAACACTTGCGCATGCGTATAACGGCCTCAGGAACGACAACTTTTCAAGGGAGACTACCTAGTTTCGGGAAAGGCCTATTACCAGCCTTGTTGCATTACACTGGCACCATGTTCAAATACCTGCTGTTTCTGACCAAGAGCCAGTCTAGGAGCTGGAGTGAATGGAGATAGGTTTCTTGGTATGAATAGAGAAACTGATAGATTTCTATTGCATTCTCACTGTGCAATTTTAACCTACCAGTACCACTGTGTGATTTTGTTGCTCTGATTTTCAATATGTACAAACTGACTTGTATTTTGCATATTCTCAGCTGATGATGAACAGAGTGACTTCTTCCATGAGACTGGACCTTCCAGTGGTATACCAGGAGTGTTTCCGTGGTGGGAGAATGAGAGGGTCAATAGTGGGGATGAATCTATGGTCTCTGATAAACAATTCCAGCAAATACTTAATGGTAGTTTTCAGCATCTGTCCAGATCCTCACAGATTGGATTCAAAGCCAGAATGAGTCGGATTATGAGACATGTAAGTTTATACATGATCATGTAAAATCTCAACGTGAATTTCCGTCATTTGGGAATGTTACCATCACTGACAGAATTGGGTAAATTGTCTTGATTAGGAAAAATTTAAACAGGATATATAAATGGAAAAAAAATCTTAATCTATTTCTAAAGGTGAGAAGTACAAAGTACAATCATTTATGCACTTAAAATACTAATAAATAGGAAAAGAGGCAAAAGAAAAAATGCCTTTTAGCCATTTGGATAATTATCCCCTTGGAAAACTAACTCGCATTGGGAATGACTCAGTTTTGCAGAACTGACTTTATTGAGGGGAAAATTATGATTAAATTCTTTGAAGCTATTTTAATATTTTGCCAGCCCATTAGTTATGATATTGCTTGGTTGATAATATATTCATAAAATTTCCTTTCAGCTTGTGTGCTTTAAATGCAAATTTTAATATCATGGGTTTGAATAGGAAGCAAATGTTTTATTAATGATACAGAGCTTGGGAATAAGCACACTGACATAATACTTATTCCATAGAGACTACCAGTCAATGAGATAATGAATCTAGATTATATAATACATGTGATTTAATCTGAATATTGATGAATGCGAATAATTATTTTTTCAGTGCGGAAGGGAGATTCGATTTGGACGTAGGAAACTGAAGGGAAAGGTAAGTCAGTCGAACCAGGAATTTTGTTTTGTCTGTCTTCTAGAGTTGTCTTTCTTTATTTGAAAAGCAGATGCTTAATGCAAATGGAATGAAATATTCAAAATTATTCGCAAGTAACCATTTGTCATTAATCAGTTTCTTTATCTTCCTTAAGAAATATTTGAAGACTATAGTTCTACTTGAGCTGTATACAGGTAATTGAATCAAGGTCTCTCAAATTGCTGTAGGAATGATACATTAATAACATGAACATAATGTAAAGCAAGCCAATGATAACATGATATAGAACTTATTGTGTGTACTCATGAAGGATATGTACAAACCAATTGTCCATCAAATCAGCAAGTATCAAAATGAATGTCACTACTATGTACAATTTTGTAGTTCAATTTTTAAACAACAACTGATTGCTGACACGTTAACAGTAGGCTCTTAAAAGCACATTTGCCAACATTATAAAGGTGTGAAGATGACCACTGGCCGCATGATTCAGTGCGGAACTGAATGGGAGCCGGACAAAACCCCCTCCAGACAAAATCCCCTTCGCTCATTTTGTACAAGGTGGACATAATCCCCTTCATGAATTTAACAAGGTGGACAAAATCCCCTTCACTGATTTTACAAGGTGGCAAAATCCCCTTCATGAATTTTACAAGTAGGACAAAATCCCCTTCTTATTCTTAACTACAAATAACTACAAATATTATGCTATTATGTTTTCACTTACATACAAACTGTAAAAAACTACCATCTCCCCATGTTTACAGACTCACTATGGTTGCATGTTTGCTATGGTTATCTACTCCCCATGTTTACAGACTCACTATGGTTGCATGTTTGCTATGGTTAGCTACTCCCCATGATTACAGACTCACTATGGTTGCATGTTTGCTATGGTTAGCTACTCCCCATGTTTGCAGACTCACTATGGTTGCATGTTTGCTATGGTTAGCTACTCCCCATGATTACAGACTCACTATGGTTGCATGTTTGCTATGGTTGGCTACTCCCCATGTTTACAGACTCACTATGGTTGCATGTTTGCTATGGTTAGCTACTCCCCATGTTTGCAGACTCACTATGGTTGCATGTTTGCTATGGTTAGCTACTCCCCATGTTTGCAGACTCACTTTGTTTGCTATAGTTAGCTACTCCCAATGTTTACAGACTCACTATGATTGCATGTTTGCTATGGTTAGCTACTTCCCATGTTTACAGACTCACTATGGTTGCATGTTTGCTATGGTTAGCTACTTCCCATGTTTGCAGACTCACTATGGTTGCATGTTTGCTATGGTTAGATACTACCCGTGTTTACAGACTCACTATATATGGTTGCATGTTTGCTATGGTTAGCTACTTCCCATGTTTACAGACTCACTATGGTTGCATGTTTGCTGTGGTTAGCTACTTCCCATGTTTACAGACTCGCTATGTTTGCTATGGTTAGCTACTCCCCATGTTTACAGACTCACTATGGTTGCATGTTTGCTATGGTTAGTTTCTTCCCATGTTTACAGACTCACTATGGTTGCATGTTTGCTATGGTTAGCTACTTCCCATGTTTACAGACTCACTATGTTTGCTATGGTTAGCTACTCCCCATGTTTACAGACTCACTATGGTTGCATGTTTGCTATGGTTAGCTACTTCCCATGTTTACAGACTCACTATGGTTGCATGTTTGCTATGGTTAGTTTCTTCCCATGTTTACAGACTCACTATGGTTGCATGTTTGCTATGGTTAGCTACTTCCCATGTTTACAGACTCACTATGTTTGCTATGGTTAGCTACTCCCCATGTTTACAGACTCACTATGGTTGCATGTTTGCTATGGTTAGCTACTCCCCATGATTACAGACTCACTATGGTTGCATGTTTGCTATGGTTAGCTACTTCCCATGTTTACAGACTCACTATGGTTGCATGTTTGCTATGGTTAGCTACTTCCCATGTTTACAGACTCACTATGGTTAGCTACTTCCCATGTTTACAGACTCACTATGGTTGCATGTTTGCTATGGTTAGGTACTTCCCATGATTACAGACTCACTATGGTTGCATGTTTGCTATGGTAGTTACTTCCCATGTTTACAGACTCACTATGGTCACATGTTTGCTATGGTTAGCTACTCTCCATGATTGCAGATTCACTTCGGTTACATATTTGCCATGGGTAGTTTACTCCCATGATTGCAGATTTACTATGGTTACATATTTGCCATGGGTAGCTACTTCCGGTGATTTCTGACTCACTATGGTTACATATTTGCCATGGGTAGTTACTTCCCATGATTGCAGACTCACTTTGGTTACATATTTGCCATGGGTTGTTACTTCCCATGATTACAGACTACCTATGGCTACATATTTGCCGTGGTAAGCTACTCCCCATGATTACAGACAACCTGTGGTTACATATTGGCTATGGTTGGCTACTCGCGTTGATTGCAGACTCACTATGGTTACATATTTGCCAAGGTTGGCTACTCACCATGATTGCAGACTCACTATGGTTACATATTTGCCATGGTTGGCTACTCACCATGATTGCAGACTCACTATGGTTACATATTTGCCAAGGTTGGCTACTCACCATGATTGCAGACTCACTATGGTTACATATTTGCCAAGGTTGGCTACTCACCATGATTGCAGACTCACTATGGTTACATATTTGCCAAGGTTGGCTACTCACCATGATTGCAGACTCACTATGGTTACATATATGCCATGGTTGGCTACTCCCCATGATTACAGACTACCTATGGTTACATATTTGCCAAGGTTGGCTACTCACCATGATTGCAGACTCACTGTGCTCCCATAGTTTAGTTGTTTAATAACTACATATTTTTAGTGGATTTGTTAGTATACCATGATTACATTTTTACCATTACGGTTGGTATTATAGTTTATTGCTTTTAAATGAATGTAGTTTTTTCTAGATACCTGGTTATACAGTTCAAAGATTTATTCAAGAAAGACACAAATGGAAAAGCATTCAAGGGAAGATCAGTTCCTGGTACGCTAGTGCAAACAGCAATGGAAACAATAGCAGCACTTTGACTGATAGTAAACGACAGCGAAAAACACCACCCCCATTAGATGAAGGTGATTTTGGTAAATATTTATTATTGAATAACTCTTGAAATTTAAGATCTTACCTCAGAACTTTCTGATAATGATTATAAGTCAACCACATTAACTTTTACGGTCTTGAAAATGATTGTTGCTGACTTCAAATCACTTGATGCTCGCCTCTGCATGTTCGTATAATTCGCAGGATGTATAATTATGTTTGAGAAAGCTATCCAGCTGGCTTACTGAAGGTCAGTGGTTTTCCCTAGGCGTCCAAAATAATACTATAAGGCACACTTAGGTCTTCCTCTGGTCTGATAGTTGTAATAATTCTGAAAAATGAATTCATTTTATCTTTGGTAGGTTATATTGGAGTTGAGGCAGAACCGATACCAGAGTCTAACGTAGGAAATAGAATGTTGCAATCCATGGGCTGGTCCCCTGGGCAAGGTTTAGGTGCTGAAGGAGCTGGCATCCGGGCACCAATCACTGCGCACATGCGGCCTCACAGACAGGGACTTGGCTGTTCCGAACTCACTGCGTTAAGATCGGACACCAGTCGTTCAGGAAATACTGCACGTCATACTGCTGAAAGTAAACCAAACATGGATGCAAAGGACAATAGAACTCACAACCAGAATGTTTGGTCCTGATGTTCATCCATATATCAGCATTTACTACTTGCTTTTACATTTATTATGTATTTTGTAGAAGGCAAATGTTTCAAATGTTAGAGAATTTGTTGACAACAATTTCGAAATAAGACCACAAGCTTTAAATACTGTTATACAATTATGTTGAACTTTTATTTCTTTCGTGATCGACATTTGTCATCAGGCTTACAATTTGTTTTCTAGATGTTAGCAATGATACATGATATCTCTCATGATTCCTTTTCACAGGCATGAGAATTTGTTCACAGATTTGCAGAAATCCGCGGATTTTAACCCTTGCTAGGGCTATTTTTGAGACAATTTAAGTCATCTTAGATGCTTAGAAGACAGAAGTTTCAGCAGCCACCTGGACCCCTTGCCAAATTTTCAGCTGATTTTGCATTCAGTGTTCAGTTACCTCTTTGAATAGTATCAGTCAAATGGATCGTCTCTATTTTATTGATTTTATTTGTAAGATTTTAAGATTTAAGTGCAATTATACATGACTTCAAGGACCAATTTTATAGAAGTTTGTCCAATCAGATTGACGGGCTTAGAATTGTAAGCAAGTGATACATCAGATGTTTTATCAGAACCTGCAAAGTTTTGTGTGTAAAGTCAACTAGGATCCAAGTTTATATTAAAAAATCAAAATATTTAAATGCTACTACCGATATTTTTTAGATAATTAAAAAAGTACAAATGAACATGAAGATGTTAAATTTCTTGTCTAGCTTGAAACAACTGATAATAGCTGAAATTATTTTATATTTCATCTTAAAAAAGAGTTAATGTTTTATGTGCTATCTGAATGGTTGAATCTTGGGTAGTTTTTACGGGTCCTGTACAAGCCAAAATCCAGAGATCCTGTGGGTAATCACATGGCATGCCATGTTGAGCATGTACACCTTTCATGCCTCTGTCAGATGAGTCCGAGGGGTGGTCCCATGCCTGTTAAACTGGAGAAACAGTATATGCCTTTAGCCCATGGGGAGTCTGTATGTCAGGAACTTCTTGTGAGCGAGGGATTAAAATCAAAAGTATCATTCTGTTGCCAAGATTTTGACATGAATCTTGGAATGTGTAATTTTTTTTAATTTGTACGTAAAGATCTCAACATTTGTTATCATACTTATGCTGGGTGATGTTCTTGAATGGATGTCATATATTGTAAATAATTGATGTTTCACTGGCATGTATTTGTGTCATTGTTTCATGTACATGTAACATTAAAGTAATATTTTGCTCATTTTCGAGGTCATTTGTTTACCTACCCAAACAGGAAACATGTATTTCATACAGTTAATATATCAATAAAAAAGAATGAACTCATTATGTAATCATCTGTATTTGTTGAAAAAAGAAGTTTGTATTATCACAAATTATAAAAACTTTAACAAAATGGTAATTTTTCTAGTTATATGTCTTCTAGCATTATAATGAAATGAGATATTTTTAATTGGTTATACATTGCAATGGTTCTTATTAAAGATGTTTTAGCCAATGTAACACCGATACTGGATCAAACCCATTCCAACATTTTACCTTCAGATGAGCCAGATACATCTTTAATGTTACAGTGTTAAGTAATGTACCATGTGTACACCATCTTAACTACAGCGTTTGTAGCTGTACGAAACATGTAACAAGTATTAGTTTGTTAGTGCCTGTATGTCGGTACACTTACATATAGCTTATAGCATTGAGGAAATGGTTTGTTTGTTTGTGCCAATACACTAAGTGTGATTGCTATTCCAAGGGGGCCTTATTCACAATGATTTTAAGACTGAAACTCAGACTTAGATTTAAATATTCTTTTTGCTCCTATGTTGATATAGCAGTATAGATTTAATAAAAACTGGCAAACATGTACAGTGGGTGACAACAATTATTCAGACAAAATTCCCTTCATTTAGATTTAATGAAAACAGAAGACTGGTAAATATAAATTTGCAAATTTAATGTCCCAAGTCTGAATTTCTGTCTGAAATTGTATGTGAATAAGGACCAAGGGTCTGAGGTTATAACACTTGAGAATAGTCTCCAAAATCAAATCTAAAAATAATTATTATCTTATTTCTCAAATATGTACATGCATAAAGAAAACTGAGATTAATTTCATGATCTTAACAATCAACTTGAGAACGTCAAACATAAAATGAGATTTGAACTCAAAGAAGAATCTCAAGTTATTTTTTAATATTGGACCCTGAAAACTGTTGTTAAAGCTGTATAATGTGTGCATTTAAGTTAAGAAAAAACTGTTTATTGATTGATTTTTTGTGTGCATAACGCCTCGCCAGCATTCCCTATGAGTCAGTTTTGTATTGGCAAGACTTGTGTTAAATAGAAGTGATTTATCTATGCACGATATATCTATAGAAGTTTTAAATTACAACTCTTGTAGCATAGAATTATAGAAAATGAATCAGTTATGAACTATGTTTATTTTTCAGTGTGTTGTTTAGTATTTTGTAAAGGCCAGTGTACAAGTAGGTTGATGGGACCAGAGGCAATGTTTGTAGATTTAGTTAACTTGTTGTTTTTGTTGTTGTTGGATACTTCAGTTTATGTATACTGGTGAAAAGAGCTAATCTACCACTTTGAAAATCACTACATTACATGTGATGAAGTGATCTGAAATGATGAATTGCGATAACTCAATTCATTTGAATGATAAATGATACGGCTTACTGCAGTAAAATTTGATAGGTTTACCTAAACTTTTTGCGATAACTCAATTCATTTGAATGATAAATGGTACGGCTTACTGCAGTAAAATTTTGATAGATTTACATCAACTTTTTGCGATAACTCAATTCAATTGAATGAATTTGACCAGTATATTATTTTAATGTTGGGTCTAACTTGGGTTTGCTAGTTTGTACATGACATGATTCTGGCATTACTAAATGCTACAAAAATACTGATAAGATTTAAAATGATTTTATTTTTTTGTGCAATGTTTTAAATAGTTTATTATGGCTATAATGGAGATTACTTTGTTAATTCTTGTAGATGTCACTTAGTTAGTTGTTAATTTAGTTAAGCATTTGTTTAAGATTAGTTAAAATGTACATAAAATATTGAAACAGGGGGATTTGCATTTCTGAAATGATAGTAACTCATTGTACAAGAAAATCGTACTCTCTTCACTCGGTCCACAAACTCAATCTGACAAAGGTGAATAGAACACAATAATGCTCTCTTGCCCTCTAAGGCAAGTGATGAGGGTGACCTTTAGTTTGAAGTGTTCTAACCGTTTATACTTAAATAAAAAAAAATGTGTTTTTTGACAATACCTGTGTGACAGAGGTGGCATTTATTATGAAGTACTAAATTGAATTGTGTGAGGTTTGCATATGATCCATGACATATTGGCTTTTACTTCTGTTTAATGCTGATGTATTTTTGTATCTTTAGTGTTTTACATGAATACATTGTTTGCTTGACTTTGTTTCTTAGGTAACTTCACTGATACTGTTCACCTTTGCAGTATTGGCAAGCTAAAATGTTTGTATTATGTTTAATAATTGGCTTACAATCATTTTATGTTTTCGAGTTGTTAAGTTGCATACCTATGAAAAGCAACATCAAATAAATACCTTTAAATATCAGTACAGGTCTACTAGTAAAAGAGTGTCTTTCCCATATTTCTAAATCAAAGTAGACATTTTAAGTGAAAAGCGTTTATTGGCTTCGTATGAATTTTATACATGTCCCTTTTTCTGCCCCCCCCCCCCCCACTACAGCCTTCATGTACTAAGGAATGTGCATTACCACACTGAAATAGTATTATTTAGAACACAGTGCTTCATTACCTAAGATTCGGAAAATTAAGTTGCTGGCAGCTTTAATTCAACCTTTGATTGGAGAATTTCCTTTTTACTGTTCATTCATATTGTGGATAGTCTTTCATAAAACACTTAACTAGTGAACTTATAAACTCATCCATGAATTTCTTCACCTGATAATCACGCTACACATACGATTTATTCAAGGAGTGAAAACAAAACGAGTTTATATAAGGCATGAGAATTTTTCACGTAAATCAGCGGATTTGACGCTCACAGGGGCTGATTTTGAGACAATTTATGCCATCTTAGATGCTTAAAAGACCAGGAGCTTCAGCAGCCACTTGGACCCCTTGCCGAATTAAATGCTGTTACATGCATATGATAAAACTGCAGATAGACTAGTTTGGTTGTCTTCTTTGGAATTGTACCTAGTCAATATTGTTTTTTCTTGTTTGTTTGTTTTACATGTTTCAATTTTTTCCATTCAGCTTCAATTTATTTCAATGTTTTAGTGATTTACTTAAGCTGTGAGGAATTTCTGTCAATATTCTGTCATTTTAAAGCAAATATTTTACCACTTGTCTCATCAAATTATGTGATTATGACATCTTTGCATTTATCAGATACAGCATTTGTAAACTTATCAATATATTTTCTGCACATTACTGATCATTTCACATCTCAATGTGCCATGTTTATTGTTTCTAGAACTGATTTAAAGTAGGTTTTATAATGGGACTACTCTTAGATTAGGTATGTTTGAGCTTATATCAGGCAATAAACTGAACATAGGGTGTGTTTTAGCTTATATCATGCAATAAACTGAACATAGGGTGTGTTTGAGCTTATATCATGCAATAAACTGAACATAGGGTGTGTTTTAGCTTATATCATGCAATAAACTGAACATAGGGTGTGTTTTAGCTTATATCATGCAATAAACTGATGAATTAAACTGAACCTAGTTTATGTTTGAGCTTATATCATGCATCAAACTGAACCTAGTTTATGTTTGAGCTTATATCATGCATCAAACTGAACCTAGTTTATGTTTGAGCTTATATCATGCATCAAACTGAACCTAGTTTATGTTTGAGCTTATATCATGCATTGAACTGAACCTAGTTTATGTTTGAGCTTACATCATGCAATAATCTGAACACAGGTTATGTTTGAGCTTATTTCATGCAATAAACTGAACCTAGTTTATGTTTGAGCTTATATCATGCAATAAACTGAACCTTGTTAATGTTTGAGCTTATATCATAAAATGAACTGAACCTAGGTTATGTTTGAACTTACATCATGCAATGAACTGAACCTAGGTTCATTTGAGCTTATGTCATGCATGAAACTTAAGCCAGAATATATTTCAGCTTATATTATCTTTGATGCTTGAACCTCAACCATTATGTTAGAGCTTAAATTATCCAGGTTATATTTTAGCTTCAGTTACCTGTAGAACTGGAAACAGATTATATATGAACATACAATTATTATCATTGATACAGGAACACGCCCTGCATTCAGTTACGGCTAACAGTTGCTAACGTTACAAAACTGTTTTTTTTTTGTATCCCTTACCCGCTGTATCACATACATTATACATGGGGAACCAAATTGCAAACGATACGAAATGTTAGCCGCAAACACCATTACTGAATGCAGGGCAGGTTAAAGATGATATACCTTGTGTATATAATCATAGAATATGGTATTGGTTTTTGTTTCACTATTCACAAAATCAATGGCAACTTACTTGTTACTGACTGACAATTTGTCGTTCATGATCTAGTTGGGACTGTTTCATTACTTTGTGTTATAATGACTGTTTTGTTTATTGTGATGTTTTGCCTTGACTTAATATTTTTATTGTGTTTTTAATTACCATTAAGTTTGCATTAATTACATTTTATTCCTGACTTAATCATTATTGAAGTTGTTAGTACATTCTTAGTTGATTTATGTCTGGTTGGAAATTTGTTGATCATATAGCTTGTAAGACATTGTTTTGTCAGGCTGGCATGTTTATGTCTTGTATCAAAGCTGCATTCACGTTGATCTTGAAATAGTACCTTGAAATAAATCAAATGCATGATCCTGGAGGATATTTTGATCAGCAGCTATATGAATTGTATAAAAGTATTTTTCCATGTGTAATATTTGTTTTTTCAGTTCAGTGGTTATAATGTGATTGTATTTTAATCATTACATGATAAAAGTTATGTATTTTACATGATTGTATGAATACAAGAAAATAAATTAGCTATAGAAGTGGTGTTGTTTTATCTGGTTCATCACTTGGTATGTTGCTATTTACCTCTTAACTGATGTCATTATTATTTCTGTTGCTTAGAAACAGTAACTATACATATCTATGTTTCATATAAGGTAGATTTGAATTTGAATGGTACCTATCATATATATATACACATATTTGATAAGTACCATTCCAGTTGCTTATTCAAAGTACAGATATTCATTAAGATTTAAAGGTCAACTAACACATCAGTTGGAGAAAGTCTTACAGATGTAAGGTTTCGTATGACATTGCATCGTATAAATACTATACATGTACATGTATTTCAAAAGGGCTCCAACATTTGTTATGGAGATTTATTCTGAATACATGTATGTTAAACATGTGTAATGCACAAGTACTTGTACATGCAAACTTAGATGCATCCCTTATATTACGAAATTACGCAGTGTATTGATTTCGTGCAATATCTCCTTCAATTAACACACTTATTTTATTATGAGTGCCCGTTCCATGAAGTGTGACATCGTCTTGGTGTGGGGGTATATACAGGAGGGGTAATTGCCTTCCGAAGTTTTCTGGGTCTCCCTAGAAAAAATGACAAATCAAGTTTTCTGGGTGTAAGAGTCATTTGGTGTCATTTGAGGTTAATGAGAGCATTGATGTTAAACAATTTAATATCCGTACCAAGTCGATTTCAGATAAAAACTGACAATATACATGTAATTATGTTTAAAATGTACTGTATAAGCTTTCTAGTAAAGTTGTGCGTTTGTTTCATCATACTGCACCTATCAAAAGTTTGCCCCAAGGGGTATACCCAGGGGAATTAAACGATTTGTCTTCTTTTGGGTCCCCACCCTAGAGCAAGGCATTTTGTTTAAATCCCCACAGTGGGAGATGCTAATTCCCGACTTCTTTTATCTATTTCCCGGAACCATTCGGTATATCAAATTCCCACCATTAGGGAAACGTCTTCTGTATATATCCCGTGTATCCCCCCTGTGCCAAGACATTGATAAGTGCAAAAAATTGAAACTCCCAACAGCCGTCTCGCAAGTGCCACATACTCATTTTATTGATAAAACTTCAGTTACATCTTTGATTACGCGGGTTTGTCAATGTCCTTTATAGACCACGGTTGTCACAGCTTGTTTTATTTACAAGGAGGTAACATATTGCGCGTATCATGTCGTGCAAGCATTCAATAATCATCAATTTGTCATCTGCGTTGGTTAAATAAACGTCGTGCAAAACTCACGAGAGTTGGAAACTTTCTGTAGAATGACCGTGGACTTATAGTTGAAAAATCTAGTGTTTTGCTGTCACCGAAATCATCGCCGAAATGCTGACGAAAAGATTGTCTTTTTTTCTCACATATTTTATTATGTTTGGAGTTCGAGCAAGTGGAACTGCTTTGACTTTTGAACTTCCGGATAAGAAGCGATTCTGCATCAACGAACGCTTTGAAGGTGCTAAAGAGTACGTGATGGATTACAGGGTCATTCGTGGCGGCAAAAACGATGTGGATGTCTTTGTTAGAAGCCCAAACGGGAAGGTTTTACATAAAAAGACGCAGGTTAAGGATGGTAGCTTCGAGTTTGAATCGTCTCGGGGAGATTTTTCTTTCTGTTTTAGCAATGAATTCTCAACCTGGACCCATAAAGTTGTGTACTTCGATTTACGACCGCGTGAAGTAGACTCGTTAGCAGGCGAGGCAGGAGTAGTAAAACCATTCGCTGGAACCTCGTCTGAAAATTCATGCGACGAAATTCACGAGAAAATGTCGTCTGTTGTGAAACATCAGCGTGACTATCGACTTAAAGAATCAATCAGTCGACATCTAGCGGAAACTCTGCGCACGCATGTTACGTGGTGGGCATTCACTCAGACGCTTGCAATTTTAATGGCAGGATTTGGACAGTCTTTAATTTTGAAACGATTCTTCACCGAAAAATCTTTGCCTAACACTATAGAAACTGAAACATAGCTTTGTTCTTTTAAAGATAACGTTTTATTCAACAACTTTTTGGTGAAACAAAACAAAGCAGCAATGACATTACGTGTACACGAAGGATGCCGGGTGGCATTAACGCCCGTTACTGCGGTTACTGTGATTTGTTAGTTTTTTTGGCGTGAGCTTCTTTTATCCGCGACAACGTTGTTCTGATGTTCAGGTCATATAAAAGTAATTTACACCATTAGAAAACTTACGATTGTTTTATCATTGCATATTGTAGCTACAATTAATATTCAATTTGCTAAATTCTTAGAATTTAGCTTAACTTCAATGAATGAAAACTGTCATTATAATTCACCGGTAGGAATTTCGCATTAAATTGTTCATTGTGAATGTACTTCTTTGTTGTCTTTGTTAATTTTCGTCTTCGATGAAGCTGACACTTTTCATGCTTATAAGCTTAATGGAAATACAAACATTGGTAGTCCTACGTCACTTTCTTTGATTCTAGATTAACTTTCTGGATCATAACGACTGTGCGGATCATTACTATAAGACTAACTGTCATAACTGATACTGAGAGATACATTTGTTCAGAATTATGTTCATATACCGATAAAGATATTGTGTTCTATCATTCGTGTCTAGCGCTTCCTTGTGGGTGTAACAGCTGGAGTCCATTTAGTCTTCCTTTTATGACTTCGTGTTATTTTGAGAAAATCACTAATTATGACATTGCAGAAATGTACTACATATAGTTGCAATACATGTATATATATGCAACCTTTTCAGACAGCTCTCTTGAGCAACAACATCAATGTTTCTGTAGTAAGAAGTTACAATCGATTTCACCTCCAAAGCAACAACCTCTCAACGACAGCCAATCTGCGTCTGCGAAATGGTGTTGCTCTGTGGTGTTGCCCTGTGGTGTTGCTCTGTGGTGTTGCTCTGTGATGTTGCTCTGTGATGTTGCTCTGTGATGTTGCTCTGTGATGTTGCTCTGTGGTGTTGCTCTGTGATGTTGCTCTGTGATGTTGCTCTGTGATGTTGCTCAACAGTATTAGGTTGTGTTTTTGGTTTCACGCCGATTTTCAATATATTTTCACCAACATTAGATGTCCTAAGCATTGTTCCTCCAACTCGTTCTGACTAGTTCTTTCACAAATAACTGAATGTTTACCTTCTTGGAACAGAAGTGAAAGACGAATGAATCATCGATATACTCTTCAGGCATATAATTTCGGTGATCGTGCAACTACGACTGACTACTCCAATCATCGACCGTTGCAAGTTGCAATACCTCGATCTGATCACTTTTCGACGCAGTATGACAAGAAATAACAAAACAAGCCTTTCAACACTTAAGTATAAACTTTAATTCTATTAATACTGATAGGTGGACTTAAGAACAGTTCTAACGCATAAAAATTCAATGATTATCACACATAATTAATACTGATTGTCCCTGCGATAATAGCGCAGTAAATATGAACGTCTTTATTAAAACATAAAAGACATTTGATACCCCTTTATGATTGTCGTAGACTTTAGAGACTTCTTGTGGATGTTTTCTAGTGGTTGAAGTTCATAATCAATTAAGATACATATACATAAGTAATGAAACAGCACAACCTCTTAGGTACGGCTCTTTATTGAGCAACAACCTCATTACGTCAACATTATAATCTTTCCCGGAATAAAAAACATCACTTTTCTCTCTACCGAGCAACAACCTCTCAACAACAGCCAACAGTTGAACTCTCATTTATTTATTATCATTTTATGCCAATACCTTGTTTTGTATGCGTGTGACATTTGAATCAAAAACTGAGAATACACTAAACAATGTACAGATTGTACATGTAAATCTAATACCTTCATAAAAGGTGAGCTACAGATACATTGAGCTGGAAGAACATCCACAGAGTACACTAAACTCTAACGTTTCTACTGGAGTGTCAATCATGTATAAATATAAAAATCAAATATATTACAACATGAATATTAATACTGGTCATAGTAAAAGAAAAATAGCAATAGAAGCAAAGGCATGTGAATTGTATTGTACATGTATACGTCTTTTCATCCAATCAAAGCACGTTTAGTAGCATTTACTTTAAAATACAATGCCTTAAGCTGTGAACTTTAGCATCTCCGAACTAATTAGTTAGATGCGGGCACGTGGATGTCACAGTCAATATTTTCCAAGCATGACTACATAAAAATCGCACTGATAATACTAGCGGACGAAGCACTAGCTGTCACAAGTATTACGTATAATGTAACGTGATACACGAGTACAGTACAATCCAATAAAATAAACAAGCGAAAACCTAAATAGTCAATATTTATAACTATAATTATACTTGTATATATTATTATTTTTTTCGAGCAGTTAACATTTAGAAGAATGAACACACACAATTGCAGCACACAGATGATTTCAAATGAGATCGAGGTTGACGATAGGTGGCATTAGTGGAGTTTGAACAATCGATTGGTTAGGTGCATGTCATCTACGTATCTGAAATAGACAAACATAATTCCAGTTGTGATTTATGCCGAGAATTACAACTTCATCCAGCAAATGAAAATAAAATTACGTGAATTCAATTTACAATACAATAGAAATAGTAAAAACATCTATAGCATGTTTCATAGCAACATAACGTACATAACAACAAAAGACATGGTTTTGAAGGAGCACATTATGGTATACAGCGCATATTCAAATAGTTTACATTTCGTTTTACTAATAGAACTATAATCAAATAGTTACGATGATAAAAATATTGATTAATAATATATGTTCAAGTTTCTGACATTAAGGATGTATATGATATAGTTAATACATTCTCAGCTTCTAACAAGACACGCAGAATAAATGTAAATGATAGATACAGTGTTATCCCAACTTTAAGACCAAGGGCGTACCTGGACGACTTTGAAGTGTACGCCAAGTGTGAGCATTGTAGGCGCGAAACGAGCAGCAACGCTGCGATTTGTGGGGGGGGGGGGGGTAAGTGTGGAAGGCGCCCCTCCTGTCGGTGGGTGTTTTGGGCCCTTCTCCAAGAAAATGTTGAATATAAGGATGCAAGTGGTGCGTTTTCATGCTATATTTCAGTGTTAAAATGGCAATTTCTTTGTAAAAAATAACTACTGATGAAGAATAAGGTAAAACACAGTGTCAAACAACTGATATATTCGGGCGAATCTGTCCATAACCCCATTCCCCCCTCATCCTTCAGTTTTATTGCATTTTTGGAACTTTTATTTGTTCTCGTTTTCTGACGAATTGTACGCATATGTGCGTATGCCTGGATACGCGCCTGTATTAGACCATCATAATAATCCTGAAGAAAGTCGGTCTTATTTAATCATCGAGGTAAAATTTGGTAGAAATATTAAAAACTGATCCATGAAAATACGGTATTATCAATTGAAGGGTCTTAATTTCGAGGTGGTTTTTATGCGTAGATTTACCACATACGTGTAGTACATGTGTAAAGGACATCAAATTGGGTCATGTGATTAACGTTTCTGGTTTAATCAAACAAAAATAATGTCATCATATCAGTCAATGATGGAGCAAACCAAAGGAATGCAACAACGATTTTGTATTGTCATTTACTGTAATTACATGGCAATTTAGACAAATAAATATGTTTAAACTAACGATTTTTTTATTCACAGTTGACATTAAACATGATCAAAATATACTATAACAATAATACAAAGTCGCCATTACGATGTATAATCTATGAAAAGATTGTATATATCATGTGTATAATCCATGCAAACTGGGTATTGTTTATATCATGTAGGATGTATTGTTTACCACAGATCGATGTATACTGCACATTTTACGGTTATTAACTATGTATACAACCTTATCAGTTTGTCAATATGTCATTGATAATGTATGTTTACAATGTGCTGAACTTAGATAACCTACGATCAGATAGATTGGTTCATTTAAACAAAAATCAATAGAACATGTACGTTTTTGACAATTTGTACAAACTTCCCACCACAAATCAAGGAGGATAAATATATCAACACAGAACGAACAATTTAAACAGTAGACATTCTTTCATATCCTAAATACAATAATCTCCTTTCACTATCTTGTATTGATTTAGTTTGTAAAACGATCTGAGCTTGTTTTAAAGTATTGCTTTAAACCGATCATGTTGGAATAAACAATGTAATTCAAATCTATAACAAATTCCCCGACACAAGAATCCATTTTATACAAATACAATCATATTCAAACACTTTAAATTAATATAATTGCTGGTATCGTAAAATTAATCATTGTTTTATCAACGAAGTGGCACTTCGTTGATATATGCGTTTAAACTACTGAATAACTTAATCGAACGGGTTATCCAGATTTCAAGTCGGAAAATTATAATATGTAAAATATAAATATCTGTCTATTTAATGTTTGTTACTGTAGCTGTTCGTACATTTTAATTTACTGGGTCGTGACTTATGAAATCTACACACGTCATGCAACCGGTTCCGGGATTTAATGATACATTCTCTTATCTTGACAAATTCAGTTGTCATTTATTTTTTTACCAAGATTGACAAAAAGAATGGGTATTGAAGAAGGATTCGCCGATGTATCTTAAAGCACCACCTATTTGCTTACTCTATTCTGTGTAATAAGATATAGAAAACTGAATAATTTACTTATTGAATATACAAATAATTGAATGAATAATTGTATAAATAATTGAATAAATAATCGAATGAATAAACAATTGAATAAATAATCGAATGAATAAACAATTGAATAAATAATCGAATGAATAAACAATTAAATATAGAAATATAGATATAGAAAAAAAGAAAAAAGAAATATGAAAATAAGTAAATAATCATAAATAAGTAAATTACTTAAAATTCTTACCTGGTCATTGGACTGTTCACTAATGGAAACCGTTTTGATGAGCTGCCGATGACAAGAGGTGGCAGTGAGTAACTAGTTCCCCAGCCTGGTGGATTCAGCTTGCTGATGCTTCCGCTAGATGGCAGCATCTGTCTTAACGTTGAATATTCCTCACATCTAGTCGCAGGATGCGATCTATAGACCACGGCAGATGTACCCCTTTCAAAACTTCTCAGTGGAGGGTCCATGGTAGGCATCCAGTGGCGTTCTGGTCGTGGCAACTCCTTTGATGCCACAAGCTTATGGCGGGGAACTGGCGCTGTCAAGCGTAAGTCAGTAGGAACATATCGCTTTGTCACCCAAACCGTTTCTGTGTCTGGAAATGATTCACCATTTTCAAAAATCTCTTTTTCACGTTCATCTAAATCCTGAACATATCTACTATAAGCCTGTTTATAAGCGCCAAACGCTCCCATACTGAGCGCCGCCATTTTGCTTCTGTTCACAGTTGTTATGGGTGACGTTAGGGCATTCGGAATGCCTTCAGTTGAGTGACACAACGTAAGCCCGTTCTGTGGCTTTTAAATAAAGATTAAATTAATAAAGAATGCCGAGCGTTAAATCGATAAAGTGTAATAATAGAATGTGTTAAAATGGGTTTAACGACAAGCTAAATACGTGGTGACATAAACATACAATGTAAGATATACGCTATTTAATGTCATTGAATGCGTTTAAATGATCGATTTAATTTGATTGAAAAATCAAATTGGGAGAAATAGTACATGATGAATGTTTACAGAGTATTTGTTAAATCGGGTAAAGGCTGCACATGTTAATAAATTATGTAAATACTTCTAACATTGCTTAATTAAGATATATATTGACGTTATAAGTGTTTGTATTTTTTTTAATATACTCAGTAGGCCTACATTTAAAAACGCACATTTTCATATACCGCGATATGATTTTTAAATATCATGTGAGTGTGTGTTAAAACTCATTTTGATATGAAAATACCCGTTAATTGAAAGAAAATTTAGCGTTCATCATTGAGTAAAATGAAATAGCATGTAAAGTTCTTATTTTGCATACCTAGGTAAGTTCATGAAATTTTAGAAATCTTACATTTTGCGTTTTTAAATGTAGCTCTGTTAATGTTATTTAATCATACACATTAATGTGAACTGTTTAAATGGCAAGACATCTGTTGAAAATATGGACAAACTCTATATGTTATAATATATCTGTCATAATATAATATATAAAAAATGTAAATCTTAAAGAATTAAAAAATATGCAAATCGATTGAGCAATAGGCCTATAGCTATTCCAGGGATTCCTAAATATTTCTTATTAAGTATGTTTGCAAAACGCTTTTTTTCTGTTACACAGAATAATACTTCAAATAATGATTTTAACCAATGGACTTAATAAATTATTGTTTGCTGAATCGCAATAAACATTCAAATATGAAAAAAAACGAAATACCCACAGAGGTTACGTTTACTCAGTTAATTACAAATTTACTTGCGAGCACTGGAGCACTATTATGTAAACATGAGAGTGTCGCGAGTTTTCTCCCTTTATCCCTTCTAGAGTTCTCGCCCGTTTTCCCTTCTATAGAATATGTATATATAAGATATAAAGGTAGATAACTCTAGAAGAGATAAAGGGAGATAACTCGTGACAATCTCCTGTGATTATGTACAGTGAACCTTAAGAATGGTTCAACCAATGGTTCTGGAAAAAAAAGATCTTAGATAAGAGGTAGCTAGTCTAGTTCCTGTAGTAGTATACAATAGTACCGTAGTGTTAAGGGGCAGATAATTCAGATTAAAGCGGTAGCCTGGTTATTGAGTTAAATATGGAATAACATTAAAGACAACAGTTCCATGATGATACGGTCAAGTTAATGAATTGGTCTTAATTAGGTTGTTTTCAAGTGAGGACTCACTTCATATAAAACATTGACAGAATGATGTATCCATCTCTCATATATGCTCGCCCATATGGGATTTCCCGGTACAGATAATAAACACACTCAACCACACATATCTCTCAAAGTCATGATTTTATAGAAGGCCATATTGAAAAAAAGATGTACAATTTATTGTTAACCTTAACTATGTAACCTTCTGAAAACAAAGAATTTATTATTATTATTATTATTATGATCCTGTGTAATATTATTCTGTTAACGTGACCTCGCGCTGAACTATGTAATATTAAACATAACGGACATTGGTGTGTTTCAGTGTATATGATCCCGCCGTTTAGGGTGATATTAAATTTGTTTGTTTGAAAGGGTCTCATTGTAACAGCCCAGTTAGAACAAACCGTCTTTGTCTAAGTCTAGAAACCGGTAAAGAAATACATTAACATAGGTCAATTAACGCATAAGAAAAATGCTTTCCCTTGATCAAGGAAATCCTGTAAAAGTTAGCGTCTGTCTCTCAGGGTGATAAGGTCCTTAGCTCTATCAGACTTAAATATTCAGAGTGGGGAACCCGATGTGACAGTTTGGGTACTAAGCACTGCCAAAATACGCTCGATTCCTACAGTTTTTTTAACAGACTTATAGGTAGTAGATAATGACGATGATACACGCAGCATTATGGAATTCAATTTTGTAAAAGTATTCATTAAATATTTATCTAAATGGTTAAGTACGTATCATACAATATCAACTTTTAAATATATAATGACACCACTAAGCCCCGTGTTCTCTTTACAAATCTGTTTCCGATCCGCGGATATGCCTGTTTAGAATCAAATTAAGTAGTATTGAAACCGATAATCGCTATTTATAATATACTTATCACGATAATGAAGTATCTATTTGTACGAAAGCAACTGATTATTAGTAAAGATGCATGGACATAAAGAAAAGATATACCATTAGCTAGGCTGGATAGGTTAAAATGTAGATCGTCAGCGCGGATGTTTTTAATTCCCCTTGTCGGCTACAGCTATATATCTGTCGAGACCGTATTAAAATAATGATGAAAATAATTGGTTTCTGATTTCCTATTTTTTGGTAACAGATGTGTGACTTAAAATAATATTTGTCGAAATTGCAAAAGCTGGGTGATGATATATATACAAGTGATCTATATTTAGATATTTATCTTATGTATACTATTTAAATATACCTACATGCATGAACATTGTGTTTAAGTTCCTCTTAACATGATTGTTATCGACAATTGTCGACTCTTAATCAAAATCCTCGTACTTGGACTTCGATTTGCGATCAATTTGTGGTTTGAGCGAGCAATCTTTACTTGATATCGTTTCTCATTAACTGTAGGCCCTGGTGGCGCAATCGGTTAGCGCGCCGTACTTATAGACAGTATTATGATATGCGGAGGCTGTGAGTTCGAGCCTCACCCGGGGCACTATTTTATTAAATGTTCCCTCATCAGCTTGTACTCGTAGTTTATACTGAGACCATTGTGGTGTTACTCACCGGGACATAGCTATAAATGTATGTAACTCGAACATGAACTGAGAATGTACAGGAAGTATAGCAATACAGACTGAAAAATGATTAGCATCACATTTTCACATTTATAAGTGAGATTTTTTATTTATAACATTTTGATGCATACAGATTAGTTTAAATTAGTTATATATACCCCATGTTTGATTAATATACATTGAGAAACATTATAAATACGTTCAATATTTAAATTCCTGGATTGGTTGTTTAGGGTCCAAATTTTCAAATTTTCTAACTACATGTATATAGTATAAGATCTTTGGCTGTTCTTACGCAGGTAATTGACAAATTACTCACATTATTAAAAGGTGTAGAACAACTGGTTTGATGTTTAATCTTCAGTCGATCGAAGTTTTTTATTAAGGGCGCCTATTTTAGTAGTTCTTAAAAATACATATAGTTCTTTACGAATTAAATGTAACACAAATCTGTCTTAACATTTTATATCCTTGCACTTCAATTAGGTATTGGTTTTACATTTGATACATTATCATGTAAAGTTTACGTCAGGAAATGTTTGACTATTTCTGAAAGTCATAGAGGAATTTATCCGTTTTTTGAAAACCTTCAATTACACGTAATTTGTTCTGTCTTATATTGACACTTTAAGGACCAGTTGAAATATATTCAATTTTCTACCATAAGACTGGGTAAAAGAAAGAATATAAAAGTAAATACAATATGAACCTTTCATGGTGGAAAGTTCAGTAATGCTTTAGATAGCAAGTTGATCCTGTCAAACTAAAATAAGGCTAAATAAATCTACTGAGTCCCCTGTCGTGATGGTCTCGAGCATACCTGGTTACTATAGATATCACAATTAAACAAAAAAAACATTTCCCTGAAAATCAGTAATGACTGTATGTACGAGTAAATATCTCAATGTTTAAGTGTTTTTGAATATGCATGTATTGTATGTTTGTATAATATTATGTATACATGTTGCACGTGTTGGCCATATTTCTGTAATGTAAATGGTCACAAGCATTGCTTACGCCGATATGCCAATAAACGTATGTATATGTATGTAGTTAGTGTCTGTGCAAGCTAATAATTCAGAAAGTAATGAAATATGATAGTTTTAATCATAAAACGCACAGTTAGCGCATATTTGATATAAACAGACACAAAATAAATGTATTTACCTACATCTTGGAAAAAGTAGAAAAACGTCTCATGGTTACTTACTTCTTTCAACCAGAAAACTTACTGTTGTTTCATAATGCTCTCCATGATTCATTTGTCAATAATAGTAATGAAGACTGTAATTTACGACCTAACGCACATTAAGTTATGCCAGAAACTTATACATGGCCTTCGAAAGTATGCAATGTACAGAAAAACAAAACATTTAATAACTAACAAAATTGGAAATAAAACATGCTTGACAATAACAGAATAAAAACGATATCATTCGAATTCAAACACTCGTTGATTTTTATGTAACAATAATAATATATATGCATGTTATAAAATTTACATCTGTAATATATTAACAATCATACTATATTTCGTTATTCACAAACCCAATCATACTATACTACGTTTTACAAAACCTTAATTACAATATAAATACTATCATGTACATAATGATGAATAATATAAGTCAAGTCATCTTCCTGTTTATTCAATATTAGATTTTTTTCAAATGAAATTTATAGATAAACAGTTTTTTAATGATAATGCAGATAAAAATAAATAAACACACTGTAAAACATTTCTTTTGATAGTATACAAAGGGTGTCGATTTTAGGAAAATTAAATTGGTGTCGATAAATTAGAACGAATTTTGTGAAATCAATCAACTTATTATATATAACTAGATCTATATTGGTTGAAATAGTTCTCATAGGTCAATATAGGTATATGATGAAGATGTATTGCAATGTTTCAGCCAATGAAATTTGCTTTTACATTTATCTTTATTTCAAATGCAAACTCCATTGCCCTGTCTTCCTAGTCTGGTACCCAGCGTACTCTGCACACAAGACGATGAAATGGTAAAGGCAGGTAATCCAGGCAACTGTCTTCCGTGGTATCGACTGGCGCTTAAGGTGTCGATAATAAGACAGTTTACTTAAATGTAAGATTTTAAAAAGTTCAACAATACAAAAAATATGAAGACAATCATTGACCGGAATACTTTTGGTTCATGTATCACAATTGAAGATACGTTTGAGGATGTCATTATTTGAGAGAGAAACACTTTGATAAAAAGAGATTTCCTTATCTAGAACATCAAGGAGTTAACTATTTAATTCCGTGAACACTAATTCTTAATATTTATAAAATGGTAGCATATAGTGAAACTGCAAACGCTCGCGAAAATATTTGCTGCCGTATGCCAAATTTAGCTTTGTTGTTGTATTTGCATTTATTAATCGTCGCCACCGGTTTCCCACATGGGCGACGCCTCCGGAAGAATGTTAGTCATATTAGATTTTTGGAGGATAGTGCATGATACAGGAGATGCCCCCGTTCCAGAAGCACCCCTGGTTCTTTTACGTGCTCGATATAAAGCATCATACACGGGACATCGGTTTTTAAAGTCTCGTTCGAAAGACTGTTAGTACGGTCAGTGATGGAGCGGGGAATCGAACCTGCGATTCCAGGATTACAAGTCCAAGCGCGTTACCACTGGACTACGGATCCGCTACTTAATTACCAAATCTAGCTGTTTTTGGCCATGCGTTAAGTACTATTTGAAGGTGTATGACCGCCCGTCGGTAATATCCGAGGGTTTCGACAATAGTCAGTGTTGTGAAAATGTTTGGAAAGTAGCGTTTTTCGAGCGTTTTGCAGATAAGGATTACAGAAATTGGGACATCAACATGGCGTTGAAAATTTCAGAGTAAGATCAAGAAATAGCTTTATTGTCCCCAACCAATGCTTACGTCAGTGACGTTTTCAGTTGGATACATTGTTGTCTTATTTATATATCCCATATACAGCAATAAAATTAATGAAATCTTCATAAAATTGTGCCGATAGATTCGTGCTTTCATTGTCCATCTTCAAGCTGCCACAGTCGTGAATGTGTTGACATGCGATGTAGATTTTTTTCCATCGGACCAAAGATATTTTTATTTTTCCTCATACGACACTTCAGGACATTGATTGTAAAAAGAAACGCTCTTTATATACATGTTGTAAAGTCGTCCCCAAGTCAAAACGTACCCGCGTTTTTCAGCTTGGTCAAAACGTCCCCAAAACTGAAACTTCTTTTAGGCGTCGGATATTTAATTAAGTATATTTACAGACTCTAACTAACTTACCGTTTTATTATCAAATTTGGGGGACGTTTTGAGTCATTTGCTGGGTTCAACATTAACTTTTTAGTACTGCTCAGTAGATGGTAGACCAGTGGACAGACTAGCCTTTAAACTTACTAGACCTGACCTAATCTCAACAACTTTTAATCTCAACGACCAAACTTTTCAATGACAAATATGCCTTAAACAGGTCAATTATGAGTCGATAGAGTGCAAGATTGTACAGAACATAGTATACATCGCTATTTTCATCATAGCCAATTATCAATCATGGTTACAGTCTGTACTCATCTTCCCATTCATTGCAAAACTGCCTTATTCGCTTATCCTTTCGATGTTTTTCCTTGGATTCTGCCTACTCTTTCTTTTCTTTGACTTTTCAGTGTCTAACGCTCCTTTATCAGACGAAAACACATATTTTAAATTGTCCATTTTGTCTTATGCAATCTAGTGAAATGCAAACAAACGCATATTTTTGTTTTCATGCATGGATTATTAAAATAAGAAACAAAGAAATTGTCCATTAAACTATTGTATTTATAAATTTAAAAACATTAAACCAATTGATATTTATTTCTTTCAGTCTGTCCATCACAAACAGGGCATCCTGAAAATAAAATAATAAACTTCATTATTATAAGAAACAAAATTTTCGATAAAAAGAAAAAGTAGAATAAGAATGGGGACGTTTTTACCAATGTTACAGTTAGGTCTTGGTGGCATTTTGATCGGCTTCTTTTAAAAACATATTTGAAAAGGTCTGGAACACCATATAGTAACAGTGATTTTTTGTTTGTTAATTTTACTGCCAAATATAGGCTGTTTCCCCTTATCAAAAGTCCATTTGTCCCAGAAAATCATCATTTTTTCCCAATTCTTTGTTCATTTTTCCCTCCCTGACTGATTCTTTTATTAAGTCAGATTTTTGTGTATTTAACCTTTTATAGAAGAATCTTTGCTCAAATTTATAACAAACACCAGCCACAGCTGAAAAGTAATTTTTATAAGCAAAACAACCATTACTTTATTTTCCCAAATTTGGGATTTATCGCGCCTATTTTCCCAATTGAAAAGGTTCAGGCAGTTAAATTATTTTCCATAAAGATCAATGAGTAATATAAGTATATATACCTATATGAAGATACATGTAATTTTATTATTTCAGTATATTACCAGCTCCTACCCAAAGGATACATGATAGAGATGATGAAGAAAGGCAGATTAGATCTCAGATGCAGGTTTGTTTATTTGAGAAACTAAGCTTTACCATTTAGTAAATGCTATGTAGCTGAATGCTAATACAGGATTCCTTTCTGTGATTTTGTGTACTCTCAGAATTACCACCATGGCTGATTTACATAACATGGAAAAAAATACAGTTAAAATGTTCCATAAATACAGTTCAAATATTCCATACAGCTGCTTATAAATGTCATGGCGTGTAGTGAGTTCCAGGTGCTTGCAATTGGGTGAAGTTAGGTCAGTTTGTATTCAATATGTGGTTTAAATATTTTTATTTTGGATGTCAACTAAAATAAAATATTGCAAGACATGACATGATGAGTCAATGCATTTTGGAGAGGACCATTTTTTTGGTTGGGAGATGGGCAACAAACATATTAATTTTGGCCCAAATTTTTACTATTTGCTGCAAAAGGAATAAAATGTATGCTTCAGTGATATCATATAGCTGTTAGTTATTCTTTTATGGAATGTTTAAAGCAACACAACTTTTACAAATCCTAGGCAACAGGTGTTGAAAAACATTTATATATTCTATAAAAAAACGGATTCATTGTTGCATTATAATTTATGTTCAATGACTTGAAAACACAGAATATAAACATTCATTGTTGTTTCATAAGGCTTGAGCAAAACCAAAAAAGTTACAAGCCCAAAGCCTAGATCCATCCCTGATTTGTACCTCATCATTCATATGATAGTATAAACTTTTGCTTTTTATGTCACACCTTTATGGTCTTAATAAAATACCTGAGTTAAAATTTTGGCTAGGAGATGGCAATATGATATTTTTTGTATATATTCAGATGTATGATGCATGTACTTGTACAATCTCCTATACTTTGTATAAGAATGGCTTTGTTCAATGTTTTATGTACTACATTTATACTACAGATGGCGCCTGTCATCAGTAATAGAACGGCCCCACCTTATGGACACAGAAAAGGTTGGATCCCAAGGTCACAAGAGGTAACTAACTACAATTGAATAGTTGTGAAAATTATTTCAACATAAAATTGTTTTTAATTTTGTGTTTCCTTTTGTTTTTACTCATGAAAGCAATGTCAATATGTAGCAAGGTTCAGAATTTAAAAATAAGTTTTGTAGTTGTATGAAAAAGCTGCATCAGGTCCAAGTTAATACAGTGAAAATGGTTTGATAACAATGTTGGAAAGTAACACTATCCTGTGCACTACAACATACTTAGTTGGTACTCACAGTTTTACAACATAACCATTGTGCAGAACAGAAACTTTCTGACATGTGTGACAACACAGGTTTTCCCCTAATTGACAGTTAGTGTGTTAGATTTATTGTTAGCTGGCTGTTAATCCACTTAGCTGTTGTTAAGTAGTGTTGTTATTTTTTTACTTGATACAATAATTAACAAGCTATAGTAGCATACTGTGTATTCAAATAACATATTAAAATTTTGTGAGATATTGTATTTGATCTTATTTAATCATATATCTGACCTCGGCACAACATGTACCTTGACTTACCTTGACAGAAATGTTTGATGGAACAAATTAGCTGATTAAAACAAAACTCTCCATCGTCATACCTGCATGTAAATCTGAAACATTGAGTTACTTTTACATGGAAATGAATTTAACATACAACTGATTTTTTATCTTAAAACTAGCCATAATGACAAACTGTCCATGACTCAGACTCATGGTCCCTATGGATGTCCTTATAGATAGGTTGTACTGTATCTTTTAATGCAGGTCTGTCTGTGAAAAATGAAATATCTTCCTCATTACTAAGTAAGGTCTAAGGAATACATTTTAAGTAGAAAGCTTCAGGTATTTAAATAAACTGACTGGTGACACCCATTTACTTTGTAGTGAATGGGAGTTTATCTCATAATAGATTGATAATGATATTGAATGCATTATTCATATCAGCTTTTAATAATTTTATCACTGATTTTAAACTCTTATATAAGTTGTTGAGTATTATAAGAAGTTTTCAGTGATGCTAGAGATGCAGGAATGTTCTTTAAAATAGGTGTTTGCTATTCACAGGTTACATATTCAATATAATGCCATTTATTTGTGAAAGAAGGATTGTTTAATCAACAAAGATTAAGTAAATTTTCATGTTGAAATTATGGTTGTTTTTTCAGGATTTTGGTGATGGTGGTGCATTTCCAGAGATAGCTGTAGCCCAGTATGCATTAGGAATGGGACAGAAAAAAAGTTCTTCAAATGCTCTGGCTGTTCAGTTAGATGCTCACGGAAAAATCAAATATGATGCTATTGCCAAACATGGACATGCAAAGGACAAGGTACTCCTAATATCAGGCGTTCACTAGATGGTGTTTCTCCAACGATCGTTTTCATACCTTTTTACCTGATCTTACCATTTTATAGACAAATAACCTATAATTCAGAGAAAAATTTACCCCTCAGCTAGAATCTTGGGGGTCAAAATGTGGCTTTTTGAAAATACCAGGGGTCAAAGGGTCAACCCCAGGATCAAATGTAACCCATGAATATTTTCTTATCATTGTGGGACATACTAAGTCTCTTTATTTATCTGAGACAGTAAAAATAGTCTGGCAGTCTTTGAAAATAGCCTTTTTGTATGTTTTCCTCATCATGCAATTTCCTACCACCTGTCTTATGTGTTAAGATGTTGTCTGTTCCTCTCAAATACCCAAGAATAACATTCTTGTATATAAGTGCTAAAAAATGACTACTCACCAGTACTAGTTTTAAAAATTTGTAAAATCACTGCATACAACATCTCTTGATTTTGATTCTAATAAGTTATAATGTTTTTACATGAATCAAGTAAAATGTACTATCATAACATGTTGATGTAAATCTGTCAAGATTGTTGAAATACAAAATGATGGGTTAGCTCTTTTGACCAGTGCATTAAAACTCACTTAAAGTCTACCTCAATAATAAGACCACCTCAATAGTAAGACCACCTCAATAATAAGACCACCTCTAGCACAATGTTTTTCTTTGTTTTGCTCTTTATTCAACCTCCGTATAAAGACCACCTCACTATGAAGACCAATTGTTCAAGGGCCTCAAGGGTGGTCTTATTATTGAAGTATTTCTGTACATATATAAATAGGAGAGGACTAAGATGACAATATTAATATTCAAATTAATACATAGAATAATTGGTTTATGTATGAAATGTTGATGTTTTGCAGGTTGTTCACTCTAAATTTCAAGATCTAGTTCCAAAGCAGATAGATGAGGATGATCCAAGCTTTGAACGTCCAGATGATGATCGTATTCAGGAAAATACTGAGAAAACGAGACTTGCTTTGGAGAAGTTGGTATCAGGGAAGATCGCTGCAGCTATGCCAGTAAGGGCTGCCGAAAAACAAGCTCCTGCTCAGTATATCAGGTATAGCTTTCTTGATGTATTTTGTTTTGTGTTTTAGTGACCAATTATGACAGATTTCTGACATTGAGGACAATATCTGCATTGACATATCCAGTCAAATCTGTCTAAGGTGTATTGATTTATGAATATTTTTATACAGGAATAGCAAATTCAGATTTAAAAGATCGCAACTGGTGCTTGTCCCAGTGATGCTACACAAACACTGTTTTTACACCAAAATGTTCCTAAACATCGCTCTTTTGAACCCCTCAAAACAAAGGGGCCCAGCCATTTAGTTTCTATAGGCAAAGGCACTGCACTGCATTGTCAGTGACAACTGGAAATAAGAAAAGTATAAACTTCTTGTAACTAACTAAAGGTAAATGGACAAGATTTTTCAATTATATCGTTATTCAAAATCTGAATCAATATAAGATCACATGTCTATATCAATAGCATTTCAATATGGTTTCTATAGATGTCGACCCTAGTAATAAGTAGGTAAGATCTATGTGATGTAGTATATTGGCAGAAATATTTGCTTTTACTAGCTATGGCCTATTAGGTAAAACCGGAAAGGCATATGTACAAATGTGTCAAATTTAAGCATTGCTGAAATTGCTTTGCCAGAAAAACACATACACAAGAGATGTGATTCAATGCAGTTGTTGTAATTCATATAATCTTTCTATGAATATCATTTAATGATACCACCTATATCTCATATTTCAGATATACCCCATCTCAACAAGGTGTTGCCTATAACTCTGGTGCCAAACAAAGAATTATACGAATGGTTGAAGCACAGAAAGATCCAATGGAACCACCAAAGTTTAAGTGAGTTGTTTTAATCTTGTAAATTAATCTTTATTAAACTTGTTTAAATGAATGCAGAAATTAATGGCTTCAGTAAAGTTTTGTGATGATTGGATATTAATGGTGGACCTTAATTATCAAATTTTCACCTCAGAATCGTTTTTCGAAGTTGTCCATTTCTTTTAAACTGAAGGTATCTAATTGATACCAACAAATGTTGAATGAAAAATTAATGGACTTAATATCTTTATAGCTCAGTAACTGATATTTTTCTTGAACAGTTCATTTAGTTTCTCTTTGTATTATAGGATATAGTTTTCGACCCAAGTTAACCCTCTTGCTGGAAGCCAGAAAATAGTAAAATTGTAGTCTGGTGAATCAAATGTGTCCTTTTCTGTATTAAATGTGTTGCAATATAACTTAATTTCTTGTCTATAAAACTTATGTAACAGTAACACGCTGGAATATTTGTTAATTTTGATGTTTTATTACAGAGTAAACAAGAAGATTCCACGTGGGCCGCCCTCACCTCCAGCTCCTGTCATGCATTCACCAAACAGAAAGGTACATTTTACATACAGATATATATTTAGTTCAATGTTTAGTCCATACTTACGTTTTCAATAACATACACAGAATTCAAATGGTTATTAATTCATATTTTTACAAATATTGCTTTTTGATATTTCTGAAAGATTTTTGATGACATAAAACTCGCCAGATAATCTTTGTTGAAAAATCAATATATATAATTATATTTATCAATGCAAATCTGCTTCAATATTTTACCTTATATGTTTGTGCTACATTGTATTTTTCTGCCCACTGCATACACATGTATAAACAGCTGTTCAGGATGTAAAGAAATAAATAAATATGTATGTGTTGCTGTGCAGTAAAATCTTATAGACAACCCCAATAATAAGACCACCTTCAAAATTAAGAACACAATTTTCAAGTCCATTTTCACCATTTTGCTCATTATTCAACCTCAATATTAAGACCACCTCAGTAAGGACCAATTTTCAAGGGTCCCAAGGGTGGTCTTAACATTGAGGTTTTACTGTATATTAAATTATTAATTCAAGTTATTTAGCGGATCTAATGAATTACAGTATAGATACACAAAATTTAGTATAGCAATACAAAAGCTTACCCATGATCCAATTTTATCTCCTAGGTGACTGTGAAAGAACAACAAGAATGGAAGATACCACCTTGTATATCTAACTGGAAGAACGTAAAAGGTTATACAATCCCTCTTGATAAGCGTCTTGCAGCTGATGGTAGAGGTCTTCAGGGTGTTCATATAAACGAAAACTTTGCTAAGCTGGCAGAATCATTGTATATTGCTGATAGAAAAGTAGGTCCATTTTCAATATTATTATAATTTTAAACTTATTTATTTTACATTGGTTGTGAAACAATAAGACTTATAATAATCATTCTTAATTACTGCTTCCTTTGTTACTAACCAGTAGTTATGCCTTATTGTGGAATTGTGGCAGGTCCAATATGCCAAAGGCAGAATAAATCCCACAACCATCAGAGTGAGGGGCTCGGCCACTATTTCAAGACAGTAAATTTGTTACGTGTTGTAATACAGTAGTGTTGTACAGTATTGTTGATATATCAACTTATTTAACTTGACAAATACACTTTTCATTATGTCAGATGTTACCAGTGTATTTCAGTCAGATGTTAAGTCTTTCAGCACTGCCCATGTCTGAGATACAATACTTTGACCTAATGGATGCTGTTCTTCTTTTAGCGTATGGTAACAAGTTATTGAACCATTATTTGCTTATTTTGTGTGTCTGTGTAGAATCTCTCTGTATTTTTAAGGCTCGTGAAGCAGTGGAAACTCGAGCACAAACGGAACAGAAATTAGCACAAAAGGAGAAGGAAAGAAAAGAAGAACATTTGAGGCAACTTGCTATGAAAGCCCGTGAAGAACGTGCTGGAATACGCAGAGCTGATGGTAAATTATTTACTAAGTAGAATCATTGAAGAGAAAAATTGTTTCTGTAATATTTGGCTGTATGGAAACAAAAGAAAGACTTGACGATGTGTGACCTAATCATTTAGCTTTACTTTCCTTATACTGATACACAGTTTGGCACACAAAATCATTATAATCAAATAAGGTTTCACCTTGACATTTTTTCTTCAGATCAGTCTCTCCATTTACAATAATAATTTGTTAATTACTTAATTCTTTCCTGACCATGAATCTAGTTGCAATTGCTAATGCATGTTTATAAAAAATATATTGCAAAGTAAATTTAATATTGATGATGATTACAGAAAAAGATGAGGAAGTTGCGGACAGAGAAGAAATCAGACGTGAACGACACAAAGACAGACAGAGGGATAGAAATCTGGCTAGGGCTGCTCCTGATAAAAGGTTGAATCTTTTTCCTGTAATGTATAGTGTCTGACTCTTGGAATAATAATTGCTTAACTGATATTCAAGTCTAATGGCTGATCGGTGTCCCTCTTATTATTGGAACTATTTGGACTGAAAAATATGTTGGAATTGTTTGAAAGACAGCAATAAATATTGAATTATCTTTATCTTATTTACTGCTGAAATATTCACATTTCTACCAGTCTTATATGAGGATTGCTGTGGACGAAGGTCTTGCGGAGATATTGTGGGTTTCAGTTATGAAATTTTCTTGTTTTACTTTCTTTTGTATATTGGTATAAATTTCTTATATAATTTAAATAATTGACCTTGTATGAACTTCATTATTTCGTATTGTTATCGTTAGCGCCTATGTTACTAGTGGTGATGTTTTAAATGCCATCTGTTTTAATGATATTTTTGTTGATTTTAGGTCTCGACTTCAGAAGGACCGTGAAAGAGACATAAGTGAAAAGATTGCTTTAGGTTTGCCAAATACTGGTGGTGGACAACAAGAACAGTTTGACTCGAGACTATTCAATCAGTCAAAGGTGAAGTTAAAAACTTTATCTCATTCTATTAGACTAATTTAGTTCCCTTAGAAACAACAATATGATGTTGCTCAGAATGTGAGTTGAGCTTTTTGTGTTTGTTAAACACGAGGCTAACAAATTCCTTCAGCAGTATGAGCACTTTCCTATAAAACCAAATACCAATTGAGGTAAGATTGAGAGGACAAAATGTCTCTTAAGAAATTTTTTACCCTCGTTCATTTTCTAAAAAAGGGAAGTTTAAGAATTCATTGGTCGTGTTGATGCCCTATTTGTGTCTGATTTTAAACTCTTATTCATAAAGGCATACAACAAACGGACAATATGCTGACCTTTATGATAGTTTCATCTTTAAAATGTTTGAAATTTGTGTAAGTTGTATGTCCAATACTAAGAACTTTATGTTAAATGTACAGGGTATGGATAGTGGTTTTGGTGATGATGAAGGATATAACGTCTATGATAAACCCTGGAGAGCTGATAAAGATGCTGCTGGTCATATATACAGACCATCTAGAAACAAGGATAGAGAAACATATGGTGATGATCTGGATGAACTCATTAAAACAAACAGGTTAGATGCATTTGTTATTCCCAGATGTTGGTTCTGTGTTATGGAACTAGTAAGAATGCTCATATGACGTTCAACAGATCGACAAAAAGTGCATATGGACGATTATTATTCAAGGACATTTGATTGTTCTAGGAATATAAAGAGAATGTGCTAAACAGCACTAGACAGATGTTCAATGAAGTGGAATCTCTTGCTACATTGAAATTGATATAAATTACTTAGGTAGTCAATAAGGAGAATAGAACATTACAAAATAAGACCAACATTGGTTCTGTAGAACGTTGACCTTAGTTATGTGGTAGTCTTATTATCAAGTTAAGGTAAGGAAGAAAAACTAAAATGTGGACCATGAAAAAGTGTTACCAATGCCCGTCCGTCTGTGCAAAAATTAGTTTCCAATCAATAACTCTTGAAAGGATGGATGGCTTCAATTCATGTGTATAGGATAATTAAATACAGGTCAAGTTTAATATCTGTAACAATTGACCTATTATTGGAGGATATGACCCTTTTTTACCAAAAAAATGAAAACCTATAGCTGGGGCATCCATGTCCAATGGACGCATCTAGTTTATTAATAATTTGGTTTTCAATTGAAGTTTTGCTGGGCATATCAAGCTCTTGAAATTTTACATATGTTTTTTGTTGCTTTTACGGTTTAATTCTGTGCATGGTTGCAGATTTTTATGGTTTTTGTTCTTCCTTTCAGGTTTGTTCCAGACAAAGGTTTCACGGGTGCTGATGCAAGTAGAAAAAGAGATGGACCTGTTCAGTTTGAAAGATATGAAGAAGAAGATCCCTTTGAACTTGTTAAGTTCTTGAAGGAAGCTAAGACGGGACAGAAACGTGGTATTGATGACTCTCGATCAAATCGAGACTATGAAAGAAAGAAGAGACGTGAATAGTCTACTGCTTTCATTGTTAAAGGAAAAAATTCAAATGGTCATATTGATGACCATGCCATTTTGTCTTGGTGGTGTAACAAGTATTTGATCTGTAAAAATGTTATGATATGTGTTGTAGTTCTTGAAGGCAGCTGCATGATGATGTTGGTGGATGGACTGTTTTGGATGTCTCACTATCGCAGTGTTAGTATGAAGCTTAAATTGGCAGGCACCTGGGTTTTGTGATAGACGAAAAAAAATGGATTCATAGTATTCTCAATAGTGACAGCTGTTAGTCAACTGTTGTACATTTATTATGGTTTGAAAGATCAGTGATTGTCATGTTTATTACTGCGGTACAGAATTGGTTGACGTTTTCTTGCATTGGGGTGTATTCAGTATAATATGGATAACCTTTCTGTATAGAGAAGAAACTGAAGTTTTATGTATTGCTTTCGTGCAAAATCAAAGTCATTTGATATATGTTTATCATGCATATAGGACCATACATGTATTTCATACGGTTTCATCTTGTAATTTTACACTTTCATGTGTAATTTTCATTCATCATTTTGTTGTATTCATGTGGTAACCATCTTTATCACTGAAGTAACATGGTATGTTTTTTGCAAAAATTAAAATATATGATGGCAACTATTGATCTTGTACCAGGTACATGCAATATTACCGTCAACATTATTGGTGTGAGTTTTTAGAAATATAGTACTTTTAGTCAAAATAACCGGATCATGATTTTAGGTCTTTGGAGATCATTATTTTGATTTCAGCTGTTGTTTTTACATGTTTTATTATATATCTCTACACAATATTTATGTGCCGAGATTCAATGTATGCTAAAATGTCAATAAAAAATGTTTATATGACCAAGTAGTAAATAAATTGATATTTGATTCCACTTTCCATAGTTAAGTTTGTTTGTCACACTGTAAGAATTCAGTAGCAGTCTAACAACATGGTGAACAAAATGAAAAGGGAAGTTAACTTGTGCGACTTAGATATTCTGAATTTTATTCCGTTGACACTTGTCACTTACAACACTTATTTGTCATTTTTTCTTTCAACAAAATCTTGCCTGTCTGTTTGTTATTTTTTCAGTTTAAACTTGCATTTACATTGGAAAAATCAGGCATCATAGTCCTAAACAAGCTGGCTGAAAATTAACACATGAATGCAACGTGTAAACAGTAACGTATTTAAAAACATTAATTGAAGCCCTCACATAAAAACACTTAAGTGTTGTCGGATACAAGATACAAATTTTTATTTCAGGTCGGTATTGATACAAACATTTTATAACATTGGCTATGAATAGCTATTGACCGACTTCATAATGACAATACTGAAACATAAAATAAACTATATTAAATGGTAGCATGGTTTCATATAAACACAGAACAATACTAGTATACAGCAGGTATTGACAACTAAGACAAGTGACCGAAATAAGTTAATAAGATAAAATCATATGCATAAGACTGCTAAAAATAAGTGTATTTTGTCTTGAAAAAGATGAAAAAAGTTTTAAATAATAATCACAGGACATCATTGATAATATTATACATGTATTACATATTAGCAAGGAGCATAGATGTTGTAGTACATTCAACAATCAAATCAAATAATTCAAATGAATCAAATTGATAAATAAATTAATAAAATGGCTCGATATATCAATAAATAGATAAATAAAAAATAAATAAATGAATAACTAAAATTTTGTTCATATAATTTTAGACAAAATTGACAAGTTTTATTCAACGTAGTCAAACATTATACACCCATACCAAAATATAAGATAAGTGCTGAGTTGGTTGGTGGGTGGTGAGTAGTGTACAGGTAAGTTGGTGGTGAGTAGTGTACAGGTAAGTGGGTGGTTAGTAGTGTACAGGTAAGTGGGTGGTGAGTAGTGTACAGGTAAGTGGGTGGTAAGTAGTGTACAGGTAAGTGGGTGGTGAGTAGTGTACAGGTAAGTGGGTGGTAAGTAGTGTACAGGTAAGTGGGTGGTGAGTAGTGTACAGGTAAGTGGGTGGTAAGTAGTGTACAGGTAAGTGGGTGGTGAGTAGTGTACAGGTAAGTGGGTGGTAAGTAGTGTACAGGTAAGTGGGTGGTGAGTAGTGTACAGGTAAGTGTGTGGTGAGTAGTGTACAGGTAAGTGGGTGGTGAGTAGTGTACAGGTAAGTGGGTGGTGAGTAGTGTACAGGTAAGTGGGTGGTAAGTAGTGTACAGGTAAGTGGGTGGTGAGTAGTGTACAGGTAAGTGGGTGGTAAGTAGTATACAGTTAAGTGGGTGGTGAAAAGTGTACAGGTAAGTGGGTGATAAGTAGTGTTCAGTTAAGTGGGTGGCGAGGAGTGTACAGGTAAGTGTGTGGTGAGTAGTGTTCAGATTAGTGGGTGGTGAGTAGTGTACAGGTAAGTAGGTGGTGAGTAGTGTTCAGTTTAGTGGGTGGCGATTAATGTTCAGTTAAGTGGATGGTGAGTAGTGTTCCGTTTAGTGGGTGGCCAGTTGTGTTCAGTTTAATGGGTGGCGAGTAATGTTCAGTTAAGTAGGTGGTGAGTAGTGTTCAGTTTAGTAGGTGGCGAGTTGTGTTCAGTTTAGTGGGTGGCGAGTAGCGTTCAGTTTAGTGGGTGGCGAATAGTGTTCAGTTAAGTAGGTGGTGAGTAGTGTTCAGTTAAGTGGATGTCGAGTAGTGTTCAGTTTAGTGGGTGGCGAGTAGTGTTTAGTTTAGTGGGTGACGAGTAGTGTTCAGTTAAGTGGGTGGCGAGTAGTGTTCAGTTTAGTGGGTGGCGAGTTGTGTTCAGTTAAGTGGGTGGTGAGGAGTGTTCAGTTTAGTGGGTGGCGAGTAGTGTTCAGTTAAGTGGGTGGTGATTAGTGTTCAGTTAAGTGGGTGGCGAGTAGTGATCAGTTAAGTGAGTGGTGAATAGTGTTCAGTTAAGTGGATGTCGAGTAGTGTTCAGTTTAGTGGGTGGCGAGTAGTGTTTAGTTTAGTGGGTGACGAGTAGTGTTCAGTTAAGTGGGTGGCGAGTAGTGTTCAGTTTAGTGGGTGGCGAGTTGTGTTCAGTTAAGTGGGTGGTGAGGAGTGTTCAGTTTAGTGGGTGGCGAGTAGTGTTCAGTTAAGTGGGTGGTGATTAGTGTTCAGTTAAGTGGGTGGCGAGTAGTGATCAGTTAAGTGAGTGGTGAATAGTGTTCAGGTAAGTGGGTGATGAGTAGTGTTTTCAGACTCCTGTAAATAGATGGAGTATAGTGTACATCACAGTTACTAGACACAGCCATTTCACTCATAATATGCCTTATTATATATATGTCTATTACATGTGGTTACTACCAGTAATGTTCAACTTGTGAACGCACAATGCACCGATGTAGAACCGATTTGCACACTGTTCCTCACGTTCTTGTACGGATTACGTGACGGGTATTAGCATTACTTAAAAGTTACTTCCCCTAATGCGAAAATCTCGACAGGTCACCCGTCATTGACAGAATTATGTAAGAAACGAATCATAACATCGTATACATGTGTAAGTACAAGTTTATTTTCAACGGCCGTAATAATAAGGAACTGCCAAGTTTCCACTTCGTTTCTTGTATTCCAAATAATATAGGATGATGAGCTGTTCCGACGTTAAACTTTAATCTGCCGGTATTTGTCGGTCGACCTTCTTTAGTAGCCATGAAAGTAACATAGCCATCGTAGCTACGAAAGTTTAATGAGGTGGGCGGAGTTTGGTGTAGGCACGAAGACGCTAAATCAGTATCCATAAACTCAAGTGACCTGTGTTTTATACATAATGCCCAGCATGACTACATATACATGCAGAATACTACAGATATCGATTATAATTTGAAATGTGCAAAAAAACAATCAAATAAGCGGGGAAATAAAAAACATAAATTACGCCATGAAAGTATCATAGCCGTCGTAGCTACGAAAGTTTAATGAGGTGGGCGGAGTTTGTAGTGAAGGCACTAAGACGCTAAATCAGTATAATATGGTAGTAGTCACGAAAGTCACATGTCTGTAATATGACAGTAGCCACGAAAGTCAAATGTATATAATATGATAGAAGTCACGTAAGTAACATGTATATAATATGGTAGTAGCCACGAAAGTCACATGTCTATAATATGGTAGTAGCCACGAAAGTCACATGTCTATAATATGGTAGTAGCCACGAAAGTCACATGTATATAATATGTCTAAAATATGGTAGTAGCCACGAAAGTCACATGTCTATAATATGGCAGTAGCCACGAACGTCACATGTCTATAATATGGTAGTAGCCACGAAAGTCACATGTATATAATATGTCTAAAATATGGTAGTAGCCACGAAAGTCACATGTCTATAATATGGTAGTAGCCACGAAAGTCACATGTATAATAATATGGTAGTAGCCACGAAAGTATCTTGTCTATAATATGGTAGAAGCCACGAAAGTCACATGTATATAATATGTCTAAAATATGGTAGTAGCCACGAAAGTCACATGTCTATGATATGGCAGTAGCCACGAAAGTAGTATGTCTATAATATGGTAGTAGCCACGAAAGTCACATGTCTATCATATGGTAGTAGCCACGAAAGTCACATGTATATAATACGTCTAAAATATGGTAGTAGCCACGAAAGTCACATGTATATACAATGTAATATGTCTAAAATATGGTAGTAGCCACGAAAGTCACATGTCTATAATATGTCTAAAATATGGCAGTAGCCACGAAAGTCACATGTCTATAATATGGTAGTAGCCACGAAAGTCACATGTATAATAATATGGTAGTAGCCACGAAAGTATCTTGTCTATAATATGGTAGAAGCCACGAAAGTCACATGTATATAATATGTCTAAAATATGGTAGTAGCCACGAAAGTCACATGTCTATGATATGGCAGTAGCCACGAAAGTAGTATGTCTATAATATGGTAGTAGCCACGAAAGTCACATGTCTATCATATGGTAGTAGCCACGAAAGTCACATGTATATAATACGTCTAAAATATGGTAGTAGCCACGAAAGTCACATGTATATACAATGTAATATGTCTAAAATATGGTAGTAGCCACGAAAGTCACATGTCTATAATATGTCTAAAATATGGCAGTAGCCACGAAAGTCACATGTCTATAATATGGTAGTAGCCACGAAAGTCAAATATATATAATATGATAGTAGTCACGTAAGTAACATGTATATAATATGGTAGTAGCCACGAAAGTCACATGTCTATAATATGGTAGTAGCCACGAAAGTCACATGTCTATAATATGGTAGTAGCCACGAAAGTCACATGTATATAATATGTCTAAAATATGGTAGTAGCCACGAAAGGCACAAGTCTATAATATGTCTAAAATATGGTAGTAGCCACGAAAGTCACATGTATATCATATGTCTAAAATATGGTAGTAGCCACGAAAGTCACATGTCTATAATATGGCAGTAGCCACGAACGTCACATGTCTATCATATGGTAGTAGCCACGAAAGTCACAAGTATATAATATGTCTAAAATATGGTAGTAGCCACGAAAGTCACATGTCTATAAGATGTCTAAAATATGGCAGTAGAGACGAAAGTCACATGTCTATAATATGGTAGTAGCCACGAAAGTCAAATGTATATAATATGATAGTAGTCACGTAAGTAACATGTATATAATATAGTAGTAGCCACGAAAGTCACATGTCTATAATATGGCAGTAGCCACGAAAGTCACATGTCTATAATATGGTAGTAGCCACGAAAGTCACATGTATATAATATGTCTAAAATATGGTAGTAGCCACGAAAGTCACAGGTCTATAATATGTCTAAAATATGGTAGTAGCCACGAAAGTCACACGTATATAATATGTCTAAAATATGGTAGTAACCACGAAAGTCACATGTATATAATATGGTAGTAGCCACGAAAGTCACATGTCTATAATATGGCAGAAGCCACGAAAGTCACATGTCTATAATATGGTAGTAGCCACGAAAGTCACATGTATATAATATGTCTAAAATATGGTAGTAGCCACGAAAGTCACATGTCTATAATATGTCTAAAATATGGCAGTAGCCAAGAAAGTCACATGTCTATAATATGGTAGTAGCCACGAAAGTCACATGTCTATAATATGGCAGTAGCCACGAAAGTCACATGTCTATAATATGGTAGTAGCCACGAAAGTAACATATATATAATATGTCTAAAATATGGTAGTAGCCACGAAAGTCACATGTCTATAATATGTTTAAATATGGCAGTAGCCACGAAAGGCACATGTCTATAATATGGTAGTAGCCACGAAAGTATCTTGTCTATAATATGTCTAAAATATGGTAGTAGCCATGAAAGTCACATGTCTATGATATGGCAGTAGCCACGAAAGTCGTATGTCTATAATATGGTAGTAGCCACGAAAGTATCTTGTCTATAATATGGTAGTAGCCACGAACGTCACATGTATATAATATGTCTAAAATATGGTAGTAGCCACGAAAGTCACATGTCTATAATATGTCTAAAATATAGTAGTAGCCACGAAAATCACATGTCTATCATATGGTAGTAGCCACGAAAGTCACATGTCTATAATATGTCTAAAATATAGTAGTAGCCACGAAAATCACATGTCTATCATATGGTAGTAGCCACGAAAGTCATATGTATATAATATGCCTAAAATATGGTAGTAGCCACGAAAGTCACATGTATATAATATGTCTAAAATATGGTAGTAGCCACGAAAGTCACATGTCTATCATATGGTAGTAGCCACGAAAGTCACATGTATATAATATGTCTAAAATATGGTAGTAGCCACGAAAGTCACATGTATATAATATGTCTATAATATGGTAGTAGCCACGAAAGTATATTGTCTATAATATGGTAGTAGCCACGAAAGTCACATGTCTATAATATGTCTATAATATGGTAGTAGCCACGAAAGTATATTGTCTATAATATGGTAGTAGCCAAGAAAGTCACACGTCTATAATATGGTAGTAGCCACGAAAGTCACATGTCTATAATATGTCTATAATATGACAGTAGCCACGTAAGTATCATGTCTATAATATGGTAGTAGCCATGTAAGTATCATGTCTATAATATGGCAGTAGCCACGAAAGTATCTTGTCTATAATATGGTAGTAGCCTCGTAAGTGCCATGCCTATAATATGGTAGTAGCCAGGAAAGTCACATGTATATAATACGGCAGTAGCCACGAAAGTCAAATGTCTATAATCTGGCAGTAGCCACGAAAGTATCATGTCTGTAATATGGTAGTAGCCACGAAAGTCACATGTATATAATATGGTGGTAGTCACGAAAGTCACATGTCTATAATATGGCACTAGCCTGTGCTGGACTGGAGATTTGGTGCATGTTTAGTTGTTGCTTAAGATACATGCACACTTTCCATAGTTTATAGACTAGGGCTGTGTGAAAATATTTTTATCTTGGTAGTTTATTGCTTACTTGAAGAATAAATATGAATTGGGTATCAGGACATCATATAGTGGAATGTTAAAATGAAGAGACAATGGCTATATTCAATATTGGCTATGCTAAAAGGGATGATGATGGGGGACAGTGGGTATTATTAACACAATTTGTTAAGGAATACATAAGACTGAACAGAAAACAACACGAACTTAGAATCACACAAACACATACATGGGATTAATAATTTTTAATTGTGGAGCTATCAGTCTGTATGTTTATTTGTTACTAAATTGACCGATATTCTCGGACAACTTAAGCTTCCTATGAAAATCAGTAAAATATATTTATATTGCTGTTACAAAATCTTCTTTTTTTTCGTACGTACGTATGTTCGTTCGTTCGTTCATATATACATGTGTACAATTGTATAAATATTTATACTTGGATAGTTACATTTAGAAGACAGCTTGTATTATTTTAATGAATACAATGTAGTTAAATTAGCATTAAATTATAATCCAATGTATGAGGCTAATTCCTATTTGAAATATCTGTGCAGATCAAACGATACTAATTAAATATTTTCTTAATGTACTTCAGTGTTTTTTTCTCTTCCTTTAAAAGAATGATTTTGGTAGTACATGTATTTTTATTTCAATTAATTTTGTAAACTTAAATAGTTATCATGTCTTTAAAATGTGCAGAACATTCTTTTCTCTATCATATGGGAGGTGTAATCTGATCTATTTTGTCACTGTTTATTGCATATATAACATTTATCCTGTCTTATGAAAATATGTGTGTCTTCTGATTTTATAAATTATAGTAACATATACACAACTCAGTAACATCATAAAGTTGTGTCTATTTATATTGACTATATTCTCTGTTGCTCTTGTAATCTCACTGATATTATATAATATGCCTTGTTGTATTCATTACTACTGTAATATTTTCATACTCATGCTTTCATGTATACATGAACTGAGCTTAGTAAAATAAACTTGTAAACTTGTAACTTGATCCCTATGTTCTGACCACAAGACTGACCAGCGCAGAGAGATTAATGGACCCTGCTGATAGAAATAAGTGATATCAATTACAAGCATAATAAACACTAAGCTGTGAAGAGAGGCTTTGAAAACTGGGGAAATCCAGAAAGCTGGTATTAACTGTAGGACTGAATAAACAATTTCGATTGTTTTGGGTGTGAAAACAGGTGTGAACGAATGCGATAATTTATCGCGCCAGACACAACACATTAATCCACTAACTCATTGTTTGTTAATGTTTGAATTGGACAAGTGAACATAAATTGTTTTGTCTGTTTAGTATCACTGTTTCAATATACTTAACATGTTAATGCAACAACAACAATTTTATTATTTATTTAATCAAATAATAAACTAAATACAATGCGTGTTCTATATCACTACACACACACATCTAGTTCAGGTGTAAACAAGCAACAAGTCAACACTAATGGATGCTATAATGAAATTTGTTATATCCATACAATTATAACGAAATTTCGTTGGATGGACATAACAATGTTTGGATATAACGAAGTAAATCTCTTGGTCCCAGAAATTAGTTATAAGCGTGCACCGCTCTATATCATAAAGCTGTAAAAACATACATGCATTCCTATGTGTCAAGTACTCACGTCACCAACAGTATGATTTGTATGTTCCAAATCAATTTCGACGATCAATTTATACTCTTGCTTGGTTGTATGTGACTTTCGTGGCTACTACCATATTATAGACATGTGACTTTCGTGGCTACTACCATATTATAGACATGTGTCTTTCTTGGCTACTACCATATTATAGACAATATACTTTCGTGGCTACTACCATATTATAGACATATTATAGACATGTGACTTTCGTGGCTACTACCATATTATAGACATGTGACTTTCTTGGCTACTACCATATTATAGACAATATACTTTTGTGGCTACTACCATATTATAGACATATTATAGACATGTGACTTTCGTGGCTACTACCATATTATAGACAATATACTTTCGTGGCTACTACCATATTATAGACAATATACTTTCGTGGCTACTACCATATTATAGACATATTATAGACATGTGACTTTCGTGGCTACTACCATATTATAGACATATTATAGACATGTGACTTTCGTGGCTACTACCATATTATAGACATATTATAGACATGTGACTTTCGTGGCTACTACCATATTATAGACATATTATAGACATGTGACTTTCGTGGCTACTACCATATTATAGACATGTGACTTTCGTGGCTACTACCATATTTCAGACATATTATATACATGTGACTTTCGTGGCTACTACCATATTATAGACATATTATAGACATGTGACTTTCGTGGCTACTACCATATTATAGACATACGACTTTCGTGGCTACTGCCATATTATAAACATACGACTTTCGTGGCTACTGCCATATCATAGACATGTGACTTTCGTGGCTACTACCATATTTTAGACATATTATATACATGTGACTTTCGTGGCTACTACCATATTTTAGACATATTATATACATGTGACTTTCGTGGCTACTACCATATTATAGACATGTGACTTTCGTGGCTACTACCATATTTTAGACATATTATATACATGTGACTTTCGTGGCTACTACCATATTTTAGACATATTATATACATGTGACTTTCGAGGCTACTACCATATTATAGACATACGACTTTCGTGGCTACTGCCATATTATAGACATACGACTTTCGTGGCTACTGCCATATCATAGACATGTGACTTTCGTGGCTACTACCATATTTTAGACATATTATATACATGTGACTTTCGTGGCTACTACCATATTTTAGACATATTATATACATGTTACTTACGTGACTACTATCATATTATATACATTTGACTTTCGTGGCTACTACCATATTATAGACATGTGACTTTCGTCTCTACTGCCATATTTTAGACATCTTATAGACATGTGACTTTCGTGGCTACTACCATATTTTAGACATATTATATACTTGTGACTTTCGTGGCTACTGCCATATTATAGACATACGACTTTCGTGGCTACTGCCATATCATAGACATGTGACTTTCGTGGCTACTACCATATTTTAGACATATTATATACATGTGACTTTCGTGGCTACTACCATATTTTAGACATATTATAGACTTGTGACTTTCGTGGCTACTACCATATTTTAGACATATTATATACATGTGACTTTCGTGGCTACTACCATATTATAGACATGTGACTTTCGTGGCTACTACCATATTTTAGACATATTATATACATGTGACTTTCGTGGCTACTACCATATTTTAGACATATTATAGACCTGTGACTTTCGTGGCTACTACCATATTTTAGACATATTATATAAATGTGACTTTCGTGGCTACTACCATATTTTAGACATATTATAGACTTGTGACTTTCGTGGCTACTACCATATTTTAGACATATTATATACATGTGACTTTCGTGGCTACTACCATATTATAGACATGTGACTTTCGTGGCTACTACCATATTTTAGACATATTATATACATGTGACTTTCGTGGCTACTACCATATTTTAGACATATTATAGACCTGTGACTTTCGTGGCTACTACCATATTTTAGACATATTATATACATGTGACTTTCGTGGCTACTACCATATTATAGACATTTATCATGCAACTACCATGGTAACAGACTGATAACACATGACCTGATAACATAAAGTGTTCTCAGGTCAATAGGCTGCTAGTAGCATGATAACACTTTTAAGCTCCGCCCACAAATTGACGGACTACTTATTAGCGGATTGAACACTAAATTTTAGGTAAAGACACACTAAAACATGCTCGGAAAATTAAGTTTCATGATAAATAGAATCTCAAGTTACTGTCCGGCTCGAACAATGTTATCAGACTCGGCGATATCGTTCGTGGTGACTCGCTAAAGCTCGCCACCACAAACGATATCACCTCGCCTGATAACATTGTTCTCACCGGACAGTAACCCGAGATTCTCTATGTGACTTTCGTGGCTACTACCATATTTTAGACATATTATATACGTGTGACTTTCGTGGCTACTACCATATTTTAGACATATTATAGACCTGCGACTTTCGTGGCTACTACCATATTTTAGACATATTATAGACATGTGACTTTCGTGGCTACTACCATATTTTAGACATATTATATACATGTGACTTTCGTGGCTACTACCATATTATAGACATGTGACTTTCGTGGCTTCTGCCATATTATAGACATGTGACTTTCGTGGCTACTACCATATTTTAGACATATTATATACGTGTGACTTTCGTGGCTACTACCATATTTTAGACATATTATAGACCTGCGACTTTCGTGGCTACTACCATATTTTAGACATATTATAGACATGTGACTTTCGTGGCTACTACCATATTTTAGACATATTATATACATGTGACTTTCGTGGCTACTACCATATTATAGACATGTGACTTTCGTGGCTACTACCATATTTTAGACATATTATATACATGTGACTTTCGTGGCTACTACCATATTTTAGACATACTATAGACCTGTGACTTTCGTGGCTACTACCATATTTTAGACATATTATATACATGTGACTTTCGTGGCTACTACCATATTATAGACATGTGACTTTCGTGGCTACTACCATATTATAGACATGTGACTTTCGTGGCTACTACCATATTATAGACATGTGACTTTCGTGGCTACTACCATATTTTAGACATGTGACTTTCGTAGCTACTACCATATTTTAGACATATTATATACATGTGACTTTCGTGGCTACTACCATATTTTAGACATATTATAGACTTGTGACTTTCGTGGCTACTACCATATTTTAGACATATTATATACATGTGACTTTCGTGGCTACTACCATATTATAGACATGTGACTTTCGTGGCTACTACCATATTTTAGACATATTATATACATGTGACTTTCGTGGCTACTACCATATTTTAGACATATTATAGACCTGTGACTTTCGTGGCTACTACCATATTTTAGACATATTATATAAATGTGACTTTCGTGGCTACTACCATATTTTAGACATATTATAGACTTGTGACTTTCGTGGCTACTACCATATTTTAGACATATTATATACATGTGACTTTCGTGGCTACTACCATATTATAGACATGTGACTTTCGTGGCTACTACCATATTTTAGACATATTATATACATGTGACTTTCGTGGCTACTACCATATTTTAGACATATTATAGACCTGTGACTTTCGTGGCTACTACCATATTTTAGACATATTATATACATGTGACTTTCGTGGCTACTACCATATTATAGACATTTATCATGCAACTACCATGGTAACAGACTGATAACACATGACCTGATAACATAAAGTGTTCTCAGGTCAATAGGCTGCTAGTAGCATGATAACACTTTTAAGCTCCGCCCACAAATTGACGGACTACTTATTAGCGGATTGAACACTAAATTTTAGGTAAAGACACACTAAAACATGCTCGGAAAATTAAGTTTCATGATAAATAGAATCTCAAGTTACTGTCCGGCTCGAACAATGTTATCAGACTCGGCGATATCGTTCGTGGTGACTCGCTAAAGCTCGCCACCACAAACGATATCACCTCGCCTGATAACATTGTTCTCACCGGACAGTAACCCGAGATTCTCTATGTGACTTTCGTGGCTACTACCATATTTTAGACATATTATATACGTGTGACTTTCGTGGCTACTACCATATTTTAGACATATTATAGACCTGCGACTTTCGTGGCTACTACCATATTTTAGACATATTATAGACATGTGACTTTCGTGGCTACTACCATATTTTAGACATATTATATACATGTGACTTTCGTGGCTACTACCATATTATAGACATGTGACTTTCGTGGCTTCTGCCATATTATAGACATGTGACTTTCGTGGCTACTACCATATTTTAGACATATTATATACGTGTGACTTTCGTGGCTACTACCATATTTTAGACATATTATAGACCTGCGACTTTCGTGGCTACTACCATATTTTAGACATATTATAGACATGTGACTTTCGTGGCTACTACCATATTTTAGACATATTATATACATGTGACTTTCGTGGCTACTACCATATTATAGACATGTGACTTTCGTGGCTACTACCATATTTTAGACATATTATATACATGTGACTTTCGTGGCTACTACCATATTTTAGACATACTATAGACCTGTGACTTTCGTGGCTACTACCATATTTTAGACATATTATATACATGTGACTTTCGTGGCTACTACCATATTATAGACATGTGACTTTCGTGGCTACTACCATATTATAGACATGTGACTTTCGTGGCTACTACCATATTTTAGACATGTGACTTTCGTAGCTACTACCATATTTTAGACATATTATATACATGTGACTTTCGTGGCTACTACCATATTTTAGACATATTATAGACCTGTGACTTTCGTGGCTACTACCATATTTTAGACATATTATATACATGTGACTTTCGTGGCTACTACCATATTATAGACATGTGACTTTCGTGGCTACTACCATATTTTAGACATATTATATACATGTGACTTTCGTGGCTACTACCATATTTTAGACATATTATATACATGTGACTTTCGTGGCTACTACCATATTATAGACATGTGACTTTCGTGGCTACTACCATATTTCAGACATATTATATACATGTGACTTTCGTGGCTACTACCATATTTTAGACATATTATATACATGTGACTTTCGTGGCTACTACCATAATATAGACATACGACTTTCGTGGCTACTGCCATATTATAGACATACGACTTTCGTGGCTACTGCCATATCATAGACATGTGACTTTCGTGGCTACTACCATATTTTAGACATATTATATACATGTGACTTTCGTGGCTACTACCATATTATAGACATGTGACTTTCGTGGCTACTACCATATTTCAGACATATTATATACATGTGACTTTCGTGGCTACTGCCATATTATAGACATACGACTTTCGTGGCTACTGCCATATCATAGACATGTGACTTTCGTGGCTACTACCATATTTTAGACATATTATATACATGTGACTTTCGTGGCTACTACCATATTATAGACATGTGACTTTCGTGGCTACTACCATATTTCAGACATATTATATACATGTGACTTTCGTGGCTACTACCATATTTTAGACATATTATATACATGTGACTTTCGTGGCTACTACCATATTATAGACATACGACTTTCGTGGCTACTGCCATATTATAGACATACGACTTTCGTGGCTACTGCCATATCATAGACATGTGACTTCCGTGGCTACTACCATATTTTAGACATATTATATACATGTGACTTTCGTGGCTACTACCATATTTTAGACATATTATAGACTTGTGACTTTCGTGGCTACTACCATATTTTAGACATATTATATACATGTGACTTTCGTGGCTACTACCATATTATAGACATGTGACTTTCGTGGCTACTACCATATTATAGACATGTGACTTTCGTGGCTACTACCATATTTTAGACATACGACTTTCGTGGCTACTGCCATATCATAGACATGTGACTTTCGTGGCTACTACCATATTTTAGACATATTATAGACATGTGACTTTCGTGGCTACTGCCATATTATAGACATGTCACTTTCGTGGCTACTACCATATTATAGACAAGATACTTTCGTGGCTACTACCATATTATATACATGTGACTTTCGTGGCTACTACTATATTATAGACAGGTGACTTTCGTGGCTACTACCATATTTTAGACATCTTATATACATGTGACTTTCGTGGCTACTACCATATTATAGACATGTAACGTTCGTGGCTACTGCCATATTATAGACATGTGACTTTCGTGGCTACTACCATATTATAGACACGATACTTTCGTGGCTACTACCATATTATAGATGTGTTCTTTTCGTGGCTACTACAATATTATAGACATGCGACTTTCGTGGCTACTACCATAGTATAGACACGATACTTTCGTGGCTACTACCATATTATAGACATGTGGCTTTCGTGGCTACTGCCATATTATAGACATGTGACTTTCGTGACTACTACCATATTATAGACATGATACTTTCGTGGCTACTGTCATATTATTGACATATGATAGACACGTGACTTTTGTGGCTACTACCATATTTTAGACATGTGACTTTCGTGGCTACTACCATATTATAGACATGAAACTTTCGTGGCTACTGCCGTATTATATACATGCGACTTTCGTGGCTACTACAATATTATAGACATGCGACTTTCGTGGCTACTACCATATTATAGACATGTGACTTTCGTGGCTACTACCATTATTATAGACATGTGACTTTCGTGGCTAATACCATTATTATAGACATGTGACTTTCGTGGCTACTACCATATTATAGACACGATACTTTCGTGGCTACTACCATATTATAGACATGATACTTTCGTGGCTACTGTCATATTATTGACATATGATAGACATGTGACTTTCGTGGCTACTACCATATTATAGATATGCGACTTTCGTGGCTACTACCATATTATAGACATGTGACTTTCGTGGCTACTACCATTATTATAGACATGTGACTTACGTGGCTACTGCCATATTATAGGCATCGTACTTACGTGGCTACTGTCATATTATAGGCATCGTACTTACGTGACTACTGCCATATTATAGGCATCGTACTTACGCGGCTACTGTCATATTATAGGCATCGTACTTACGTGACTACTGCCATATTATACGCATTGTACTTACGCGGCTACTGCCATATTATAGGCATCGTACTTACGTGGCTACTGCCATATTATAGGCATCGTACTTACGTGGCTACTGCCATATTATAGGCATCGTACTTACGTGGCTACTACCATATTATAGGCATCGTACTAACGTAGCTACTACCATATTATAGGCATCGTACTTTCGTGGCTACTGCCATATTATAGGCATCGTACTTACGTGGCTACTACCATATTATAGGCATCGTACTTACGTGGCTACTACCATATTATAGGCATCGTACTTTCGTGGCTACTGCCATATTATAGGCATCGTACTTACGTGGCTACTGCCATATTATAGGCATCGTACTTTCGTGGCTACTACCATATTATAGACATGATACTTTCGTGGCTACTACCATATTGTAGACATGTTAATTTCGTGGCTACTACCGTATTATAGGCATCGTACTTACGTGGCTACTACCATATTATATACATGTGACTTTCGTGGCTACTGCCATATTATAGACATGTGACTTTCGTGGCTACTGCCATATTATATACATGTGACTTTCGTGGCTACTGCCATATTATAGACATGATACTTTCGTGGCTACTGCCATATTATAGACATGTGACTTTCGTCGCTACTGCCATATTATATACATGTGACTTTCGTGGCTACTACCATATTATAGACATGTAACTTTCGTGGCTACTACCATATTATAGACATGTAACTTTCGTGGCTACTACCATATTATAGACATGTGACTTTCGTGGCTACTACCATTATTATAGACACGTGACTTTCGTGGCTACTACCATATTTTAGACATGTGACTTTCGTGGCTACTACCATATTATAGACACGATACTTTCGTGGCTACTACCATATTATAGATGTGTTCTTTTCGTGGCTACTACAATATTATAGACATGCGACTTTCGTGGCTACTACCATAGTATAGACACAATACTTTCGTGGCTACTACCATATTATAGATATGTACTTTTCGTGGCTACTACCATATTATAGACATGCGACTTTCGTGGCTACTGCCATATTATTGACAAGATACTTTCGTGGCTACTGTCATACTATAGACATGTCACGTTCGTGGCTACTACCATATTATAGACATGCGACTCCCGTGGCTACTACCATATTATAGACATGATTCTTTCGTGGCTACTACCATATTATAGACATGTGATTTTCGTGGCTACTACCATATTAAAGACATGTCACTTTCGTAGCTACTGCGATATTATAGATATGTGACTTTCGTGGCTACTACCATATTATAGACATTGTATTTTCGTGTATATTGTCATATTATAGATATGTGACAGACAAGTGACTTTCATGGCTACTACCATATTATAGACATATGACAGACAAGTGACTTTCTTGGCTACTACTGTATTATAGACATGTGACTTTCGTGGCTACTACCATATTATAGACATATTACTTTCGTCGCTACTGCCATATTATAGATAAGTGACTTTCGTGGCTACTACCATAATAAAATTATAATGTGTCCGTAGCCACGAAAGTACAAGGCGAAGTCAAATGAATATTCATGAGTTGTAATTTTCACAAAATGGCTTTTTTTACGGCACATACTAAAAATTCGAGGGTTCAAATTACACCGCATTTAGAAACATAAATCTCTCTAACCATATTTCTGTTTCTGAAACAATAATATCCCTTTAAAATACATCTGGTAAATAAATATATCTGGTAATATTCTTATTAAGACGGCACGTTACGGTCTTTAAATTCTTACGAAGCCGTTCTTCCCGGCACGTTGCGGTATGTGCCGTAAAAAGAGCTATTTTGTGAAAATTACAACTCATGAATATTCATTTTAACTCCGCCCTTGTACTTTCGTGGCTACGGACTTTCATAGCTACGAAAGAAGGTTCATGGTATTTGTCGGCAGAAATAACTCTCGTCTATTAACAGTTTCTAAAAGGCAATACAATCAGGATGCAAAAGCATTAAGATTTCTGCTCACAATGTTTTTGCCTGATCAGTATAATGCAAAATGTCAGAACCAAAGACCACTGGTAATTTTAATGTGGAAATACCTGTAGCAGCTTGTACCACTGTAGTGGTGTGGGGTCAGATGGCTGCCCGGTTAGCTCAGTCAGTAGAACACTGCTCGGCGTAAAATCGGAACAAATATTTGGCAATATTAAAAGTTTCAACTGACTTTCTGATGTAAACAGCTCACAAACTAAAGCAATCTTTGAGTAATCTTCGATGAATTTTGACATGTGAAAAAATCGCGGTATAAACAATATGCTGTTCTATAAATAGAACGAGTAAAACTGGTGCGGTGTACAACAAAATGTACCAACGCTCGGCGTACGGTAGATAACCTGTTAGGTCGCATGTTTGAAAAATGAATAAATTGTAAACATTAAATGGACGCAACCTGAATACAAAACAAACGAAAATTTAATTCAGTATGTTTTATTGAATGTGGAATAAACAGTTTATTTTGGTCAATATTCACGAACTAAGTTTCCAGTTTTTAAGACAAATAAATGATAGTTTCGTGCTTTAAAACACGAGAAGTTGTATATAAGATGTATATATCCCTGATATGTTCGATAGGAAAAATGTCATGATAAATTTGAAAATGAACAAAAGTATAATATACAACATGCTTATTAATCAAGACAGATGTTTTTTCTAAATGTTTTATTGATTTATTTTGCAAGTTTATATGATTCATGCAGACATTTTCATTTTTTGATCGGTTTATCGCATTACGGTTCGCAATTACTCCCCTTTTCATCTGCTACTCTCTGGTCACGTGACTCTACCTGAAGTTCATCGAACTCTGAAAATTTCGAAGAAATGACAATTAACACAAAACAACATGGTTTCCTGAAAATATCCATCATAAAAATAAAGAAATCCCATGATAAATACGATTTACGCCGAGCGTTGGTATGCGCTGAGCATTGGTCATACCACTCTAGTACTAGTGGGTCGTGGGTTTGAGCCCCACATTGGTCACACTTTTTCCCCTTGAATTGCTTTAATGGTGGCAGCAGTGTTTGACGGCCCACGTTGGTTGAGCCTCAAATGCCGGAAGGGGGAGAAGTGTAGTGGTGTTGGGTCAAACGGCCACCGGGTTAGCTCAGTCGGTAGAGTGCTGTATTAGTGTTAGGAGGCTGTGTGTTAGAGCCCCACATTGGGCGCACATTTTCCCCTTGAATTAATTCTTTACATTTAATATGATAACATTCCAACTAGAGGTGGGACAATTCATTGATTCAGTTATGCATCACAGTGCAAGTGACCATAGAATTTCATGTGGATACATTCTAGAAATATGATGTGTTGATCTGCAATTTAAAGTATTTTGTACTTTAGTCTTTAGCCTATTATTATTTTCACACCAATTTGTAGTTCCTGTTAATTTTAACTTGTTAACAACTTCTGAACTTAAGAATAAACTCATTCTTATAATGATTGTGTAGTTCTAGTCAGGTGATTAGCATAGCGAATATTTTTTAACTAATGCCATTACTTAATGTTACCTTCAATAATAGAAATGGTTGCAATGGAATGATTTTGTCACTGACATATTGTGTCATAGGAGACATATAATGATACATTTTACATTACATTACTCATTACATCGGTATCATTTATGACCATAATTGTTGAATTGTTTACTTGTTTTTTTGTTAAGGTGTGCTGTGATTAGTAGTATGATTGCATCCAGATTGAGACAGGCGGTTAAGTATGGCAGCCTCACGGTATTTGTTGGAGGTTCAGCATATCTTCTACAGAAGAATGACTGGGAGATGTCAACTGTTGGTGTTGTCAGGTTCGGACGAGCTGCTGTTGCTGTAAGACTGATTATATTTGTATTATTTATATATTTAACTAATATAAAAGGTAAAATCTGGCTGAAGCCAAAACCTGTACCAGCTAATTACTTAATTGTTATTCAGCCATTATTAATATATTATTGTATTGTTATCATAATCGTTGCATAGGTAAGTATTGACTTACTTACTTATGAATGTTTTATTTCTGTCATCTAAACTACGTTTAGTTAGTTGCCCGAAAATTGCATTCTAAAAGATAATGGGGTGTATTGTAATAAAAGTTGAAATGTCACGTTTGCATAAGATTGATCATTATTTTGTTAATGTATTGCCTTCAAAACACCTGCTGTAATGTTAATATGTTCATGTCATGTTTCTGTATTTCTCTTTGCTTCTAGGCAGCAAGTATTGTTGCAGATTACAGATGGAGCTTAAGAAATCTTGATTCTGAATCAAAAGAATACAGTACTATACTATCACAGGTATAAATTGTCTATACTTCCTTTAGCAATAATACAGTATTAATATATCATGGGTGTAAAATATCCATATCCAAATATACATCTTGTTGTTTCTTTAATATTCTTATGAATCTGATTCTTAATTTTTTCCAAAGGTAAAATGTTATTCAGTGTAATTACTCATTAGAAGTCTTTCAGTCTCCATGGTCAAGTGGTTATGGTCGCAGACTTCAATTCACTTGATTCTCACCATTTCAGGTTCAAAATACCACCAAGGATATAGAATTTGTGAGTGAGGAAGTTCTGTCCAAGTGTTTGTGTTGGGTCTTTCTCTACCCTAATAGCTGGAATAGTCACTACATGACCCTGGTGTCGGGTGTGGCTTTAAGTCCCATTACAAATTATTCTTCCATTTCTCATAGAGTGCATTATTTAATTTCAGGTTCATGCAAGATCAGCAGTCAAGTTAAGGGAAATGTGTTGCAAAAATGGTGGAGCATTCATCAAAGTTGGTCAACATATTGGCACCTTAGATTATTTACTACCTGGTGAATATGTTAGAGCTTTGAAGGTATTACACAACGATGCTCCTCAAACTTCGGTTGATGATCTAGCACGAGTTTTTCGGGAAGATATTGGAAAAACAGTAAGTATATAAGTCAGTGCCCCTATCTTGCACACTTTTCTTCATATACATTTATAATACAACCTCTCCAAAACAATATTCTATTGGAGATCCTGTGTCTGCTGTTGAGAGGTTATTGCTTGCGTGAGGTTAAATTGGTGGTTATTTTTTATTACGGGAAAATTGATAATGATCTTGAAGGATTTTGCTTTAGAGAGATATGTGTCGGGGTGTATTAAAATTCCTACACTTTTGACAGCATTTAATATTTTTAATAGTGTATATATTCATACTTTTTGACCATAGATTGTCGAAAAGGGTATTTATTATTTATTATGCTGATCAATATGGCAATAGAAGTGTTGATTACCTCTCTTGACAACAACATGGCCATTCTTCAACAGCCACTAATAATTATATTATGATCATTAGTGAGCACTCACAAACACGCTATCAGACTCTTTTTAATCATGCAGATCATCATTAACTTGGATTTGCAACATTGTCATTATGATGCATCATAACATTTATCGATTTGCTCTCTTAAATCTGAAGTTAAGTAAATTAAAAGAAGTGAATTATGTATCATGCCAAGTACCTAAGATATACTTGTTGTTAATTTCAATAAAATCAGACCAATATTGACTGTGATATGGACATTTGTATATGTGCACACTTAGACGTTTTGTTTAGTGTATTGTGAATCCACTGTACTGTTTTTGCTGAAGTCGAAATGGAATATAATACAAAATAATTACAGGCATAGTCTGACCTAGCGCCATTGGGGAGTGATATTGATAGCATTTGATCATAATCTATCAAAAACAAATATATTTGGGATCATTTTGATAAAACTGAATGCAACCTACATTTAATAGTAAAATAAAATTTAAATCTAATGAAAACCTTAAATTGGAGTACGTCAGGGTAGCCCAACCTGATCATTGTTTTTCGTTTGCAAATTGACAACCCTCCTATTTAGTGTTTTTCTGACGTGGTTATTGACAAACATTATTCCTCTACCTAATAGTTTTCTCTCAAACGCATCATTATAACGCCAATTATGACGTTTTTGACGTTTCATGGTTCAACGAACCGCCTGTTTCAAAACGATATTTTCGAACTAAGAATCATCATCTTTATTTAGCCAATAACCAATACAGAAAATTTCATGCAGATATTCCTATAATTAAAAACTTATGGAGAGTTAAAAACTGCACACTTATAAATTTTGTTATGTGTACAATGACATCCATTATATCTGAATATTCATTTAATGACTATCATGATGGGTACAGATCTAATTGAGTGCTAAATGTAATACTTGTTTCAACAGATAATTCGTTCTCCTACACTGTAAAGCTGTAAACTAAACCACTAATTGTTCTATATTTATCTCTTGATTGACCAACATAAGTTTACCTCTGGCTTTTTAAATCTATTTGTGTTGCATGTTAACACATCTGTTATGTGATAAGTGGTTTGGCAAGGTTTGTCAAGTCAATTAATAACACGATTTTATCAATTTTCATATTTTAATGTTTCATTAATTTTGAACACATAGGTTTTAATATATTTTAATACTTGTAATAAAATGCATTCACTTTGATCAATTCTGAAATGTTGATATGACATGATAATGTATAATCAGTCAGGATGTGGTCAATTCAAATTCAATTTAATATGTATTCTTTGTCAGAAAATTATAACATGTATTACACAAGCTATGTAGAGCTTTTGTCCAACATAATAGTATGATTTTATCTTTTGTAAATGCTTTGGGTACATTTATTATACTGACAAATTCATTACAACAACAATTTTCCTTGGCACGAACAGTGTCATTGTACATTGTATTGAGAGTCCAATTGTTGATTGACTGGATTGATCTGTGTTGCTCAAAATGCTGTGCAGACGTACATGATATATGGTGATATATTGCAGATTGATGAAGTGTTTGTGACCTTCGACCCTCAGCCAATAGGAACAGCCTCATTAGCACAAGTACATAAAGCAACTACTAAAGATGGTGAAGTTCTTGCTGTGAAGATTCAACATCCTAAAGTGAAAGCTCATTCATATGTAGATATCAGAACAATGGAAGTAAGTAATATCCTGGACATGTTCAGGGAAGTGTTGGTTGAACTCTGGCAGTGACTTATTTCAGTACTTTATATTGTCTGAAATTCAGGTATTGGATCTGGCTTATATTCTCATACTTTATGACTGGAACATGTATTTTTTCTCGGGATTACATGTATGACCGATTCAATATATATTTTTTATGGATTTGTATCATGTGTTGTACATGCAGGAATTAGCATGAAAGTGAGTTAACGAAATTCAATAATATATATATACAGGAATGCAATATTTTATCTATAATTGTCATAAACACAAATAAACATTGATCAGTAAAATTAAGTTTTCCTGCACAAAAGAAGCAGCCATCACTGTAAGGTGATTGTGATTTCATATCACATGTTCTTTCCCGGAAACACTGAAATGGTCAGCTGACTGCCATTAGTAACTGTACTACCGTTTGGTCATTTTGTGTTTAAAATGTAGACTTATAGGTTTTGTGAATTGATCTAATTATTGATAAGTCTAAGACTTGGACTAAGAAAGTTTTTAAATAAGATCCCTGAACCCTGGTATAATCTTGAACAAGTGATAACACAAATTTCTGCATGTTTTATTTTTGTAGTCCCAGTTACTTACAGAGCAGCAAAAATTTACATGATGTGATATTTCTCGTATTTCAGTTTCTCATTCATCGTGTTGCTTGGGTGTTTCCAGACTTTCAGTATGTTTGGCTTTCAGAGGAAACCAAGAAAAATTTACCCAAAGAATTAGACTTTGTGAAGGAAGGTGAACATTGTGAACGAGCCGCTAAAATGTTCAGTCACTTCAGTTTCTTAAAGGTAGTGTTCATTGTGTCTTAATGTGTATCTAGTAAAGTTTGCAATGAGGAAATTTCGCAAATTCAAGAAAGTGATGAAAAAACCAATCTGCATAATTTTCCTCAGTCAGAGAAGTTCATTTTTACATACTTTGCTATTAAATTTAGCGATACTCATTTTGTGGATATTCAAGTATTTCTGAGGCATATATTAATTATATTTTGCATGAGGAATTGACTGAAGTTAAGATGAACAAATCCATCTAAAGTCAGCTCTGATTCACTTGCGGATGAACTAATTACTACCAGACATGGATTAATTGATTAAAGTAATTTAATCGATTATTAATCTATTAATATTTTCCATTAATCATCATTAATCGTTAATCAAGCATTTTTAGGATTAATGATTAATAATTTAATCGATTACTGGAGAAAAAATGGCTGTAATCATGATTATTTTACAATTGACACATGATTACTTTATGTTTTTTATGGACAAGAGCGTTATGAAAATTTATGAAAGTATTTAAATGGGAAAAATGCAACAAATTCTTTTTATTGCAATCATTGAATAAGAGATTAAAAAATTAGCAATTATCACTTATTTATCCAATTTCATGTACAGAGCAGTCAGACTTAGCCTGAGGGCACAGAACATTGTAATCTGGTTTATACATGTAGATAATCAGTTAATAAGGGGATAAACTGACAACTAATTGTACGCAAATAAAGTAAGCACGGTTATACTTCATATTATTGAAACTAATAATTGCCCTTAAAGCTCAAATTGTGCCCATGCTTTATGATAAGTTTAGTCATCACAATTTAAGTCTTTTTGCAATTTTGATGTTAACATAATTCAACCCTTTGTTAACTTTTGCTCAACATGAATATAAAACTGCCTGTATGTGATTTATGAAACATTCTGAAATCAGACCATTGGACCCAGTGCAATTCAGAATTTTCAGTATGGCTGCAAGAAAGCACTTTAAATTCCCGGATAATACACCTACTGAAGGCAATGTTAAAGCAGAGTGCAAACATTGCAACTCATTTATCTCCGGGAATGTTAAATCAACTTCGAATTCAAGAAGTCAAGACATGTGTCAGGTAGTTCTGGTGTCATTAAGCATGAAATTACAGGATACCTGATGTCAGAATGTGTAGAGGTTGACCCCCTTCAGTACTGGAAAGATAATTCAGAGAATTATCCAGCACTTGCAAATTTAGCCCAAAAAATCCTCACAATACCTGCCACCTCAGCTCCTGTAGACTTTCAGTATTGCTGGGAAATTCTTTCGACCTGAGCGATGCAGTTTGATACCACTTTTGAAAAACTGATGATGATAAAATGCAACAAGCATATTTGAATTACATGTACTGTTTAAACAGTATATGAATACCGACATGTGAAGAATGACACATTTGAACTATTGTTTAAATAGAACATGGACAGTATAGAATGACTTCAGTTAAATATATAGTTCATTTAAAACTGAATTAGTTTAATAAATGTACAAATATGTTGTGAAACAAGTGTTTTATCTTGTGTTTCTTCAAAAGTAATCGTTAATCATGATTACTTTAGATTTATGATTATTAATTTAATCGATTACTTGTTATTAGTCAAATAATTGATTAATAAATCGATTATCCAAAATTGACTAAATAATCGATTATTAATCGATTATTTTTCAAAGTAATCAAATCCATGTCTGATTACTACGTCTCATTATCACTGAATGGTCAGCTTGGCCAGAATTACATTATTAAATTGTTGAAATGATGATGCTAACTACTGCAAGTTTTGTTTTTCATTTTAGGTACCTAAAGTGTATTGGGAATATTCGAGTGAGAGGGTTCTTACCATGGAATATTGTGAAGGAGGGAAAGTGGACGACAGAGAATATATGACTAAACACAATATAAATGTTGACAAGGTATGGATGTGTAATCTACCTTCATTCGAATACAAAGCATCGACATTTTTTATGATACACCTGGTAAAATTTCATATTTTTGAATAGGAATAAGCAGCCTAATTCGAATAAATTCAGCTGAAACCAAGCTAAAATGTCATCATTTGAGATTTTGCAATTCATTTTATGACTCTGTAATCGTCTGTGTTTTGTATTTGAACAGGTATCCAGGGATTTAGGCAAACTTTACAGTGAGATGATATTTGTTAATGGTTATGTACATTGTGATCCACACCCAGGAAATGTGTTAGTGAATAAAACGAAGGATGGTACACAAATTGTTCTATTAGATCATGGTCTGTACCAGGTAGGCTTTGTATTCATAAACTTTTTCATTAGTCTTAATTACTGTTAGTTAACAACTGTTAAGCTTTTGTATTCATAAACACTATAGTTGTCTGAATACTATAAATTAACAGCTGGGTAGGTTTTGTATTCATAAACACTTCAGTTTGTCTGAATACTACAAGTTAATGAGCTAAATTCGGTGGTATGAAGGATGATAGGATAAGCTAAATGAGTTCTGGGGTAATTCATAGGGAACACTCCATAATATTGATGTACAGTACTTGTATTGGGTATCCTGAAACCATTTTTTATTTTTGTTGTGGTCCTGACATGGATCAACTATTTGAAAACAACATTCAGAAAGATATTAAATATAACCCTTAAATGGGGGCCATGCTCCTTTCTTTAATATCTGTCTGTTCATTCTAATTGTGGTCTAGATATGATTGGCATAAACGATTTTCTTGTACGAAAGTTTATCGTGAAAAGTGATTACTAAATTAAAATCAAATTTTATATGTGCATCTTGTTATTGCATACTATGGTTATAAAAGTACATGTACTACATATTTGTCTATTCAGACTTTAACGGATGACTTTCGTATCAACTACTGCAAGTTATGGATGTCGCTGATTAAAACTGATTTGAAAGGCGTGGAGAAATACGCTAAGAGGCTCAATGTGGGGAGACTATATCCACTGTTTGCATGTATGTTAACTGCTAGATCATGGGAGGCGGTCACTAATGGCATAGATAGCGGAGTAGTCACTGATAAAGAGGTATGTTTTTTCCGTATTACAGGTTTAGTTTAAAGTTTGCAGCAGATTATCATAAATGTTCTATCAGTTTTGTGAACATTTTTAATGTCACTCTGTAAATGAAACTATGGTCTGTTTTTGCCACATTCATGCCTAAAACATACAAGGTGCTCCACTAGGTACTGCATCTCAAGGGTCTCAAGGATAATTTTTGTTGGGATTTTACCATTTTATAGCCAAAATACATATGATTTAGAGAAAAATTAACCCTTCATACAGAATCCTTAGGGTCATAATGTGATTTTTTGGCAAATCAAAGGGTCAACTCAAGGGTCAAATGGAATCCTGGATTCTTGCTGGAACATTCTTGTTCTGAAGACTTGATTGTATTCTCTGTCCAGTTTTGTCGAGCCCGCTTGTGAGTTGGTGTTTGCGGATCTTTGTCCGGACCATTACTCATTTTTGATGTTTGACCTCCAAGTGTGACCTTGACCTTTGAGCTACGGACAGGTGTCTTGCGCACAACACGCTGTCTCATCATAGTTAACATTTGTGCAAAGTCATTTGAAAATCCTCCAATAAAAGACAGAGTAACTGCCTATCGGGACCTGATATTTATTTTGGATGATGCCAAGAATTTGGATGGAAGGTAGTCGAATAAATGAGGTCCGATAGTATATGAAAATGGTTTTCTGCTTATAATTTCTTCTTTTATTGGTTGTTGGAAAAGAGATTTTCCACTTTTCTGCTTTGCCTGTAGCCTTGTTCTTATATGTATTGATGCCGATGGCGTTTTTTCATTGATTTGCAAAAAATTCATTTTAAATTCTCCACCATTGTATAACTTCATATTTAAATTTCAGAATCAAGAATTACGAGACAATGTGGCAACGTATTTCAATGAGATATCACAAGTTCTCAACAGTATTCCTCGCCAAATGTTACTGATAATGAAGACCAATGATGTTTTACGTGGAATAGAAGCCTCGTTACAGATCAGAGCTAATGCTTCGTCTTTCATTAATATGTCTAAATGTTGTACCCGAGCTTTGGGACAGTATAAAGTGAAGCAATGTGAGGGCTGGTATCAATCATTGGCTGTTCACTTTGACACTCGGTGGCAACTGTTAAGAATAGGACTTTATGAATTTCTACTCTGGGTCGACAGCTCTGTTGTGTTCAGATGGCTCTCAAGAAAACCACAGATTGCTAATAGTTAATAATAGAATAAGTTAGGATTTTTTTGTTTAATAATTTAGTTAATACGAGTAGGTTAATCTTACATTGCTTGTTTTATAGTTTTTATATGCCTGTTCATAGAACGAGACATATTATAGTTTCACCTGCGGCATACTGGCAGGTTGGTGGCGTCCAGTTATTTGTCCTAGCAATAACTTCAGAAGCATTTATCTAATCATCACCAAATTTGGTCAGAATGTGTATGGGCATAATATCCTGGACAATTTTGATAACCAGCCATATCGTTTGAGTCACTCAGGAGTTATCACCCTTTGATTATAGTAATAACCTTAAATTTGTCTTATTTTAACTCTGAGCTCTGACTTAAGACGGGCGTATTTTGTGACAGTTTGCCACTCTTGTTTCAAAATAAACCAGTATATAAGAATGTTGTGTACTTATGTGAATTTAATGAAGACCGTTAGGATACTTATGTTACTTTAAAAAACATAATTTTCTTAAGTATGAAGGAAAACATAGCACTCTCTAATGTTAGGTTTTTGACATATACATTGTATTTGATTTTATTTTAAACTTTGATAACACAATGATAACATACATTCCTTGTCATTTTCATGTGATGAAGGATGTAGTGGTGTTTATTTGAAGCTTTTGTGTTTGTCAGATGCACTTATACAGATATGTATTAAGTTTTCTTTCGTCATGATTTAGTGCTTTGAGTCACATAAACAGCCAGGATGATATAGTAACTTTTCCAACTGATAAGGTGGTGGAAAAACCCAGTTGCACCTTCTAGAATTATTTTGGGCTTATGTGGGCACCTGGGTAGAAGCACCAACCTTCCGTAAGCCAACTTGATAGCTTTCTCACATACAAATTTTGCATCTTGGGTGAGAATCGAACCTGCAGTGATGAGGGCTGAGTGATTTGAAGTCCCTAACCACTCGACCACAGACACTCTCATGATCGCCGCTGTACGATTTCCAACCTCTTCTTTTAGTGACGTCATTTCCAGAAAACGTCACATGTGACGTCACCATGAACTGACAGTAAGCAATATTTGCCCCATATGGCAACATGAAAACGAAGTGACCATATGGAGTAAATATTGTTTCCTGCTTGTAAATAGTGTCACCACATGTGGCGTTTTCTTGAAATGACGTCACTTACAGAAGAGGTTGTAAATCCCACTGAAACTGTAACTGTTAGTTTCGTGGCTGTGATTATTATCAGTATGTAAGGTATAATTCCCCTTTATCTCTTGTGTTTGTCAGTGTTAACATGGATGTATGAACATGTTCTCACTTCTAGTGCTCAGCAGAATCCGAATTTAGGTGTTATAGTCTTTCTCTGTTAATGTTTTGTTGTGAATAGAAAGTCGGGAGATGAGGGTTTTTGTGTGATATACTATAAGAGATTTGTTTTCTAAGCAATATCTCCATAAATTGACAAAATTGAGTGTAGATTTGATCCTTTAATTGAGAATGTTGGAAGTCTTTTTGTCTAGATCGCACATGATGAATATGCCTCTGATTTATTACAAAGGATTTCTTGTGATGTATTGAAAATGCATTATTTAGTAAAAATAACTTTCATTGAAATAAGTAATTTTGTGTTTCATTTTGCATATTTTTTACTAACACATTCAATGACTCAGTTCTGTTGTTTATAGATTTTGATATGATAAAAGTTTTATTTTCTCTCAGGTGTAGGGTAACATACTCAGCAATATAATTATATGCATGGATTTTATGCTTTAACCGAAGTGCCAAACTTGTAGCTTGTACATTGAGTTACTGTAATTCATTGTGCTAACCAGGTGAAGTCAGTATTATGGTATCTAGTTCTAATGTTTTCATTCAAATTCAGCTGTATAAAGTTCATGTAAAAATGCCTTTGTTAACCTTATGTCAATGTTTGTATGTACAATACAGTGATCAAACATCGTGTTCTAGTCGTGTTGCTGTATTAAGTTTTCCACAAAGTTATTATAGAAATGAAGCTTCAAATATGGGCCAAAATAAAGGCACAAGTCAATGTTTTATGTGACTAAAGATACCCAGAATAGTTGAAGATAGCAACAGTCGGATCTCATTCATTCGAATTTTTATTTCGATTAATACGTGGTTTCAAATAGGCCATTTCAATTCGATATGTATAAGAAGATACACAGGGATCTGACATTAATATCGGATGATACCAAGTATTGGGATAGAAGGTTGTCGAATAAATGAGATCCGACTGTAGCTTGTATATGTCTTTTATGTTGTATTACATTTATTTATTGATATTTAATGAGCTAATAAGACATTGGTATGAAAGATATCCATCATGTAAAATGAGAAATTAGTGCATGGTTTGTTCATGTGTATATCAATTTGCCAAGTGTTTGTATTTTGTTGTCAGCGAGGTAAATAAATATATTTTGCTGAAGAGACTTTGTTTGTGTTATAGAAAAAATATTTGCCCTCTGCATTGGGTACCGCCCTTCTAACATACTTCTGATTACTTATGTGTTTCTTTCTCAATAATGATTTTAAAGTTGTTGGAGGGGTTCATTTTTATGATGGGATGAACTGTACTTAGCCGGGTCATATGTAATATAATTTATCATTAAATGTCTTCCATGACTGACTGGTTGAAGTAGTTTGTTTTAACATAGACAGTGTGCATGAGAATACTCTGTAATTGACCCATTCACTCTTTAAGTAATGTTAATGCTCTTTAATTGGCAATGTTGAACTAGCTTGTTTTTGTTTATTCATGGTAATGTGTTTCTGCTGATAGTTTTATCAATAAAAACTCATGTTATACCTCAGCAATCAAGTTCATCTAGGTTTGGGTAGCATTATCGGATGGTATCACTTTGCTTTCCCATGTTTGTTTGTCCCATTGTCTTTCATACTTCAGCTGATAATGTTTGCCCATAAGAAGCACAGATGTGGAGGCATTGTGCACCTGACTCTTGATCCAGAAGTTGTGAGACTGAGAGAGAATAATATGTTTAAATCACAGGAGATTGTCAAGAGTTCTCGTTTTATCCCCTCAAGAGTTCTATCCCTTTATCCCTTTTATTGTTTATGTATAAAAAGTACTATTTCTTTTAACAAGGTGACCTTACATGGCTTACCTGAGTCAACATGCTGGTTGGGCTGGAAGTAACAGTAAAAAGGATATCATGGCAACAGTGATCCCTTTTTCTGATGCTTCATTTGTATTCATATGTTGAAACTTGGCCTAGATTTCATGGAAACAAACATTCTTAGATAGGTTCATGATAAGCAGATGAAAGAACCTTGTCAAGTGATGTTGTGATGACAGTGGAAGTATGATGAAATGGAGCAATGTTTGCTAAATGAAGGGCACATAACTCTGGATAAATTGGACCCTTCTGTTGTTGTATACAACCTTGACTTAGATTTCATGGGAACACACATTTTGTCTAAATAGTGTAAGGATTGGAGGAGAAATAAATACAGAGTGAAAAAACTGTAAAATACATATAACACCGTTTTGTGTAAATCAAGGACACATAACTCCAGTCCACCTGGTCCAATTTGGCCCTTAATCCGTCTATGTAACTTCAGGTACATCACAGAAAGTGTACCAAACATTAACCTTAGTATTTGATTCGAATCAGTGGAGTACGCACAATTTATATCAAAGTTACGAGTATACAGAATGGCAGAGTGTACTATACAGAGTGTATGACAATACACTAATATTCTCCGAACTGTACTGACATCACGGTATTTTAATCGCTCAAGTAACTTAGCAGATCATTGTGACATTGCATATGGTAACATCTGAGTCAAATTACAAAGTAGTTATCGTGAACGTCACTGAACCGTTGGCCCATGGTAAGTAAAGAAAACAAAGAAAGTGTTTATTATACAGCATGAGTAATAAGTCTTTCAAAAATATGGTGTGCCTAATACACAGGCCCGATCCTGAAGCCCGCTGTTTGGGAACAGGGTAGTGATAACGGGGGAATCCCTTTTTTCGACTTGAATATTGCTGCCTTCTAGGGAAAAAACAATCTGCGTATATATTGGTATTGCTTAGAAGCATGTTTAGAATAAATCAAATTGGTTTTAACATGGAGCCAATATCGATTTTTGATTATTAACCATTTTTGAACGGTTTCATTTTTCGCGTGGAAGGGAGACAATCCAATTTAGACTATATTGCTTTAACAAAACCGCTTATCAAGGGTGACCATTCTTGAAATTTATCCAAGAAAGCTGCACATGACAGTTTGAGCACTTAAGTTACGTTATTAATTAACAATCCTTGAGAAAAAATGAATACATGTGTTTTTTATGTCTCCTCACCGTTGGAACTCGGCCTTTAAGACATGTATTCATTAATGGGATGTTAGAGTTGATTTCTAAAGCATCTTATTTATATGCAAATGATTGCTTTCACAATGTCTCCTGTATCAAATTTTATTTATAATGGGGGAGATTGTTATTAGAGTTACATTAGTCCTATGTTTTCATCAAATTAAACAGATCGCATTTATCGTAAAAAGTTCATTAAAATTATAAAAGGTGCGATTTAAATTCTACTCGACAAACATTGTGAATGGCAAGATGCTTACTGCAATTAACAGACATATTATTCAAGTAGCTTGTTGAAAAAAGACAAAATAAAGAATTCTTGCAAACTGATGAAATAAAACACCTTGACACATTGGTGATGTGTATATGCGATCATGTCAGTAACTGTTTAAATACATTTTCGACATTATGTCAACTTTTCGGAGTACGATATTTTTGAATTATTGCCAATACATTGCTGTATGACGAATTTCCTACATAAATGGCCTATCGACTAAATAGTTCAACAATGGTTTGGTTGTACAAGCGCGTATATAGCGACAAGGTGTAAAATTCGAGTGTTCAATGTTCATTACTGCCGCTGAAAAACGACCAATGTCCCTGTATAAACATTTTGTAACATTGAATAAAGAGCAAAAGGTAGGTTGTAATTGGAGTAATTATCATAGTTTTGTCGATTTTCAATAACCTTCAGATCATAGAAAACTGATACGTATAACGTTAATTTCAACCTTCCAATTATAACTGTACCAGATAGTTTCTACTATACTTAAAAATGAAAAGTATACTACTACATGTATATATATCTTCAATTTTATCAACCATTACGATTTGCAAATAACCACGACACATGCAAGTGAAAGTATGTTAATACTAGAAACGAAATTTACTGGTGGGAACAAATTATACATTTATTTCGTCTACGTGAAATACATAATGATCACGGATTAGACACGGGACCGTAGACACTGCATCTTTATCCAAACTGAATTAGAACATCAGTTTTACACCTAACTACAGTCAGGCGCGTAGCTCCCTGTACGCAAATACGCAATTGCCTACACTTGGCTATTCAGAACACTAACGAATGCAATAATGTTAATCATTTATCAATGATTCTCATCCTTATACTAATTTCACTCCAATGCTTGTGAAGACGCCACCAGATTGCACGACAAACGTTCTAGAAAACGACAATGTTCCGGCCTACGCATCATATAAGCCCTGGTTACGCCCCTGTTGGTGGTGCGCTTACAATTGTAAAACTATAAATGTGAATGTTGAAATCTATTTACTTCTTACTTATGGAGTATATGAAGGGTGTGGCAGTGTTTTTGTTTATTTCCGTTTACAAGAACAGCCTTCTTTTTTTCTATTTTTTGACTGGTGTTCAGTATTTATTTAAGCCTGTATTCGATGTGAGGAAGATATACAGTAAAACCTGAAGACCACCTCAATAATAAGACCACCTCAGTCCATTTTCACTGTTTTGCTCTTTATTCAACCTCATTAAGAAGTCCAGATTTCAAGGGTCTCAAATGTGGTCTTATTATTGATGTTTTGGTGAACTGAAAAAAGCAAATGGAAGGTACGTTGCAAAACTGTTTTAATTCCGTTTTGGCAAATAAGCCGGTATGTGTACAATGGTTTTGCCCATAGAAGTCCCTGAAATATGGGATACGAGTATATTTCTACCGAGATATAGAATATACATGTAAGTCCTTTCCGTAAGCTATGACAGTAAGCCCTTAAGGAGTTTATGTGTTGGATGAAATTACGATTAACCGTCGCCTTCCCTTCTACGAAGGTAAGTCTAGTTTAATCTTTCAATTAGGGATCTTTTTATCGGTGTTTAGTGTACACAGATTCTTACTGTAGAGAAACAAACTTGTTTTTGCGGTGCGCGCTAGATATGTAGTTAGTATTCGTAAAACCAAGTTGACATATTTCTCAGTTTTCAGTTAAACTAACTATATGTGTTCGGATAAACATGTAAAAGCGCAAAGAAATGTTTAATTATGGTTGTGTTTATGTGCAAGAGTTTTATTTCAAATCAGAACTTGATTTAGTATAAGTAGAAAAATATGGGATTTTCCCAATTAAGCCGTTGATTGTGTTATATGCTTTAATTAATGGATTTTCTAGAAATACAATTTAGATCATAGCGGACAAAAATCAATCTGGAAGATTTGTCGGGATTACATTGGTTTTCACTGTGGATAGAGACCTATAAATTCTACACTATTTAATACTTAATCCGATGCATAGAATGTATTAAATCGACGGACACAAAGCCTTATTAAATAGGTACATAACTTTGAACTTAAACCTTCACATTATTTATTTTATAATAAAATTTGATTTCGGTGTATTTTATAGGAAGTTAGAAAATGGACATACATGTATATAAATATTTATGAAGACCGCCTAATATTTGTACAATTATTGAATGACTAGTGTTGATATTGACAGTAACTAGGACATGTGCACATTGAATTCAAATAGACTGTTAAATAGTTATGCATACTGGATAATTCATTTTCGTTAATTTAAGTGAATATGTGTTCAGTTTACCATTGAAGAGAATCCAAGGTAAACATTTTAATCTTATTTTGCATCACTAACTTAATGAATTTTACTAACTTTATGTGAAGTAGATAGATTTTTAATTTTAACACTTTAATGTATTACGCTTTTACTTCCAATTCTATCCACTTGTCTATTACATATACTTTGTATTGTCATTTACTGTATATTACATGAAAATTTAGACAAATAAATATGTTTAAACTAATTCATTATAGATAGCTCACTATTCGTTCGAAGAATTGCCCTAATTTGTGGATTTCACCAAAGCAACAAAATGCAGAGAATATTTCATTCGTTCAATAAATTTGGTACGGAGATACCTACACACTCTTCCTACAATAATTCTACAAAAAACTGTTAAGAACATTCACATTCCACGCAACATAAAATTGTCCTGTGTGATTTATATTTCTTCTACCAAACACTTGCTATGTGACTGAAAACTAAGAAACTGAAATAATACATGTATGTTATGGTTAAATATTACCGCTGGAAGTAGTAGAACTGGTGCTACTGTCAGTTTAGCTGTACTAATATTACTGCTAGCAGAAGTAGAGTTATATAAGATTGGAAGGTGTACTATGCCTTTATTAGGACAACTGCAATATAATAAGACACTGCTAACATAAGTGACCGACTACTACTACTGTCACTGCTACTACTACTGTCACTACTACTACTGTCACTGCTACTACATGTAGTAGTACTACTATCACTACTACTACTACTTATGTCACTACTACTACTACTGCTACTACTACTGTCACTACTACTACTACTGCTACTACTTCTGTCACTACTTCTACTACTGCTACGATTACTGTCACTACTACTACTACTGCTACTACTACTACTGTCACTACTACTACTGTTGCTACTACTACTGTCACTACTACTACTACTACTACTGCTACTACTACTGTCACTACTACTACGGCTACGACTACTGTCACTACTACTACTACTGCTACTGTTGTCACTACTACCACTACTGCTTCTACTACTTCTGTCACTACTACCACTACTGTTACTACTACTGTCACTACTACTACTACTACTGCTACTACTGTCACAACTACTACTACTGCTACGACTACTGTCACTACTACTACTACTGCTACTACTACTTCTGTCACTACTACCACTACTGCTTCTACTACTTCTGTCACTACTACCACTACTGTTACTTCTACTGTCACTACTACTACTACTGCTACGACTACTGTCACTACTACTACTACTGCTACTACTGTCACTTCTACCACTACTGCTACTACTACTTCTGTCACTACTACCACTACTGTTACCACCACTGCTACTACTACTGTCACTACTACTACTACTACTACTGCTACTACTACGTATATTTATTCCTAGACTCATTTTAAAGTTTTCTTTTCATATATCACCCAATCTTGGCTCCAGTCAATTTTTATTTCAAAGTGCATAGTATATAAATATTATAAATCCTCTATATAGCTTGTTCATAAATTTGAAATATCTTGCTGCTAAGTCACATGTAAATAATAAAACGTTCATCAAATAAGGATCGCGCGCCTGTTCATACAACGGTTGTATATTATAAACAACAAATTAAACACTATTTAACATTGAATGTTTAGTCTATGAATGGTACCGTATTCGTCTTTCATATATCGTCAAACGGAACCTGTCATTTAAGGTTTAGACTCTGGATGCGATATTTGGTGTTTTCTTTCAAAGTAGTATTAAGAAAACAGTTTTACTTCAGTAAATGGTTTGACAGTCCTGTATCTAGCTGTCGTCCTTCCTCCTTCAAGCATAATTATTTTTCTGTCAATGACACACAATATGAAAACAAGTGGCTTGATGTTTATGTTAAAGGCTATTGAAATTCTCATTTAAGATATAACAATTAATGCCGCCGGATTAACTAATGACGCATTTGGATAAAATTGGCATATGTTAGTTCGCAATTGAGTTTATAGTCAATTAAACAATTCAGTTACATATATGCATGAGCAATTGATTTATAATTGAATTTTGATTTAGCTTCACAACAAAAATGATTTAAGCATATATGGTCTATAGCTCACTCTAAACTCTATTTGTACAAATTGGGATATGAAATTGAAAACATATGGATTCCTGTGAATAACAAAGACAAGTCCGGAAACATTTTAAGTGGACTAAATGTTTTGTCATGACTTGAACACGAGCGTTTCTATACCGTTTTTAATCTCGGCAGAATGTCATTTTAACATCATTGAGCATACTACTTGCAAAATCGAAGCATTACGAATGAATAGACTAAATATTGACAGTTTGGACACGTGTGTGTCTTTTTTTGTCTTCGACTTAATGACACAAGATGTTTACCCAAGTCCGAGAGACCTCTATATTATTACATTCTCCAAGCTTTCATAAATATCAACAATCGATGGCACACATTATGTGAAGTGTTTGCTTTACCTTGATTTAGTGACCTCTTTATTATTTTTACGCTCACACTTGTTGGGGAAGATAGACAGTAGTGACACAAAGTTGTTCAAAAGATAACATCAGCACGTTTTGAGAAAAATATGATTATGTTTGAGTGTTGTTTTGATATATAAAAGGTCTGCAGCACTAGCCATATAAAAATGAAACTCACTGGAGTAAGATGTGCATTCACTTGTTCGTATAAAAATGGCAAAAGATATACATGTTGTACGCACTTTAAGTCATTCGGGAGAGCGTTTCTCCATTTTGAATCCACCAGGGAAATTGATCAGCAACTCGTGTAAACTTGTCGCATTTAAAGTTTAAACTATTACTCATATTCTGTATTTTTGTTTATGTAATTTTATTGCGACACGTCTGTTATTAGTGCTTTTATACAATATTTAATTTGATGATATGTCTTCCATTTTTACAGTAAAAGATGAACGTTTACGAAACGGAGAGCTCTCGTAACAGTACCCCATATTTACCGCCAATTCAAACAGGATATGAGACTCCCGGAAGTGACTATATGACTGGCTTCCGAGATGAAAAATCAAAACGAACCACAAGCGGGAAAAGTGTAAACTATAATGGTGCTTCAACGAAAGATAAATCAACCGGTCGTTCTAGAACCGGATACAGTAGTTATACAGGTGGAGGCAAAGGTTCGAGTCACCGTCGCAAAGAAGTAATATCGAGTCCTGTAAAGTCGACAAATTTACCGCAGTCGTCGAAGAAAACCGTCGAAAGTTTATCAACCGGACAGCAACGTGTGATACGTGATCACACTGTACCATTTGTTCCAGACAAAACCAGACGAAGCAAGCCAATGCCTGTAAAATCTTACACGGATATTCCATACACCACGATAACCCCTCGAAGACCCAGTCATCAAAGTAGCGATACGGCATATGCCTATCGAAGAAAACGGTCATTGGCATCAAGCAAAAGGGAGCACAGATTGATATTATGGGACCCACCGTCAGTATCAGGAGAGCGCTATGCGAGCGCCAAAGAACGCTTGTTAAGTGGTGGAAAATTTAAAGACGACATGATCAAATACTTTGGCGAGGAGAATAAATGGTGGGAGGAGAAGTCAGATAGTGAAGATGATGGGTACGATACTGATCTCGACCGTCAACTCGGTAAGTAAAAACGAATATACACAAATGTATTATTATAACAACCATTTTAATCAGGAACTTATCAAATCAAAAATTAAGCGTACTTAGAAGTAATGCCAATGGTATGACGTATTCGATGTAAGAAGAGAGCATTCAATAGGGGGAATATAAGATCTGCAATGCTTTTTACTTTCGTATTTATACTTATTTTGAGGCTGTTCTTCCGTACCCATGGATTTAGATTTTCCGTTGTGTCGCTTTTCTTCAATGTCTACGTAACGGCGTATTTTTTGCAAGAGTTGCTATACGTCATATCTCCATCCCGTCTGAATGATTGCTTTAAAAATGCTAGTGGTAAATGTAGTGTTGATTATGACGTTTTCTACATGGAACGTAAAAAAAAACTTCGAAAATATTGACAACTGCAAAGTCATAACGTTCATCAATCTTGCACCCAGCATTTTAAGTTGCTTTGTTGGCTAAGACAAACATTACATTCAATAACTAAATATAACATCTGTCCTTGTAATATTTTTAACTTGGATAAGATATTATATGCATTTTCATTTTCAGGTTTCGAGTTGATCGCTGATGAGAAAACTCGAGAAATATTGAGTGATGGCCAATTTCCAGAGTATAAACAAGAGTGCCGTAGGTTCAGAAGTAATCCGAATTCATACTTCTTGCGTCATTGTCTAGACGACGATATGGAAATGAAACACAGATATCTCAGCAAGCCAGATTCCATCACAGTATCTAATTTTATCAAGGTAGACCAATAAATGAAAATTTGATCACCGATGACACCAATTATGTCTAATATTCGGGATTATGTATACAAGAACACTATCAGATGCCAAAACCGATCCGGTCTCTTACTCTAAATTCTTTGCGAACGCAGTTAAATGTGATCGCCGGGCGTGGTTATTCCACGGTGGTAACAAGAGCGACCGAGTACACTCTTATTAAACTGTTAAGATAGAGTCGTTCGGTTGCCCCTTCCCTGAGCAGGTCATCTTTTGTCCAACTTTGTAATTCCCGGAAAGTTTTTATCACTCGATACTATTTTGTATCCAACACGCATGGTTGAGTTTGAAAGTTATTGTAGTAATATAAAAAAGTTGCCGTTTTTTTAAAGATAAAAGTCTGCAGAAGCTTATTTTAAGTTTTTAATATGAATTTCGCATGACTTTACTGTATTGCAAAAGAAAACACGCAATCTGACATTACCAACGTACTTGTTCAATATTTCAGAATCACTTGACGCTGAACCAGTTGAATTTAGAAGACAATGGTATTGGACCAAACGGTATGAAATACTTCACCGAATGTTTACGTGAGAATAAAAGTTTAACCGAAATGGTAAGTTGAATAACACTACTGCATTTACTTGCATTAACAAACTGATAGTCCTATATTACGGACACACACAGTGCTTTGATTCAACTGCCGTTACATTCACGTGGTGGTAATTATGAAAGGACCAGAATAAGCCCCCGGGGCTAAAGGAGAATATGATGGAACACCTGATAAATCAAATGTTACTAAAATGTTGGACTGTCGGTTATATTATGCAATTTAATTGAAAGAGCCAACGCGCCAAATCTTTTGTATCTGTGCAAAATGATGACAAAGCAATTTTTGACAGAAATACGCTGTAAGTCACTAAATCAGAATTTATTAGAGATGTCGTAGCTTTCAGAGTATATTAAAAATAGTGGGACTATGTCGTTCTTAAATATGTTTGTTTGCAGTATCTCAAAGAAACGGCTGTTATGAATGGCTTAAACTCTTTTATATGACTACATGTATATCTAATGAGAATGTATGAATGTTTCAGTACCTGGCAGGTAACAATCTCGGACCACAAGGAGCCAAACATCTCCACTCATCTTTAATCAGTAACTGCTTCCTTCTTAAACTGGATATATCAGGTAATACATATACTTCATAGTTAATATAGAGTTAATATATTTAAACGTTGTCGAAAGGCGTAGTGGTCGAGAGGGAGCGGGTGCGTGGCTCCTGATCTAAATGTCGTGAGGGTTAATTACAACTTTCAAAAGCGAACATCACACTCCCTCATTGAATTAGGTGTGAGTACATATAAGCGCCACTGTACGATTTCCAACCATGGCAATATGAAAACGAAGTGATCATATGGAGTAAATATTGTTTCCTGCTTGCAAATAGAGACATCACATGTTGCTTTTTCTTGAAATGACTTCACCACTTACATAAGAGGTTGTTACAAATCCCGTAGCAGCGCTCATATAAGGAGTTAGTTGAGTTATGTTAGTTTGAACATACGCGTTTAGCTTGTGTTGTTAATCGATGCATTGAAACAAAATTATGTGCTGTGATATTCTTCTGGACTGCATATTGTATACGATATCCCAAGTGAATATCTCAACAAATCCCATCGCAAGAATTTCACCCACAAATAATGACTGCTACCGGAATTATTTATCAGTACTGACACCTACTTCAATGATAGTGGAGTTCGCAGTGCAATCTTAAGGTTACACAAGACGGAATCCGAATTCAACAACCTTTGGATCGGGGGCCTTATCCACAAACATTTAAAGAATGAAACTCAGACTTTTAAAAGACTTTAAATTGTTAAATGTACACTTTGCTCCTACGTTGTTATGACAGACTAGATTGTGATATAACTCAGCAAACGTGTGGATTGAGTAACAATAATTATTCTGACAAACTTTTATCCGTGTAGATAAAATGAAAACGAAAGACTGGTAAATTTAACGTTTGCAAATTTGTAGTCTAAATCTGAATTTAAGTTTTAAGTTGTTTGTGAATACGGCCTCAGGAGTCAGACGCTACGGTAGCCCTGCAACTGTGTCTCCTTTTTTGTGTTTAGATAAAACATATTACGTGTATTGTGTACGAAAACAACAATGAATACACAATTTAGTAAAGTAAGCAGGAATACAAGTACATTGTACATAAATAAAAATATTTAAGTCCTATACAGTTTTCAGAACAGTATTTCTTTGTTTTCAATGTTTATCGGGCAGCAATAAATAAAGTTATCATCGATTTTTACGAACTTCTATCAACAGAATAAGAACACATCGTACATACTGCTTAGAGTTACACATTGGCGAATATTGGTCACAGAGTTCTTAAAACTCAATTCCGACCTGACGTCGCGTCAGATGTTGGCGTCAGTTTGCGTAACGTTACGTCCAGTTTTTCATCAATTAACGTAATTAGACAATAGGCAGATGCTTCGTTATCGATGTGCGCTTAAGCGTGTTTCGAAAATCAAATAAGTAGTATGCATGAATAAGGTTTATTTGTTATGATTATGTACAATACAAGCGATACAAATACATAATAACTTATGCAGTACATGGTATATTATAGCTACTGTACATGACGTAAATGACTTTTTTTACAATTTTTAAAAGAAGTCATATTTGAGGTGCTCTACAGCACACATAGTGTTCATATGTTCGTCTTCATCAATGACAAGTGCTCCATCCTTAATCTTATCTTCTAGGATGTAGCATACGACCGAACTGTACACAATGGCCTTTCTTGATTTTATAAGTTTGAAATTATTGTCCTGGTGTTCCTGGTATTTCTGTTGGAAATATAATCTCAACACGACGCTAGAGTTTGCCGGAAATATCTTTCCCCAATCGTCGTTAACATCATGTGCCCAGTTGTAGGGAGGCTTCCTAAACTGAAAATGTAAATATATTTTTATAAAGAAATGGAATAAACAAGCGCGATAACAGATGATATTTATTTTGATTAATAAATCTTTACTGCCAAATTTGCCAGTTGTACTTTTAAACTTTACGCGACGTAACAGCACAATAACGTTAAGCGTTACAAAATGGCTAGACATTGATACTGTCCCATTAAACACCGAAAACGTTATCAGAATTACCCAAAATTACACACAAAATTACATTGACACAAGAACTTAATAGGGTCAACATATAATGTTTGTAAACTAAAGGACCATTTAGTAATTTAATAAACGATATACATAGTAACGCTAAAAATCTATTTTTTCTCTGTGCGTTACATCGTGGCTAGACATTTATAATAGAATAGTTTGCGTTTATTTTGCATACCAATCCACTTAAAAAATATATGACATTAAGCTTAAGATAAGAACTTCAAGAATGTATTAAATATGTAATTAAACTTTATCAATAACTAACTAAAATTCTAATAGAAATAGATAGGTCTAAAAGAAAAAATGAAATCTTACCTTTTCACACTGCAATTCTTTATTCAATTTTCATTCACTATTTTTCCGTATTGCGCTCCATATTTGATATGTGGTCGAGCGGAAATGACGTAACGTCAGTTGGTATGGTTTCCCACGAAAATAATTGTAGCAGACGAGAATTATGCGCTTTTGAGTGTTGCAGAAACACTTTTTATGTTACATCTTACCAGTGAAAAAAATGACGCTACTCTACATTATTCGCTTTTTTTCATACCAATAAGACACACTTTGTTCATTAAAATGTTAGCTATGATAAGGCCGGTTTTTTTCTGCTTTCAATAATATAAATATCATTGTTCTACTCTAACTCTTTGTATTTATTTTAAAAGTTTTATAATCATGGACTGTCGATTTTTCAAGTTGACGCCAACATCTGACGCGACGTCGACCTGCTTTGTGTGAATAGATTACTTGCTGATTTGTATTTGATAGTCTTTTATCTTGACGTTATGTCGATAAAAGGATTATTTTCCTTTATTGTAGACAATAACTTGGGTGAAACGGGTGGACAGTATGTAGCCGGAATCCTTGAGGTAAGAAATGGGCAAATGAAGTGAGTAGATCTATGATCGATGATTGATTTTATATTTCTCCTTTGATGTCACCAGCGAGTTCCTTAATATTTGAGGATTCACAATCGACTGAAATACTCGTCAGTTGTTTAAATCTTCGCAAAAATCACCCAAGCTGAATCGAGTGCTTTAATGTCGTAATTAAAACCAGACACTAGTCAACTTTGATACTGCAACTCTTGTGACTGACACGCTTGATGTCACAGTCAACTCGAATCTTAGGCTGCAGTGTTATCTAGACTGAATACTAGAATGTAATATTTTTTATATATTATTCCAGGAAAACGTTACATTGAAGGAATTAAACATTTCTGGAAACGATATCGGTGACACAGGGATAAAAGTGATCAGCAAAGCTTTGGGTAAGTATATAAACATCCGCATTAGCGTTCATAATATATACTCAGTACATTTTATTACGACCGATTTGGAATTTCTAAATGTTCATTGACTGACTGTATGATACAAGAAAAGAACTTGACACGATATTAATTATTGCATGTGTACTCAACATTTATGCTAAATTTCATGACAATCGACAAGTACTTTCATAAAAAAAGAGTTTAAAAAGTACAGTAACATCTCAATACTAAGACCACCATTTTGACCCTTGAACATTGGTTTTATTGAGGTCGCCTTAATATTGAGGTTGAATAAAGAGCAAAACAGTGAAATTGCACTCGAAAATGTGGTTTCAATTTTGAGGAGGTCTTATTATTGAGGTGGTCGTTAATTAGGTGAGGTTTACTGTAATACAATTAATTTTAATGAATATGGTTGGTAAAAAGTGTGCGTTTTTAAATGTACTGAGTATATTTGACAAGCATCTGCTATGATTTTTTTTAAATACATATAATTGTATACAAAGTTTTTAAATGGTATAACGTATTTAAATAACGCACGGCAAATTTCCTACGTCTACGTTATCGGTTACAGCAGATCGAGTTTGGCCTTTAGGTGTACATTGTATAGGGATTCATGTGTAGATTAATTAAAGCTCGTACCTTATTTTCTAGAATTAAGCTAATCGGATATAAAAGTATATTGATACACATGTAGGAGATTGGCACGAGTTATCTCCCTTTATGCCTTCTTTAGTATAAGTATGCATATATAGTACTATATATATAGTTTTATATACATATACAATAGAAGGGATATATAGAATTAGATATAGTAAATATACATATTCTATAGAAGGGATAAAGGGAGATAACTATAGAAGTAATAAAGGAGATAACTATAGAAGGGATAATAGAAGATAACTCGTGACAATTTCCTGCGCATTGACATCCCTGACCCAGAGGTCGAACTTAAATACTTAATACAATACATGTACATAATACAAATATACTGTGTGAATGATTTTGAGTTAGAATTTTATCAATCGCTCATAATTTGATAAATACTGAGTCAACAATTCTACTTTTCAGGAAACAACATTTCGTTAAAAGTCTTGGATTTGAGTTGGAACAACATACAAACAAACGGTGCTTTAAGTTTATGCGCAGCTCTGAAGGTTAACACACTTGATTATTTTCATCTTTCTTGTTCATACATTTGACTTAACACGTATCACTTCCAAAACATCTTCGACTTGATTGCTATTACGTGTAACATTAATTGATTAGAAATTAATGTCCTGTCTTAATTACTAGCACAAGGCTGAAATCATTTATAAATGCCAAGGAATTGTAGCGGCAATTCCGTATTTGTACGGAAACTCGTATATGGTGCTTGGAAACTATGAAAGTTTCGCATTGATATTGAACTATTTAGTTAAACCATGCCTTGACTGGGTTGTGATATATTAATTAACTTCGCGGTGTTTGACACGTGCGCGATACATGCAGACCCGTTTCTAGAGCTATATATATATTTACAATCTAACGGAGACGACGAACAAGGTTCGGGGGGCATTCTAGCAATAGACAAAAGACGGCGCTTTCGTGCGTTATTTTCGGAACCTATGTGATGAAGCCGCTAGTCGCAGCCAAGTGTCTCCGTCTGTCTCAGAGTAGTCACAGGCAGGACATGTATGTACAGTAAACCCTCAATAATAATACCACCATTTGGACCCATGAAAACTAGTCTTAATATTGAGGTTGTCTTAATAATGGGGTTGAAGAAAGAGCCAAACAGTGGAAACGGACGTCGAGAATTGGTGTTCATAACATTGAGTTGGTCTTTAAAGTGAGGTTTTACATTTATGATAATTGAATCTATGATGTACTTAAACCATTGTTATTTTTATTGTAGCAAAATACGGAGTTAGAAGTGTTCTTGGCGTCAATGAATGGATTTGGAAAGGAAGGTGGCATGGGAATGATGTCGGTGTTACGTGAAAATAATATTCTAACAGAAATAGATCTCTCATCGAACAGAATACCCGATCAAGTAGTTCGTTCCTTGGCATTTTCTTTAGAGCAAATTACGAATCTAACGAAAATAAACGTAAGAAGCGATGACATTACACAAATATTACATCTGTATATCAAAGATGGGTGATCGGTTTATTATTATTATACACAAACGTTTTATTAGCTACGCTGTAGGCATTTAAAAAGCTTAATATAAGTTTTAAATAACGTACGTTTCTAAATCGATCTAAGTCTTTTAAAGAACGATCACTTAATGAACGAACTTGACATTGTTCTAAATTACGAAAACATGTTTTAACATGTCCGTGATAACGTCATTTTTTGTCTGATTTTTTTCTTTAAAAACTTAAAATGCGCGAATTTAGGCCTGCGCGAAACTGCCTTTTTTGCTGTTTGCGCGAAATTTGACCCCAGCGAATTTAAGTATTTCCACAGGTACTTATAATTGGATGTCGTGGTACATTGCACGACATTGTCTGATTTTCCTGCTGCTTATGTTATTATCATTATTGATAAATTTATAATTAGCATACACTGTGTACAAGATGGCCAAACGTTTCACTACTGTGGGTGCATTTGAAATATTTTGTTCTATGGAACTCTGTACATCTTCAGTTGGCGAACAATGTGTTGAATACGAAGCCTGCGACAGACTTTCTGGTATCATTGGTGGCTAACCCATGTAAGCTTAAGGAGGTAAATTTTGAGGTTAGTATAAAAGCACTGATTGATTGTTAAGTATTTACTGGTGGATTTGATGATGTAAAAAATGTTTTTTGTCAAAAATAATGGAAAAGCAATACTCAAAATTAATAGAGTAGGGTCAAGTCAAGTGGGAAATGAAGAGACATGGAATACATGTAAACAATGGCAAACGTATGTATAGGCAAGAAACACAAACCACTGATGGGGGAAAAAGGAGTACTGTCTTGGAAACGGACGGGAATGGCTTGAAATGCTGTCATTCGATATTTTATGGAACAACTTTATCTTCTGAACATTCTTAGCAAAGTTTGCGTTTGTTCCACACGCCAGGCGCATTTAAAAAAGTTCGAGTATTCGGCAATTTCAAACGTTTTGCTAACAGAAATATTTGCAAATCGCCGAATTATAAATAAAGTGTACAAATAAATGCACGTTGACAGTGAATGAGGACAATTATGCTGTTTCCTGATATTTTTGCGACGGTTTCTTGAATTCACGAACAAACATTTTCACGTCGCGAATTTGATCACTTCTACAGTGTAATACATATTTTAATCAATAAAATGTATTGGAAATCTTAACAGTAATAGCTTATTAATGATTATATGCATATTTTAAAATAGTAAATCCATCATTTCAGGGTATATTTGTCGCTGAAGATTTCAAGGGTTTATGTAAAGCCTTAAACTCTGTCCATGATATAACTGTGCTGTATAGTGATCCTCCTGCAAGACGAGCTGTTACATTGGACATTCTTACCAAAAACCTAAAACTTCTCTGCGAGTTCATGGAAGGTGAGTCTCGAGATAAAAATATGTTACCACTCAAGGCTGGACTAGTTGACAATGATTCATTGAAACAGACTCAAATTGAAAATAGTTTGAAGTTAAATATCAGTGTGGGGAAACCACATGATTTGTGACGTCATTTTTGTACATACTGTGCACAGTGCTTTCGTCTTTTTAAACTCTTCAGGAAACTTTAGACTTGCGAATCGACATGCGTCCATAGACTCGCTTATATGTCCAAACATTATGACAGCAAACGTGTGTAAATAAAGCGACTGTGTTCTGAGTAGAGAGCTACGGCATGTAGTGATGGTAAATAGTGCTGTGACAATGTTAATTGGTAGAATATTAGATTGACATTCAGTTACGAATGCAAGCGAATGCGACAGTCTGCAGAAACAAAAATGACACAATCTAGTCAACGCAGTATCTTTATAACTTGGCTTTGCAAGTTCGCATTTCATCACTAGAAGTTAGATTTGAGACAAAAGTATGCCTCTCGGTGGTTAGATGTCATTTGACTCAGCACATATAGGTAAATGCTCGGTTATCTCAGCAACAACGAAGTCCATTATATGTTGTCAACTCAGTAAAAAAATAAACATGTATACAAACTTCTAGCCGTTGTCTATTTATTGATATTGGTTGAAACTGCAGCATTCATGACGAACGTACCGACATCAGAGGAAAAATAAAGTGTAATTCGAACCGAGATATTTTAGTTACGCATGTACTCTACTCAATCGAATACGTATACATGTACGTTTCCATACAGCGCTTTGATTCCACTGCCGTTACATGTGAATCATATAGGAATTATAAGCGCCCGATGCTAAAGGAGAATAATATGCATGTAACACTTATAGCCCAAACCACACGACAAGGGTTGTTAATGATTTATTGAATTATATGCTGTTTTTTTGTAGCCGAGGAGATAGAGGTAGAAGACTTGTACCCTGATTATGATGACGACGATGAAGATGACCCAGCAATGATAACAATCAAAGAGGCATTGGTTGCACTAGAGGTAGCTATCCAATAACTTGATATATACCCTGAAATTAAGTGGATGACACTCCAACATACATGGAGTCCATTTGTATAGTCAACCGTAACGTTATCCCGGAGAAGATGGCAATTTGGAGTCGTGCTAAATAAACATCGAATTAACTGTAGAAGTTTAGAATGCAGTCTTGTTATGTATGAAATTCTCTACTCCTGTATTTGACCAGATTCTTTAAATTTAAACTTATCTCTTAACTAGGGTTCTCAGGGGCGTAGTTTAGCTGAAACTGATGTGTAGGCCTCTTGGTGTATATTTCGTTCCGATTAGTATGCTTACAATAACATTGAATTGAAGTTTCATTTCTGACACAAACAAAGTTTGAGTCTTAAGGGCAAGTGTAGCACCACAGTTGCTGTGTGCCAATGTTGCTACTGTAAAATGGTGCCCAGTCCCGAGTCATTGTCAAAACCATGATTTGACAAATAGCATCCTTATTCATTTGTAAAGTCAGTATATGTTTCATTCTAGTACTGTGGGAAGATAACCTGTCCTGATAGACTACAAGAACTCAAGTCAAAATTACGCTATGGAAAGAGACGGAAATTTCAGATCAGGTATATTTTCTCTTGCAAATAGTTTTGCATCCTTTACCACTATTTTTCGAATGGACAATTTATGAACGGAATTCGATTCAGAAACCTTTCAGTTGATTTCAGTTTTTTTGGATTCGGTAGTCATTAAATATATTCTCTTCATGATGAATACACTTTTAAACAGCTACCAAATCTGTATGCATACATTTTGCTCATGTTACAACACCATTTATCAACCTTGTTCAATTTCATGAATTTTCAGCGAGTTTGCTCAAGTGTACGACACAGTAAATAGCGGACATGATCCTCTGGAAGAGCAACCATTAAGAACCCATCTTCGTAGATCTATCAAAGCCGAGAGAGAAGCAGCAGAAAGGAAAAACAAACAGAAGCAGCGTCGTTCTGTTTATAACTAGCTCGATGTGACAATTTCTTTCACTATTTATGATTTATTCATTTCATTAAGTCTCTAAAAGATTTTTCCGAATAGGTCTTACATTTATGACAAAGTGATTCATTAAAAGAAATGCTTGATAACTGGTTGTCTACAGTATATTTGAGTCATTTCAAGTGCTTTTCATCAACCACAACATCTTAAGTTTCAGCATCAAGTTATGCTAGTTCATTCTGCGATTGGATTATGATTTTGTTATAAACTTTATAGTACCGACTTTATGACGAGCAATGTAATGAATCTTTGACTTGTGCTGTATTTTGTATGTACAATATGAAACCATGAAAGCTGGGACCAATATATACATATATTCAGCGTTTCACCTTAACTTTTCAAATCAAGGAGTCCGAATGAAAATTAAGGAGACCGAAATTAAAAACAGTAAAATTCATGCACTTGTTTATCGATTTATTGGTCAAAGCAGTTCACATAGCATTTCATGTTTTCTTGTGTAAAAGACGCACATCCCTCAACCCCATGTCCATGTCCTCCACATCATCATCATCACCATCTTCCCCTGCTGGTGTCGCTCCTCCTGCACCCACCATCTCCATCTGACCTCCCTCCTCTTTGCACTGGTCCTTCTTCATCCTCAATTATCACTGGCTCGGAACAGTTCTGGACAATCCAAAATCTAAATTATTAGAAAACAATGCTACGTGTATTTCATTGACAATTTTTATAATCATTTTATAATAAAAAATCTCTAGATGCATTTTAGTATAATTTTTTTAGAGATTTATAGGTTGGTGTTGTTGATAAATCAAGTTTGAACTGTATTGTTGTTAGCATACCATAATGTCTTCCATGTAGTTAGGCCTACGTGATCTCTGCTCACTCGTGTACCAACAGTGGACAGCATCTTCTGGGTTAAACTGTTGAACCTCAGGGGACTCCATTAAAGCAGCATGAGATCTGTCAAGTTTTTCTCCCCCAGCCTTGACCGCCAGTCATTCTTCACAAATTTCATTCTGTAACAAATTATGTGACACATTATTTTGAAAATATCCTGTTCTCTTTTTCATGACAATTTTGGCTTTAATCAATGTTCTAACAAGTCAAAAACAAGTGTCTTTTACAATTGCACATTGTGTTTATGTATATTTGATGCATATATTTACTTACTAAATGCTCGACATATACTTAGACTAGATAATAATGCCTTTTACCTAGAGAAGCCTATCTCAGCATCCACACTACTGGATGGGATGGATAGCAGATAGTCAACTAGAACCAAGAAGTTGGGGGGGGGCAGTCCGTGACATACATCTCAAACACCTCCTCCCATGTCATGTTCTTGATGCATACATCACTAAAATACAGGATACAAAATGAATATTACCTGTATGTTTGTTACAAGTCGAGCAATCCTGTAGCATATTTTAAGGTGTGATTTTTGTACACAGTGTAATATCATTTAAAATATACAACTACTTTAATGGATATTTTTATTTAATTGGTGAATGTTAATCTAATCGTATCTATACATAATGACGTATACTAGCGAATGCTAATGTTCATCAATACTGTTATTACCTGTCATGCATCTTGGTCTTGAGTTTTGTCCACTCAGTTACAACCCTGTCTGGATCGGCGCCATAATATGTCAGTGCAGTGTGTGCCAGGTCTGTCAAGTCCTGCACATGATCATCCCCATATCCTTAACAAAAAAGTCAGAACATTTTAATTGCAGACGTGAAGTTACTGGTGGTCTTCTTTAATATAATTTCATTGTTTTGATAAACTAAAGGATAATAAAAGTATTTTGGCAGTTCTTTGCAAAAATTAAGGTTACAGAAAATATATTTGTTTTAATTGTGTGTAGTTTTCTTTAGAATATCTGCAGCTGACAAGTTAGATTAATATAAGAATTTGAAGCCTACAATGTTTGGTTGATTTTACACATGCTAATCTCAGTCATGTCTGTACCATGTATAAAGTTCATACAAGCTTACTTATCATGCATAAAAGTATTCAGCATCAATATAATTTAAACATCCATTCATGTTAAAATTCATGAATACATGTGAAAACTATAACATATTATTGTGAACGCTGTAGTATTTAATCATTAACATGCACTACCTTCATCTGCCTTCGGCCATTGTTTTAAGTTTAATATGCAACTTCCCTTAAACAATTCCATATCACCATCAAATCTACTGTCAATGGCTGTTATGAGCGCTGTCAGGAACTTCTCTCTTACTGAACCCAAGGAGACTTGTTCACAATCAGGTAGTTTTCTAAGATTAGGGCCATCTCTATAGCAAAAGCATGGTTAAGCACATAATGGGTTACACGAAACACATGCAATACAAAGAAATGCAAGTGCTGAGTACATACAAAGCATAGAGATATAAGAAGCTAGGTAAATGTGGATTAGAAGCAGTAACAAAATCAAAAGGAAAGGTTCTCTAAACCATTTCTAGCATGTTGATAACAAAAAAGCTATTAGTAACCCTTCACCAATTCAAGTTATATGTAAGTAATGCAAAGAAGTTTCAAGCCACAAATACACGTTACGAGGTTAGTATTATTCAACATAGTCTACTTTTTTAAAACTCACTAACATTCAGGTTACCTCGACACATAACTGGACATGATGCGTTTGGCACTTTGCAGCTCCAACCAGACGTAAGGCACTGTGACGTGTTTGGTCTGGATGGTTGTAGAGACATCACTGAGGGCATGTGATGATGTCGAGCCATATGTGTAGCCACATAATGGCATATGTTTGTCCTTCAGCAACTTCAGAAAGCACCTAGCTTTCGCGCTTGATTCCTTCTTGAAAGTGTCTGGACCCTGCATCTATACAGAAAATGAACTACATGTATGCTTCTATTATGTATAAACAAGGCAAAGAGCAAAACGTTTATACTATCGGAAATTAGTAATTGTCATTAATTTGTTTCTTTCAACCGACTGTTTCAGATATCCAGTCAGAAAAAATAAATGTTAATATTCAACATCATTCCTTAACTTGAAGAGCCCTTTAACTATGACTAGGTATTCTAGACAATATCACTGCTTCTTATTTTAATTAATTACCTGCTCAAGATGTTGCACTATGGCTTTGTAGTCTTTCAGAAGATGTTCCAACGCCTTCTTGGTGCGTGGCATCCATCGTGTACCTCCCACCCTCGTGGACACCAGTGGCTGTTGGTCAAGGCTCTTGAAAGATGCCATCAGGTTAGCTCTGCTAAGGGAGCTGTACCTGTGGCAAATTATAGACAAATAGATAAGAAACCACAGCTTCACATGTTTAACAAAACTATAACGTTTTCACATAAGGCTTCCAGCTTGTAAACTAATTTGGGTAAGAGCAACTTATTTGACATTGATCTGAATAAGCATACATCAATAACGATCTTACAGAAATACAATAAATTGCACTTACTTGTAAAACATGTACAAGTTCAGCAGCAGAAGCTCACATTTCTTAACCATGTTGTAGGGCTTGATGGCGTCCTTGTAAGCAAGTTCTAACCTGGAATCAGTTGCATTAATTATTATCAGAGATATCAAGTTGATGGGTTACTGAGGTTAAAGTCTTATTGATAACAGACATGACTTTATATATCAAGGATACGCAGATGGGCAACTCAGTCTTACCAGTTTTAATTTATCTTAAAATCCCCACAAAAAATTGTCCTTTGTCCAACAAAGTTGGAGGAATTAAATTACATTGACTGTAACATCTAGGAATAACATCCCTAGAAACAAACTGTGTAATACCTGTGGGCTGAACAGTGGACAGCATATATCGGATGACCAGTTTCCTCACGCAGTCGCTGCACCACCACTTTTTCCCAAGCATGACTGAGGCACCATCCGTCCCATCGCTACAACCTTTCGGGCCCAGGTGTCACCATATCTCCCACTTATCAATGACACCAGCTCCCTTGTTATCCCCTCACCATCTGCATTGGGAACGTTTTTAACCCAATAAAGTTTGTGGAAATCTGAAGATAAAAAAGTGAATATTAAATCTGAATATAAATTTGTTTGATCATTGTTTTTATAACGGATTTATTGAAATGTGATTTATTTTTAATGATATAGTGTATTGGCTAGTATGGTGAGTCTGTAATACTAGTACTAAAAATGCTTCTTTTTGTTGACCTGTATAGTTAGTATTATAATGTTCTGATCATATCGCATTGTTATTATACAAGTCTTCATTATTACCACATTACTCTTTGAATTTATTGATACCAACCTTGTCTCGGTATGATGTACGAACATACAGGATCTCAGCCTCCTGGGATGAAGTGTCAGTTGATCCATCTGAGATCAGGGAGAAGAATGTGGCCTTTGTAAAGACAACGTCCTGCTTCTCACGCAAGTCATCAGCTATCGCTGCAACAAAATACTGGCAAAACTTGTAAGTGATGTATGTCTTGCCAATATCAACTGACTTGGCCATATCCAGTTGACATATAGCAACATAGTCAGTGTAGGGTCTCCCTAGTTTTGCAACCATAGGGGCATTTCGAAAAGGTTTGCACAGTCTATCAAACACAGCCTTGTTTAGTTGTAGAAGGGAGCGGCCTGCTGCCGACTCACTTAAATGTGTATGTCCCAAAGACACCCAAGGACACCCCAAGACTGCCACAATATACCCCAGGACTCTTCTTAGTGGAATTGAATGTGAGTTTAACACAAGTGAATCATTTAAAAACAGTATTTAGATATAATTTAGATGTAATTGAGTTATAATGGGAAATCTGCAGTGAATAATATCACCTTCGACTTGGTAAGGGAAGTAACTCTGAACAAGACACACCAGGACTGCCACACTATACCCCAGGAAAACCCCAGGACTCTTCTTAAAGGAGTGAAATGTTATTTTAAAACAATTCAATTATTTAAGAACTTTATTTAGATATAATTTGGAAATTATGGGAAACCTGCAGTGGCTAATATTACCTTCGTACGGGAAGTAACTCTGACCAAGACACCCCAGGACTGCCACAATATACCCCAGGACTACCCCAGGACTCTTCTTAATAAAATAAAATGTGATTTTAAAACAATTCAATTATTTAAAAATATTATTTAGATATACGAGTAATAATGGGAAATCTGCAGTGGCTAAAATTATTACATTATTTAAATTTAAGGAAATTTGCCTATCCAAATGGCCGACATTTAAGAACAAGGGAGGTAAATAGTGTAGATGTGGGAACTATGTATACCTCCAATTATAAGAAATAAATTGAGTAACTAGTCCGTCTTATTGACATATTTGATACTTTCCGGCTAAAATGTCTTCTTTATTTGGTAAAGAGGAGAAATAACTCTCAATTATAACATCAATAATAAGATCAGCATTGGGACCCTTCAAACTGGTCTTCTTATTGAGTTGTTCTTAATATTCAGGTTGAATAAAGACCAAAACAGTGAAAATGGACTTGATATTGTGTTCTTAATATTGAGGTGGTCTTATTATTGAGGTGATATTTGAGTGAGGTGCTACTATATTTGTATTTAGGCTTGTTGACAAGTGTTTACTTGACATCAATTCGTATTTTGTAGATTTGCTGTTTTTCTAGATGCTGTTTCGGTTGTTTTATGATTTTTGCCTGTTAAAACTTCAATAATAAGATCACCATTGAGACCCTTGAAAACTGGTCTTCTTATTGGAGTGGTCTTAATATTTAGGTTTAATAAAGAGGACAACAGTGAAAATGGAAAATTTTGAAATGGTCTAATTATTGAGGTGTTCTTTAAGTGAAGTTTTACTGTACTCTTCGATACATATCTACTCTTCCCCTTGTGTGTGTTAAATCTTCACTAAATTGTTCCTTCAATAACATGCACAGTAAAGTTTTACTTGAAAACCTCGAAATTAAGACCTCCTCATTTATAAAATAGTATTTTATGGTCCAGGTTTTAATACTTCTTCAATATCATATCCTATATCTCAACTCGATATTCAGACCACCTCACGACTAAGATCTTCGATCGACTTTCTTCTGTATCAATAGTGGTCTTATTATTGAGGTTTCATTGTATAAGTTTTGCCGACATATATCTTTGTTTATTTTATCATATGCAGAGTAAATGTAGTTTTTTTCTTTCTAAATTATGTAGTTAAGTAACTTAAAAGAAGTGAAATATCATGGCAAGTACCTATATAAGCTATACTTGCTGTAAATTTCAATAACATCAGACCAATTTTGACTGTGATATGGACATTTACTGATAAACGTATACATAGTGTATAATGCATGTACTTTGTATGTGAATACGTGAATTTAAATCGGGAAGTCGCGGTTGTTATCATTGACCACGTGAACATCACCACTCGGAACACCTCGGCGATTATTATTAACTTCATGGACCGTTAATATACGGGTATAAATGCGGCCGCTGATTGGAGGGGTGGTGTAAACATGGTCTATTTTTAGAGTTCTATTTTTATATCAGCCAATGTGTATAAATATAAAGGGTATCTCTGTTGTTTGTAAATAGTTCATACATTTGATAGTAATAATACAATGCAAGCGTGTCCATTGAAATGCGTGATAGTTGGAGACGGGTAAGTGGACATTAAATGGTTTATTTTACAATAAATTTATTGTTTCAACAGATTTCTTTAGAGCCACAAAGACATGTACTGGGTTAGTAAATAAAATGATATGTTATACATGTACATGTATTAGGAACATCTTGTTTCGCACCTTTGAAGAAGTCGGAAATATATATTTGAATTGTGATATATCATTTTATTACAGTTGAGTTCAGTTTAAACGTAATTATTTTACATCAATTTCTTACACCTTATACTATTCACTCTCGATGTCTGCTTCCTGGCTACTAACCAGTACTCGCGCCGAATTTAGATACTGTAGAGTTCGGATCAGGAGTTAGACGCTCGACCACTGCGCCTCCAAACATTTTTACATAGATTGTGAAACAAGTTTTATAAACCGACATTCGATGACTTCTTCTTTGGTTTACTAGCCAGTACTCGCGCCTCATTTACGGATTGTGAAGTTCCATGTCCGACGCCGCCAATACCGGATTCGAACTTACGACCTTCGGACCAGGCCCCGGAATCAGACGCTCCACCCCTCAGGCGCTACCACCGCAGTAATCTGTTTCACGTGCCTTTAAGTTAAAATAGTTGATATCTTGGAAGTAAAACATTACTACGTATTTAATCCGTTTAATTTTACATGCAGAACTGTCGGGAAAACTTGTTTGCTAATGTGTTACACCCAGAATGCATTTCCTGGAGAATACATACCGACGGTGTAAGTAGCATTTATTTATCATATCTTTTCTTGTTTTTACTTTTATAATATAGTACCGTAAAACCTCGGTTATAGACCACCTCAGTAATAAGATCAGTTTTCATGGATCCCAATGGTGGTCTTATTATTGAGGTTTTACTGTATTTAGGATGTTCTAACAAGCGAATATGAAGCAATGTCAAAACATATCTGAGATTAAGAGTCTGAGCTTGGAGATCAGTCGTAAAACCCAAGCCTCTGATTGGTTGGTTTTGAACAAAGTCATACGGTCGACCAATAGGAAGGCTGCACTTTGTCACTGGTTTCAAAATTCGAATTCTTAAGTCTGAACCAGCGTGTGGTTCGTAATGCGGTACAGAAATTGCTGGGAATTCATTAATCCATTCGGTGTATCCCTTGCCCACCGTATCACATTGTTTGCACACGGGGAACCAAATCGCAAAACTTAACGAAACGTGAGCCGCAAGTACCATTACTGAACGCAGGGCTGTATGGATGGCAGTAATTGTGATATATATTTTAATCGCAGGTTCGAACACTATCAAGCTAATGTGCAGGTCGACCAGAGAATTTATATGTTGAATCTTTGGGATACAGCCGGTCAGTCGGACTACGACAGATTGAGACCGCTGTCTTATCCGCAAACGGTAAAATATTACATAAACGTATATTCTGTTGGTCAGCAATGCGCATGCGTGTACTTTATTAGCCAAATATGGAAATGTGTCATATTCACTAGTAGCGTTCTAAGAAGCAGAAAACAATATTTATTTATAAAATGAGAATATTTGTCAATATTGCATCTTGAAATTGTGTAATATTGTGTCCATTGCACTTGTAAAAGTCAACCGTTGACCGAAATATTGAGCTCGGGTGGGTTTTTACACCAAAAGAAGACAGAAGTTCCCTAAGTGGTATGGGTTGTATGCCTGATCAAAAAGTTGTGGGTTCGAATCCCACCTTAGGCGAAGTTCACAATTCCTGCATTAGGCACGAGTACTGGTTAGTTACCATGAAAGCAGTTATCGACAGTTATCAATTTAAGTTGTAAGAACTTATTTCAAAATGCATGTAAAATTTCACCGACATCAGAACATTGGACCGACTTTTACAGTAAAACCTCACTTAAAGACCACCCCAATAATAAGACCACCTCAATAATAAGATAATAATTGCTCTAATTATTCAACCTAAATATTGTGACCACCTCGATATTAAAAGCAGTTTTCAAAGGTCCCAAGAGTGGTCTTATTATTGAGATATCACTGTAAATGTTTTTGTTATTATGTAGAACTAAAATTAAATAGCGTATGCACGTTTGTACCTTGGTATGAGGGACAGGTTGTTTATCTGGATGTTCGACTTATTTTTAGCAACTTATTTTCTCTGTTTTTTGGTATTTCAGGATGTTTTCCTTATTTGTTTCTCTGTGGATTCTCGGGACAGTTTTGAGAATGTCAGATTGAAGGTAACTACGTGTATTTAACATTTTACTTTTTATACTAAAATAGTCATTTACAAATAATTCAGGTTTGCCATCGATGTGGAACGAAATATTCGAAATAATACCATGTTGTGTAGAATTAAATTATGTAGAAGTGGAAACAGTCGTATCTAATTGATGCATTGTACATACAGTAAAATCTCCCTTAAAGACCACCTCAATAATGGGACCACCTCTTATAATTAAGAACACAATTTTCAAGTCCATTTTTTACTGTTTTGCTCGTTATTCAACCTCAATATTAGGATCATCTCAATTATCTCGTCTTATTATTGAAGTTTAACTTTTTACTGAAAACGTGTATTTTATTTCTGTAGAAATAATGATATTTTAACCACATATTGTTTATATGTAATTTGCGTACTATTGAAACATATAGCTTCCTCCCCACATCATGGTGGTCTTTAAGTGAGATTTTACTGTACTGAAACGACTTTGCTAACTATCCTTTCACAATTGGTCGAATCACAAACGAGAGATTAGGTTGTTATAAGGAACGCCTCATACATAAGACAATCCCTCCCCACACAGACACGCGGGAAAATAACAGTCTTCAAAACATTAGGCACTGAGGAGGTGTAAGGGTAAACTATTAATGGAATATGGGTGCAACGAATGGTCTTACGACCATAAAAACAACTAAGGGCAATTTAGGGGGACAACGAGTGGAAACAACTTTTATTTCGTTGCATATACTAGTTACCAAGCAGTACAGTCGGACCTCGTTTATTCGACACACTTCTATCCGAGTACTCGGTATCATCCGAAGTAAATATCCAGTCCCGATGCATGTTGAATTGAAATGTGGTACTCGAGTCATGTATTATTCGAAATAAAATTTCGGATCCAATGAATTCGAATGAACGCGGTGCTTATGTTCTTATATGTATCAATGTAAAACTTACTGTCTTTTGTGTTCACCTTCTGAAAGTAATTACATGTATATTCTTCTTCTTCTTCTTATTATTATTATTATTATAGTGGTACCCAGAAGTAAACCATCACTGCCCCAACACACCGATTGTCCTTGTTGGTACAAAGCAAGACATTCGACAAGGAAAAGGTGGGAAAACCAAGGAAGTGATACAAGAAGTCGAAGTAAGTGACTGTACAAACTTGACTGTTAATCTTTCTTTACAACTAAAATGTGTGTTTGATATCAATAAACTGAAACGATTTAATTAAGCACTGCATGCCTTTTATGTTGGTTGTATTTATATGTACATAATTTTGTGTTAACATGATTGCCATGGTAACATAAAGTTATATTTGTAAACTAAAACTTATCAAAACTTGTGCAGAGGGTTTGTATCTTTCATTGATTTCCTTCATACCAAAATGTTGCATGGTGCCAAAAACACCCCTTACAGTACGATTTGAATGATAAGGAATGTTAGATTGCAGCAAGTAAGGTTTTTGATTTTTTGCGTATTTTACATTTCATACTTTTATTGCAACGTCTCCAAAGCAATCATGCCTTGAGCAACAACCTCTCTTCAACAACATTAATATTATTTTTCCTGGTGTTATCAATTTAACCTCCAAGGAATAACAACATCTCAACAACCCACTTAAATTATCGTCTCCCAAAGAGAATAGCGGGCGAGAGGTTGTATTGTATATATGTGTTGAGTCTACCAAAGGCTGTTGCTCTGGAGAAGCTTTCCTATGTCAACAAAACATTGTATATGTCTCGTGCTTGGCGTTGATATGCATATTTCTATCAGAAAATCGCATTCCACAATTTGTTTGCAAGCAAACAGTAAACGATTTACATATAAGTGAGCTTACATTGGTATTTCATTCTAAATTTGCAGGCACGGTCATTTGCCCAGAAAATGGGTGCATATAAGTATGTTGAATGCTCGGCAAAACTGCAAGTAGGCGTCAAAGCTGTTTTTGACGAAGCAACAAAGGCCGTTTTGGAACCGGACAAAACCAAGAAGCAAAGAGGAAGATCGTGCAAAATATTTTGAGAAAATGTGGATGTTAATTATAGGCAAGGCAAATATTCGTATAATCAATGATCGGATAATCTGCTTGTTTGGACAGTGCAATGTTTCCAGAGGAGCAACACCTTTGGGACGCACATTTCGACGGTTTGGAGAGGGTGGGTGCTGGCTCTGGAGAAGTTAAATTCTTCCTTTATTAATTCAGTATGATTGTTGAACAGAATGCCGTTTTATCAAGAGAGGGCCGCCATAGAGAGGTTGTACTTTTAAAAATTTCTAAATTAAGTTAATTCTTACGTATGTGTTCATTTAAACAATGTCAACATCAAATGTGCGACATAGTTTTGTGACAGTTTTCTTGACAAAAAGTTGCGCGAAACGACGTAAAAACCAACTTGTTCGGAACTTTCATTGGAACCAAAGAAAGGACGTATATTAGGTGCGACATCACGAGCTGTCTTTCCTGTTTCCACTTCAGCAGCTAGTTGACAACCATACTATTCTTTGTTTAATGCAACCAGGGACCCAGAATATTACACAATATTGAATTGTGCAATACTTTACATGTTGTTAAGTGTTTGGGTAAATGTTAGCTGCGTTACAAATTGTTAGGTGTTTGGGTGAATGTTAGTTGCGTTACATGTTGTTAGGTGTTTGGGTGAATGTAATTAGCTGCGTTACAAGTTGTTAGGTGTTTGGGTGAATGTTAGCTGCGTTACATGCTGTTAGGTGTTTGGGTGAATGTTAGCTGCGTTACAAACTGTTAGGTGTTTGGGTGAATGTTGGCTGCGTTACAATTAAGTTGTTAGGGTGAATGTTAGCTGCGTTACAAATTGTTAGGTGTTTGGGTGAATGTTAGTTGCGTTACATGTTGTTAGGTGTTTGGGTGAATGTTAGCTGCGTTACAAGTTGTTAGGTGTTTGAGTGAATGTTGGCTGCGTTACATGTTGTTAGGTGTTTAGGTGAATGTTAGCTGCGTTACAAGTTGTTAGGTGTGTGGGTGAATGTTAGCTATGTATGGCTCATGTGATCTTTGATCTTATATGATTTAAAGTATAGTTCAATATTGACCCTTGTGGGTTCAGATTGTGGACTCGTTAATTGATAAGGTAAATCATAGTGTTTTCTTGAAGATTATAGTCTGGTATATCAACAAAATTAGCATAATTATTTTAACTGTAATTACAATATGTTCCTCAAATACCTTCTAAGGAAAAAACTTATTTCCCAAGATGTACCTATCATTCAATACTACAGGCTCAACTGTACGTATATTGTTGTTATTTATTTGTGTTTTATATCTTGCTATGAAATGATAATTAAAATCAGGTGCTTCATGATGGTGTTTTATGTTTTTTAACTTATTATTCTATGAATTGGTAGTACACAAATACTGTCACTCCCTATATATGAACATCCAATCTACAGTCTAGACTCTACAGAGATTGAACACGTTATGCATTTTTTCATTCATTTCGTTGGATTTTTTGATAACGAAAGATTTTCTGGTTGAAACAAACCTGACTCTATTTGTCAAACTCTAGGATTAAATGCTATGACTAATAATGCACGTATTAATGTGCACCCCCATCTAGAGGAATTTCAAGTGACATATTGGGTGTCCATATTTCACCACTGCAAAAGGGAGTAACCCTTTTTAATCAAGGTTAACACCATTTCCCAACATTGTTTCAGTTATATGTGGTGTTCATTTGGCTTAATCAGTTTTCTTGGTAATAATTATCAACCAGTACTAACTTGCCCTAGCGCAAGCAGCAACAATGTTTCCACAAGAATCAGAGGTGGGGGACAAATGACCGTGGCCAATTGACACGGATGGAAATCACCTGCCCGGGACCTCCCGCAACTTTTTTCATACTTTTTAATGATCAATGTTCAGTTCAGCTAATTATACAAGCTGGCTTACAAACAAATCTACCTTGTTCTTATTAGTGTTTTTGAGACAGCAAATATCTTTTTTCCAAGACAGCGGTAAAAACTTGAAATAACCAACAAAGATTGGAAAGTATGGCAAAAAAGCCTTCTCAGAGCAATACAACCAAATTAATGTACATTATAATTTATAAAACAGGAATTGTAACTGTTGAGAGCATCTCTATACTCAGAATATGCATTAATCTGAGTTTACTATCAACACTTCAACAATTGAAAACTGTATGTAGTGAACTTGGGCTATAAAAGCGGTAGGAAGTAAATATTTGATTTTGGACAGGAAGTCATCATGACAGAGAATCTATCTGCCACAGATAATTGTATTTCACCGAGCACTGTAACGTAAATGTGTCGTGTATTACAGCAAAAAAGGTGTGAAGTATGAAGCAGTGTCTGTCATAAACAGGGGCGGATTCAGTCTTACATTAGCAGCGGTGGAACGGTCTCTATATTTTCGAATACTCGAGACATACACGAAAGGTTGGATCCAATAGTGATAAATTCAAGTTAAGTACAAAAGTAACTTGACTTTCATATTGCAGGGGCTTTATTCACAAACATTTGAAGACTGAAACTTGGACCTATCCTTAAAATTTGCACAAGTTCTATGTACCATCCTTTTGTTTTCATGATAACCCACTTGCCCGAAGCCCGGGACATGTAAAAATCCATCTAGTCTGCCCAAATGGGCAAGTCATGTTTGTGGTCTGGTCCGACTAGCTTTTGTCCAAGCTGTCACAAAAATTGATGAAGTACGCACTACTTTGACTGGTTTTCACTGTTTAACAGCATTTTTCCTTATTTCAATATCAAACATCATCTTTGGACAGTTGCCAAGTAAAATGTGATGAAACTCCGTTTGTGTGGACTTTTGTGGTTGTTAATAAACTGGTGATAATTATGATGACCTAGTCCATTTATTACTAACATTTGGTAGCCATGCTCCAAACAACATTAAATAATAATAACAAAGGGATTGTTCAGAAAACAAATTCAGAATTTATTACAACACATGGTAACAGATAAATAATCATAAATGTCGTGGTTCCGTTCTTGCACATCACAAATACTGAATCTGTTCTCACGCCCGACTTCTGCTCATTTAATCAAGCTGAAAAAAAAGGAATTCTTCAAGATATGATTTACATTAAATACAATGTTCAACAGTTAAAATGATATTAATTCACTATACAACCAATTAACAAAGCCAACATGAAATGAAACAGCTATATCATCCAAAAAAGAATCAAGCCTGAAAGTACTAGAATGAAACTGTCATGTACTGTTTTAACATTTGAAAAGAGTACAGAGTCAAGTTACACGATCTGCCAAAATGTATTCTATTGCAAGGCATATCATACCGGCAGTCTTCATCACAAAACCTCAAATTCTTATTTAAAATTGTCTTGTTACACAGAATAGACATCTTCAAAATATTTTAGGTATCAGTCTTATTACAAGTTGTAATACAACTACTTATAAAAATCCTACTACTTATTTTGGGTAAAAAGCTAAACGCTGGTTTTCAACAGCTTCTTCACCAAACTTGAGTCACAATAGTTTTGATCAATGGCCCAACAAAAAACATCACATAATTTCCACAAAAATAACAAACCTTCTTGAAGCCAATATCATCAGCGTACTCTCTGAAGCAGCGTCTGCACATGTTGAGTCCATACTTTCTGATGAGACCATGTGTATTTTTGCAGACCCGGCTGAAAAAAAGTTAGAATAATATCAGATTTTACAATTCAATTGGCAAAAAAATAAATTAATTTTCATGCATTACAGACATTAAATTCATTACTACACAAGTCACATTCATCATGAATACCACTGCTTTGTGCACATTAAATAATAAATTCAACAGTTGACATGACTTGTTAGCCTGGACAAGGTCAGCTAGACAATACATAGTTCTCACATCTACAATATTTACCTCCCTAGTTCTGAACTGTCAGCCATTTTGAAGGTTAAAGGGAATATAATGTAAACGATGATAAACTAGTCCAATATATAAAAAATAACTTAAATGCATTTGGCTCAGTAAGTTGAAGAAAAAGAGGTTGTCACACATGCAAATTCTCTTGGTATTTTCTAAATTATCACATATTTGGTAATTAAACCTACAAGGGCTTATCAGTTTGGTATCAGGACGACTCGACCCCTGAACAATTCGACCCCCGCAAAAAAACAAAGTCAATTCGACCCCTATTTTCCAATTATTCGTCAATTTGACCCCTCAGATGATATGAAAATATTTGAATTACTGTACGTAAATTATGAAATTTATTATGTTTTTGTTATCGAATATTAATGTATATAACTTGTATTTATAAATTGTTTTGTTATTAATTAATTTCTGTTTGTTTCATTTTCATTTGTTATAAAACATACACATTTTCAATGTATTGTTATCTTTTTAGAATACATTCTGAATGAATATAAGACTGAAATTCAGACATAAACTTGAAATTTATCAAAAAGTTCTTGTTACTCGCTCTACACTTTTGTTACGTTCAAAAATTTCAAAGTATAACTCTGAGATTCAGTCTTGAAATGTTTTGACAATTACACACACTTATAAAAGAATAAATTAACACCTCCATTGAAGAACAATGGATAAATCAACCAAACATAAACCCAATCAGGTCAGACAAAGGCAATTACATGTGTTACATTTATCCCCACAAAATAATAATTATAATTTATTTTGAGTAAATAATCTTTTACACTACACCCGATAACAATATAGAGGGGTCAAATTGACAAAGCAAAATTAGGGGTCGAGTTGACTTAGGGGCCGATTTGGTATGGGATCGAATTGTTCAGGGGTCGAGTTGTCCCGCAGCCATCAGTTTTGCCTATCAAAATGGCCGACAGTTAAGAACAAGGGAGGTGATTATTGTAGATGTGGGAACTATTGTATGGCAATTATTTCAGCTACAGACATTAGGAGCCTGTTTGGCAAGCTCAGTTAGTAGTGAACTGACCGAAACCTGGCAGATCCGCATTAGAATCCCAGGTTGTAGTTATGTTCCTCCATGACATTGGCTACAGCCATTCTTAAAAAAGTACAGTTCAAGACGAAAAGATTGGCATTACAGCTCTGTTAAAAAACTGATGAGGGCCTGTCTATCCTTGAATCAAATTGACACAGATGTCCTTAAAATTTACCAAACATACAAATGTAAAATAAATGATGAACTTAATTTTATAAGGGCCACATCAAAAGACTACAAGAAACATTTTGGATCTTCTTTCATTCCAGACCGAAAATACATGGTTTGCCAATTAATCTTTAAAGCAAGTCAACTCATAAAAGAACTGTTTCTGACTAAGGGGATCCATTTGACCCCTGGAATTTACAAAAAGCTGCATTTTGACCCTCGGGATTCTGGCTGAAAGGTTATTCGGCTATAAGTATAAATAATAAAATGGTAAAATGTGGTCCAACATGACTCTATGAAATTCAGCTCCAAATCGAACCCCTGTAACGTGTGCCTTTAAATCTGTCTCAAAATCGGTGATATTAATTAGCACAAGGTGACTTCTGACAACTACAAATAAACGACTAAACTCGGGTTTCACACAAAACTTCCAAAGCGTGTCGTTACTGGCAATGTCGCGAAATTGCATGACATCTAGTATTCACCGGCTAGTCTCCGCACACAACGACAAAATATTCAGCTCAAAATGGATACACTGTGTAGTATAGACATTGGTTTTGAGATTTACATTGTCAAGTAATGTTTCTTACCAATATCTTGAGCCTGGGCCGTATTTTTTAGGGTGAGAGTTCCAAATGTTGGCGAACCCCATCGTGGTTTTTTCTCAAAGGACGAGCTCGGCAGATTTACCCAGAGTGCCTCACTAAATAAGGTTAACTACCACTAAAATTACGACTTGCAGCGCAAAGAAAAAATATGAATCTTTTGAAGAGAATTTAGAGCAGAAATTAAATTTTAGAGACAACAGTAAATTAACACACACCCGTATAATTACTATCATGTACACAATTGTACATTTGTCTTCATATTTACTAATTGAATTTCATAATATATATTGGATCCATACCAAATGTATTTGTTTATAAATGATGAATGAATGTTGAAATATCATAAACGATGGTGAAATGTAAGGTGGGTTTATTATAGCAATACTACAACGAACACATTTTAAACTACAGTAAAAATATTCATTCTAAATAGATGTTTTCAAATACAATGTGTTGGTTACGTTAATAAATATATTTAACTTTATAGCTGGTGCATCATTTTCATATCAAAGTATCAACCCTCTTTAAGTTGTAGAACATACATTAGCTGCTTAATCATTTGCGAAATATGCATGCATGCAATATTATGATTAATTTCAACCGTTCGGTCAGTGTATTATCGATTATTCGAGCCAATCACCCTCTGGTAACGTTTCTAAGGTAGCATATGTTTGTACTGTATTAATTTATTGTCCAAGAAAAATATTGCATGTTTTGGGCAAGATATTTTAATATCGGCATGATATACTGAAACCATTAAAGTGAATATAAAAATAGAACAGTAGATGCCAACAAAGTGCGTACTCAGCCAAAAAATACAAATATACACTCACCAAAAGTTCTCACGCATCACTTTGGGTTTACGTGATTTCGAAAAGACGAACGAGGGGTTGGAAATTTATGGTCATTGTAGTAGAAAAAAACCACAATAAAATCACACAGATAACAAAGAAGAAGTGCTTGAATAAGGTCCAGCAAATAAACGTGTTTTAAATTTTACAGAAAAAATAACTAATAATTTTAATAAGAGTTCAATTTCGTATATGCTAAAAAACAAAGAAATGAACCATATGTAATTAATTACTGAGCGTGTGCTAGGCACTTATGGTTTATAATGTTCTGCCTATTTTCTGCATTACACGAGTCCCTTAAACTGGTGTCGAGACGAAGGTTCCACTTCCGGTCTTTTAAAATTTACGATTTTTTACTTGGATCCACGTGGAAATCTCGTGTAACAAGCTCAGACAAATAACGCCGTTGTTAGATTCAATTAATTATCTTTAGGAGTACAGAATATTTTCTTTCTTGATCTACAGGAAATGCAATTTTAGCCACATTTATTGAAGGGCATACTATTTTTCATAATTTTAGTGGACATATAGCCCTCTCATGTATCTCTTGGATCATTTTTCACTTAAAACATAGAATTTTTTAATGACTGTAATACAAAACAACACAGTTAGAAGAAGAAATAATGCTAAAGACAGCCAAGTAAAAGCAGCAAGTAAAACATACCGAAATTCGAGCATTCGTTCCGCATGGCTGCCCTTAACATCGAATACAAAAAATGGAGAAAAGTTTAAAAAAAATAATGCTGTATGATCAGAAATCTGAATTTTCATAACATTTAGTACAAAATTAAGAAAATTATATCAAATTTAAATATGATGCGTTAGAATACGTGAAATATACGCGCGCATATGTGTATAAATGAAAAATTGTAAGATTAACTTTAAAAATAATTTAGACAACCATGCACTGGTATAATTACCTCAATTAGCATAAGCTTAGCGGGTTTCGACGCATTTGGGTAACATTTACAAATATCAAATTTTATTGGGACAAATTCTTGGATTTGTTGACACATAACTTCGTATTAAAAGTAACATTATAACTCGAAGTAAAATTGTACTAATAAATTTAAATAGCAATAACTTCCGGTTACTCTTAATACCGAATATTCGAAATAACTACCGAATAATATGCATTATTGTATTTATTTTGCAAATAATACTCATAGTCGTATACTTTTAGGTGAAATATATATGAATATGGTATAAACAACCTGTTTTTGGCATATGGTGGTCTCAAAATGTCTGTTTCATATATTTTTGAGTGACCTCACTAGAGAATGTATGAATTGTTTCCCTTGGTTTAATTTAGTGATATTGGTTCATCAAGTAGTCTTCAGATGTGAAGTACATGTATATACACATTTGGTCCGTGTACTGATGAATTAAAAGTTATATCAAAATCATATAGAAAGAAATAGAAAAAAATAGCCATATGAAAAAGGGTTTGTTTGAAAATAAGCTTGTAACCATATCGCAAAATATATACCACTTCTTTTCCTCTCTCTGATATGGCTGGTTAGTACATCATGTGTAGTAATTATCAATGAAAAAAAGCGGATATTCGACCAGAGCCTTGTCGGAGATTTGGACATTTTTATTTAGTGTTTGACGACTGTTTTGTGCAACAGTAATTAGGTCTTTGGTACAAAGGTTTTATGTGCACGGTTAGTATCAATAAGTATTATGTCTATGGTATTTGTCTGAATGGTTCAAATGCTGCAGTTTTAGATCGATATAGGGAAGCTCTGATTCGTAGTTCGGTATTCTTCCACTT